>OZ023269.1:13337328-13937328 GCA_964006375.1 Tillus elongatus | reverse complement strand
TTCTTTTAAAAAATAACTAATGAGGAGATCGCGACTTTTGAATTAAGAAACATAATTCTTTAAATGAGCGCCAACTAGGCCCCCTAGAACCCACATCCCAAGTTAGTTTCTGACTTTATATGTAACGAAAAGCATTACTTTAGTTCCGAGCATTTTCTGATGAGAGCCTGAATGAGTCTCCTTTGGAAACGAGCCGTTCTTTTAACACAAATTTCGACCTATGCAGACAAGAAACAATTTCTAGTGCCCACAATTTTCCGTGAAAATTTTGGGTTTTCTTTCGGAAAAAAAATCATATCTCCGAAAGTTAAAAAGCTGTGGTAACCAAATTTGGTACGCTGGTTTCTGTCATAAAGAGTATCCTTTGTACCAAAATTCAGATTTATAGGTTAAAAGACAAAGAAATTACAAGCCTCTGATTAAAAAGTTGAAACGTCAAAATTGATAATTCTGGTAGTCGTACATTAGTACGCATTAGCGCTTTATGGGTTAAAAATACGGCTCGAAATGACTAGAAAGCTCCTAGATCTGTATCTCAGTCGTCATTTTCCTTCATTTCGTTAAAATATGAGAAAAAAAATCAATTTTAAACAAAAATTGTATGGTGTAAATAATTAAGACGTTTTAAAATTAATATACAAGAGTATATAACTGTTGGTGCATAAATCTCCCATGTCGAGAATGGCCTAGAAGTAGAGGAACAGTGAGATTTAATAATAGACTCTTATAATACGCGTTCTAATCTCAGTTAGTGACTTTTTTTAAGTCTTATTTCATTTTACCGTTATCTGATAAGATTGTGTAATTCCGATGAATTTCTTAGTTAGTTTTTGTATGAAAAATTCAGTTAGGATGAGATGAACACTTTTAAGGCCTAATTCAATTTGCATAGTACATCTGGTTGTTTGTTATTGCCCTAACTTAGTGAAACCGTTCCATACTTAATACAGCCGTAGACTTTTCCCGTGGCTTCACAAGTGTTTGTTTTTTTTCTGCAACCGATTAAAATTTTTACTGGACGCGGCAAGTACGTTATGGTAGCGAATTTTTATTAGTTTCAAATTTCAATAGCTCAATTTGCTATTAACCTAACATTCGTTAGCCAGGAACCAGTTATTTCGGGAACATTTTAGGTTTATTTTCGGAAAATTGTTGTACATTTTCAAACAATAAAGTCATTTTGATGAAATATGGTACATTGTTTCTACTATATAGGTTATACTGGTAACCAAATTTCATGCCTGCTTTCTTAAAAAAAGACATATTCGTTATTAAAAAGATTTTTATGAAAATTCACTACCATAACGCACTTGCTGCGTCCAGACGTTTTATATTTCCCAGACATTTCCGTGATCTGTGCGTTAGTATGTTCTAAGAGAATGTTTAGAATATCTGCATCAATTAGACATTTCCAAGATGCCACTGGTGTAGATGGTTTTGCGAGACGAGCTTTGCCTCTAACGCCCGGCAAATGAGTAACAATGTTGCTAGCACGTGTTTAACTAGGCGCAGGTGCTGTTGTTGCCCACTTGTATTTATTTCTTCCATAATAATATCTTTGTTTTTTTTTCCACTGTTGCTGTCTTCGCTCACTTCGCTCATCTCTAGTGTCGTTAGGATCATCATTAAGCTCAACCTGTCGATTAGTATCGTGGTGGCTATGTTCTCTAAGACTGTCTTGAGAACTCATTGTCACTACTTAACCCATTATCCATTATATCTTGGACAGTTCAATCGTCTTAAACCGACCCTGCGTTCACTAGCACCGTATATTTATAAAATTTACAATACACTGTTGGTTACACTTTTTCCTTGGGGCTCGTCCGCGTGTTTGCCGCCCCGATAGCACCGCAGCCTTTGGCGTATTGTGCATGCCCTTTGTCTTATCTACTCCACCCACTTAAAAATCACTGTGCCTTGAACTAGTCTGCACATCAATTGGTAGGGTGAAGTTTTATATTGCTCTGTCTCCGGTCTAGGCTATCCGTAGATCAGTTGTCTCTTGCGGTCCAGAGTTTTACACTCACACAAGATGTGGTGGGCTGATTCCTCCCCCTCGCCGCAGAGTCTGTATGCCAGGTCCCCCTCGAACCGCTCCATTTTATGCAGGTGTTTCTTGACGGACATGTGTCCCGTCAAGAGTCCTGTTATGTTCCTGAGCTGTCCTCTGCTAAGATTTAGCAGCTCCACAGCTCTCTTGGAACTGGGTTCCTCAATTACTGACTTCCCATGTCTGAGCCCTGGACAGTTTGCCGAGTACACCTTGTGTTCGTTTCTGACCCAGGCCTTAATTGATCCCCTGGCAGTGCTCTTCGTCACGCCCAGAACCGGTTCTGGTCCCATAAATGGTTCTGCTGACCCTCTCTTCGCGAGACTGTCAGCTTCTTCATTGCCTTTGACCCCCGAGTGATTCGGCACCCAGATGAGGGTGACCTCATTCTGCCCAGCAAGGTCGCTCGTCTCATCTCGGCATTCACTTACTAGCCTGCAATTTACCCGTGGACTACTTACGGCCTTAAGGGCTGCACGGCTATCTGTGGCTATGAGGATCCGTTTGTTGGTGTAGCCCCTCCTCTTGGTTACACTTCGAGTATGGTAGGGTCAAAATTGGCACTAAGCTGCCGTTTGCACTTTACAAACACTACAAGGAATAATCAGATTTTGGAAATAAGTAGATGCCTACTCAACTACAGAATAAGCGCAGTAGTCGTCATCTATATTTAGACGGCGTAATCACAAATTCATATTCTGTAGGGTCAAAATTGACCCCTCCATAGTACTTAAGACTTAAAGCATCTTTAATTTCGTATGATGTAACAAAGACATTTGACTTAGGTAATCACTCAATTATTTTGACCAACTCCAGCGAAACGGTATAAGAGGCATACCCTTTCAACGGCCTGACAAATCGTACCAAGTCAGCTAGCTAGAGTGTATTCTAGAGTGCCGCAGGAATGCTTCTTGGAGCATTTTTTATTTTTTCACTTTTCCAACGACTTGGCTCTAGGTGTTTGAGGTAATAAATTAGTTCTTTTTGGTGACACTGCTATTATTCGTGGCATGGAGTGTAATGAACTCGATGGATACTTGTAGAATCTGTATTAAAAAATTGACTGATCTTGAATAAGTGTAAATCAGCGATAATGGTTTTTAGCAGTGTCGTTAATAATAGCGACTGTAGCATTTTGGTGAGGCTCCATGAAGTCTCTACAACAACATAAATCTACAAAATTTTTGAGTCTTTATCTTGACTCGAACTGCACTTGGACAACCCATATTACAAAGGTATCTGTCCGCTTATCATTCTTTGTTCTGTTGTACATAGACTCCATGACTTTGTGAGTGTGCCCACTTTACTGTCATTTTACCATGCCTTCATTGAATCTAGGCTAAGCGCTATGCTATGTTATTTTGTGTGGAGGTAGTGACACTCAAATAGTGTAGCTGTTATTGCTGAAGCAAATAATTATAAGAATAATGCTGGGGTGTCCTCAATTCACTCGTGTCGTGAAAAATTTTAATATACTTATATATAGTTCCCGCTATGTATTTATTTGTTGCAATATGGTAACTAACTATAAGACAAGACAATTTAATGACGTTTATGTACCTGCTTTGAAAGAAATGAGATTTTAATGTACAATTTGTGGCTAATGAGACACGTCTCAATGCCAGAAACAGTACAACATACACCCACATGTACCTGCTGACCTACCAACCAAAACTGACAAAGGACCCCTAATTATGGCGGCAAAGTTATACAACCATTTCTCAGATTCTGTAAGAAAGAAGGATATCATTTCTAGTTTTTAAATAATGACTAAATAGTTTTTTGCTTAAGCTAAGCCTACATAGTTTACAGAAATAATTTGACTGTGGTACGAGTATCACTTTGTATGAAATTGTTATATTTTCTTCAATTGTTTGTTGTTGTTTTACCTTTAAACATTTAGAAATGCATTTTTACTTCTTATTCTTTATTGGGTTCTGACCTACCGTATATACATATTATTTTATTTAAATAGTGATTATATCGACTTTAGCCTGAATGGATTTTACGCTCCCTCAAAGAGGAACCTTCATTCATCCCAGGTATCTCAGATACCAAAGGGACTGAACCCAGAGGGAGCCCTTTCCAAGTCATCGGGTCCTGAAGGACAACGCGACACATCCTCATTACCCAGGAATCTTCGCACGGTGTGGACAGAGTATTATCGCCTGCTGCATAACCTTATAAAGATGCTCTCCAAGACTCAGTCTCTTAATATTCTTTCGAAGATTCTCAGGAACCACACCAGTTGACGACATGACTATTGGAATCACTCAGGCCTTATCTGCCCTCCACTAGGGATGGGCACATTTCTTAAAACATCGATGTTAACATCGATATTTAACATCGAAACCTACTATCGATGGTAGGAAAAACATCGGCTGGAAAACATCGATGTTGGGAAACATCGATGTTTTCAAAATAATTGTGAATTTACCAATTCTATAATTCTATGTTCGTTCGAGAAACAAAATAGTTTGTAGTTTTGTAGGCATTAGAAAATGGAAACATATTCCGATGCAGATTATGGCGGGTGCAAGTAATACAAAAAATAAGTGGTAACAAAAATAAATAAATGTTTATTGTACTGCAATAAAATAAGAAAGAATGTGTAAAACAAAAATAGAAAAACTTAACTTCTAATGACTTTAATAATAAAAAGTAAACTTCAAATTTAATTCTAAACTGTTAATAACCCTGTTTATATATATATATATATATATATATATATATATATATATATATATATATATATATATATATATATATATATAATTCACAAATATTAGTGATAATACTGATAATCTCACCATACAGTTTTATATACTCCAGTAATCTCTGTCAATGGACTGAAGGAATCATATTTTGCCCAAGTGTTCTCCAGTTAAACGGTTTCTTTCCTGCGTGGCTGTCTGTCCAGCTTTGGAAATAGAAGAAAGTCGCCACTATGGACAAGAATTTTTTCGCGACAGGGTATAAATGGGGACATACATTTTTATTATCTGACCACCATTTCAGTGGATTCTCGGTAAGATTAATTAGAGGATTCTTTAAATACAAAGACATTTCGCTTAATTGTTCTTTCTCTTGTGAAGCACTCTTTTGAACTAACTGAGAATGATGCGCCCATATATTGCCCTTTGGAGTAACTATAATTATGTTAAAAATTTTTACCAAACATCATTGTGACAATCTAGCCTACTTACCCGTGTCCTGTTTATTATTTGTCGTTTCACTTTCTATTATATCGCGATTGTGGTCATCATCTCCTTGCGTTTCTGCTAACAGTGATAACTGTTATATTAGATTAACTGCTGCTGCAACATTATGAGGACTCTTAAAATAAATCTTTTTGAACCTCGGATCCAGCAAGATTGCCACGGCTAATTGTTGGACTTGTTCAATAGCAGAAAATCGTTTCCTACATTCTTGGAGAAGTGCTTCTTTTAGTGAAATACCTAAGGTGTCGTTTACATCACATTCAATGTGTGAAACTTCTTTTTACAAATTATACGTGAGAGGGATTACAAGACTCGTACTAATATACTTTTGACCACAAATTTCTGTTGTTACTGCTTCTAACGTCTTTAGAAGTTCAATGATCTTATTCAGTTCAAAAACTTCCTTGACTGCAACCATTGTGGCGGCAGAAGGATGTCTGTTCACTATGGTATTTATGTATTCCCGCAATTCAAGAAAACGATTAATGATGTAGTATGTGGAATTCCAGCGGGTGGACACCTCTGGTATAAATTTTGTTTCAGGTTTATGGTCGCTTGTTTGTGCCTTCCGTAATTCATCAGCAGCTATTACTGAATGACTAAACCACGTTACAATTGTTTTAATTTAGATATAACTTATCACAATTCCGAAATAGATTTTATAGCTCTGTCAGCAACTAAATTTATTTCATAAGCGAAGCAATGAATTTGCCTTTTTTTGGAAAACGTTTCCTCAATATCTTTTGTCATATTGGTCGCTCCATCCGTAACAACAGTAGTAACTTTAGTTTCTAGGATACCCCATTCCTCACATATACGTTTTAACACTCCTGAAATGTATTCGGCTGTATGCCGTTCATCTAAAAGATATACACCTAAGTCACCAGAATTTATGGAATTGTTATCTTCAAAGTGCATAGTAACACCAATAAAACTTCTACATTGCATATCTGTCCATATATCTGTCGTCAAACAATAGCAAGACAATTTTTTAAATTTGCAAACGATATGCATTTGCAACAGGATTTGTGGGATACGTAACGATGTTTCGATGATTACAAGTAACATCGATGTTAAACATATAACATCGAAATTACAACATCTATGTTTTAAACATCGATGTTCAATGGAAAACATCGATATTCCAAAAACATCGATGTTAGGTGCCCATCCCTACCCTCCACTGCCTCTTTACTTGTATCTCGAGGTCTCTCTACTTAATGATCTTCTAGTTGTACTTTATCTCTAGATTATTAGTATTTGGAATGGCGACATCAATCAGCGTCACTTGGTTGCAGGACTTATCCACTATTATTATATCTGGCCTGTTGTGGGCAACTCGTTCGGCTGTGAGCAAGGTCCGATCCCAGCACAACCTGTATACTGAGTTCTCTAGAACAGGCTCAGGAGTGTATCTATAGTAGGACACCTTACTAAGATTTAAAAGTGCCAGTTTCAGAGTCGGTTCTTGAGGAAGTATTTTCGTAACTGCGTCGTGCATCTCTTTATACTCTGTTGCAGCAAACGCTTGACATCCTCCGGTGACGTGCTGAATAATCTCTGATGACTGATACCCAAATCTAGATTTGTCATCTTGGGCCGAATTATCTCCAGCTATATACTTAAGGTAGTTTCTTGTTGGGATGACTTGATTTTGTATGTCCAGCAAAAACCCCTCTGTCTCTAGAAACATCTGTCCGGACACCACCTAATAGTTCGACGCCAATCTGTCGACATGTGCCTGGGAGGTCTCATTCAGATGTCGCCCATGGAGATGCTTCTTATCCAAGATTGCAGCTTGTCCAGATCAGTCCGATGGTGACTTTGTATTTCACTTCCTTTTAATTGTAGCGGTGTTGAATCATCTGCCTCGCATATGGTACGGTGAACTTCAGAAGTAACTACCCGCTGGTGTAAATATGTGTGTAGGTTTAATATCTGCTGGTCTAGCTTTTAACAATATCCAACGCTTCTCTGCAACCTTGGTGTCCAGGTAGGGTTACTTGCTCAATATCACTACGGGGGTGATGCTTTTTGGATTTTGTTAGGAGTGTTCGCACATTCCAAATAAAATCGCCTTATTAGTTGTTTTATAAAATGTACTTTGTGATGAGATTTAAAGGACTTAAATATGACCCCTCTTGTTTTTTTTTGCTAAATCTACTGTTCTCAAAATGGCGGCTTTTTAAATTTAAAACAATCTTTTGCCGTTCGATCAACTCAGAACATGAAAACTACTTTTAAGTACGCTTAAATAACGTTACGTTTGTGGTATCGATTTCGCTGAACTCAAGCATCTCAAAATGACGGCCAATCCCTTTGTATCTAGAACGACCTTATTAGCATTGTAACTTTAGAGCGCTTTGAGTGAGCTAAAAAGTTTAGTTTTGCTTACAATCTTTATATTACTTAAATGTGGTGGCACATTTTCAAAAAGAAATTAGTCCCTTGCTTATTAGAATTTTTAAATGTTTTAAAAGAGTATAAAAATCAGGTACATAAGATTAAAGAAGAGGTCCAAGATGGTGCTTCCCTGAAGTGCTCTAGGCATCATTAAATTTTCAGGAAAAAATGACACGTTGGTACACCACAGATAGATAATGTATAGAAAAAGGTCAATGCTTAATCAACCAAGATATCTTAATTTGACTAACAAAATCATGATCAAGAAGGTCAAATGTTTTGCTAAAATCTCATAGTAAGAGACATGTCAAACTTTTAGATTCTATACTTTTAAGTATATCATTAGTGGTATTTATGACGAACATATTTGCCGAATTTTGTAAGATTAGTCTATTTTTGCATAGGTGTACACATGAAAATTGTTGTATACTTTGAGCATTTATTCCAAGAAGCTCTTTCCAAATAGCAATTTTATGTTTTATTATAGTTGCGAAAACGTTTTCGACAAAAAATTTATAAAATAATCTTACCCAAATTGGCACCATTTTATAAAATACTTAAGTCTCCACAAATATTTTATGAAGCCTTTTGTAAACATTACAAAGCAATTTTTTAAATATTACTACAGCTCTTTAAAATACGACTTAACACTAGTATTATTCAATAGTTTTATTGCAGTTCTGTAAAAGCTTTTTTCTGGTAAACATTATTTTATAAAGTATACATCAAATAATAACAATAAAACCAAAAAATTATTTTAAAAGTTGCAGGAAGCAATTTTTAAGCTATGAAGACAACGGACACAGACGGAAAATATAAATGCCACTTATTACTATTTACAAGACAGCCATTTTAATAATTCATCTCCACTTTAATATCTGTTTAGAGACACTGTTTGTAATACAGACCATGAAATTCTTACTGAGAATAAAATTATATTTACATAGCATCATATTAACTAATTCCAAGTCCTTTTATGGATGTTTCTATGAAACATTAATTATACCAAAATTAGCTTCGTTAATTTGAATCTTTTTTGCAGTAAAACATGTCAATTCATACTAGATATCATCATTTCATAATTTTAATGAATTTTTATAGAAAAAATTCACTAACGGGGAGATCTCGACTTTTGAATTTTGAAAAAATTTCTTCAAATGAGCACGAACTAGGCCCCCTAGAACCAATCTTCGGGGTCAGTTTCATTATATATATAAAAATAATGGACCGATTTTGGTAAAATTTGGCAGGTACCTTCATTTTATAAATGACTTGGATAAGTTCGTTAGCCAGGAAAATCGAACAAGGTTTTTCGGAAAAATTTTGGCTTTTCTTTCAGAAAAATTTTTATGTCCGAAAATAAAAAAGCTCCAAAATTGGTAAGTAGGTTAACATTATAAAAGGTAAACTAGATATAAAATTTAGATCTCTAGATTAAAAAAAAAGTTATAAGCATTTAATGAAAAAATGTTTGGTGCCAGATCATTTCTATGAAAATCCACTACCATAATGCACTTGCTGCAATTTTTGTTAATATAATTGTTTGCTTCCAATTGATAATTCTTTAAACTTAGAGATCCAGATTTTCGTATATAGTATCCTTTTTATAATATAAACCTGCGTACCAAAATTCGTCGCCATAGCGTTGTTATTTCCGGAGATACCAATTTTTTTCGAAAGAAAACCCAAAATCTACCAGGAAAAACTGGTGTGAATTTCCTAGCTAACGAACTTATCCAAGTCACTTGCAAAAGGAGCGCAGTAACCAAATCTAATCAAAAGCGGTCCATTATTTTTTGAGTTATCGGTGTGACACACACACACACACGTGTGTATATATATATATATATATATATATATATATATATATATATATATATATATATATATATATATATATATATATATATATATATATATATATATATATATATATATATATATATATATATATATATATATATATATATATACGTGTGTGTGTGTGTGTGTGTGTGTGTGTGTGTGTGTGTGTGTGTGTGTGTGTGTGTGTGTGTGTGTGTGTGTGTGTGTGTGTGTGTGTGTGTGTGTGTGTGTGTGTGTGTGTGTGTGTGTGTGTGTGTGTGTGTGTGTGTGTGTGTGTGTGTGTGTGTGTGTGTGTGTGTGTGTGTGTGTGTGTGTGTGTGTGTGTGTGTGTGTGTGTGTGTGTGTGTGTGTGTGTGTGTGTGTGTGTGTGTGTGTGTGTGTGTGTGTGTGTGTGTGTGTGTGTGTGTGTGTGTGTGTGTGTGTGTGTGTGTGTGTGTGTGTGTGTGTGTGTGTGTGTGTGTGTGTGTGTGTGTGTGTGTGTGTGTGTGTGTGTGTGTGTGTGTGTGTGTGTGTGTGTGTGTGTGTGTGTGTGTGTGTGTGTGTGTGTGTGTGTGTGTGTGTGTGTGTGTGTGTGTGTGTGTGTGTGTGTGTGTGTGTGTGTGTGTGTGTGTGTGTGTGTGTGTGTGTGTGTGTGTGTGTGTGTGTGTGTGTGTGTGTGTGTGTGTGTGTGTGTGTGTGTGTGTGTGTGTGTGTGTGTGTGTGTGTGTGTGTGTGTGTGTGTGTGTGTGTGTGTGTGTGTGTGTGTGTGTGTGTGTGTGTGTGTGTGTGTGTGTGTGTGTGTGTGTGTGTGTGTGTGTGTGTGTGTGTGTGTGTGTGTGTGTGTGTGTGTGTGTGTGTGTGTGTGTGTGTGTGTGTGTGTGTGTGTGTGTGTGTGTGTGTGTGTGTGTGTGTGTGTGTGTGTGTGTGTGTGTGTGTGTGTGTGTGTGTGTGTGTGTGTGTGTGTGTGTGTGTGTGTGTGTGTGTGTGTGTGTGTGTGTGTGTGTGTGTGTGTGTGTGTGTGTGTGTGTGTGTGTGTGTGTGTGTGTGTGTGTGTGTGTGTGTGTGTGTGTGTGTGTGTGTGTGTGTGTGTGTGTGTGTGTGTGTGTGTGTGTGTGTGTGTGTGTGTGTGTGTGTGTGTGTGTGTGTGTGTGTGTGTGTGTGTGTGTGTGTGTGTGTGTGTGTGTGTGTGTGTGTGTGTGTGTGTGTGTGTGTGTGTGTGTGTGTGTGTGTGTGTGTGTGTGTGTGTGTGTGTGTGTGTGTGTGTGTGTGTGTGTGTCACACCGATAACTCAAAAAATAATGGACCGCTTTTGATTATATTTGGTTACTGCGCTCCTTTTGCAAGTGACTTGAAATATAATATATATATATATATATATATATATATATATATATATATATATATATATATATATATATATATATATATATATATATATATATATATATATATATATATATATATATATATATATATATATATATATATATATATATATATTATCAAACTGTCTTGTAAGGCTGCAAATTCACACGTTGCTGCTTTTGCTTTCAGTTCTGTCAGAAATGAATGTTTCTCCATATCTTTGCACTACTGTGTTGAAATTGAATCTTTCCACTACAAGATTTTTAACAGGCGTACAATACTGCTCGAATTTGGACACTGCATCGTGAAAATCTTTGTTTTCATCTTTGTTCCACGTGAAATTGTTCATTAGTTCATTTCCGTCATCTCCAATGAGATTTATTAGTAGAGCGATTCTTCGCTTTGCGGGTTTTTCATCTAGACCAGAAGCAAGCAGGAAGCTCTGAAAGGACGAAAACCATCTCTTCCAATCCACGCTAGGATTTTCTTTAATTTTGAGCGGCGGGGGTTTGTGTTCTCCATTATTTGAGGTTACTTTCACTTTTCCTTCTAAACAACTGGCCACTTGACACAATAAAGCTATTCGGCGGCTTGGACACAAGCTTCTGACACCATGTTATATATTGTTTGTATGGATGTAAAGAATAAGGTTTTCTAATTCAACATTTATGGACTTGATAACTAAATTTATTATTTTCACTGATACATATTTCATGTCATAACCATGGAGCATATATATATATATATATATATATATATATATATATATATATATATATATATATATATATATATATATATATATATATATATACATATATGAACATAAAAAAATTGAAACTGACCTCGTATTTGTTTTCTAATGGGCCTAGTTCGCTCTTATTCGAAGAAATTTTTTCAAAATTCACAAGTCGAGATCTTCTCAAACCACTGGTTGGTGGGTTATCTCTAGCAGATTTTTCTTATAAAACTTCGCTATAAACGGTTGTGAAGTAATAAAACTGTAATATCATTTCCTTTCTTTAAATCACATACCAAAGTTAACAGAGTATATGGTTAATGCTGAAGTTATAAATATACTTGTAATGCATCATTATATTGACATTAGATACACCAATATCAATATGCTTTGTATATATATGGAAAGCTGTAAATTATAAATCATGCCCTTTCTTTAAAGTACAGCAATCACTAGCTACAAACAATATATACGTACGTCAATAACAGAACTGTGTTATTCAGCATGAATAAATAATCCGCAAAAAGTGATCTTCGTTTTAAAAGTAAAGAACGGAGAATATCCTTTCTGAAATTGAACACAAAGCCAACCCCCACCACACCGGATTTTCATAACACACATAAAACAATATCTCTTTTGTGAACTTACCTTCTTTTTAGTTAAGAACGTGTTTTATTAGTGGTCTATATAGTACGGGATCCGGCTGCAAAATTAGTACATTAATAATCTAGATTATCAAGATTTAATTTTTAAGTATTTTTACAACTAGGAGAAGTCACTTTTCATCAGGTGCCAATTAAAAATTACCCGCCAGTATTATTAATTAAAATATAATTAATTTACTTTTAGAGAAACATTTCGTTAACATCTTACGGAAATAAAACCTACACAACTTCACAACAGTGTATTTAAAATATCTGAAACGTCATAGTTGCTGCTGATTGCTTAACCGCTACCTCTACGCAGCCAGGTGTAAACAGGTATAATTTTATTAAAACTTTTCGTTCTTAACGTACACTCATTTCATTTATACCACATTACAGCTCATTTTTTTCTGTAGTTAATGATATAAAGGTGCCTATATAAAAAAAACCGCAAATCAAAGTTTCCTACCCTAAAAGATGCTAGGTATGAAAAATAAAGTGACAGAGAGTGATCGCGCGACGCTACTTGTTAGACAAGGATGCTCAATGCCAGCTGAACGTATTTTTTGAGCTATTGCGCATGCTCCGATAAATAGGGTTCTCAACCAACGATCTAAGTAGTAATAAAAATGACTGGACTCAGATGCTTATCGGAGCATGCGCTCTGGGTGGTGATAACAATCCTTATATTTTAAATAGGGAACATGGGTCGAGTGTTACATCATTTGAAAGCTCTTTCTTTTCTCAATTCAGCACACTAATTTTTTTGGAAGTTTTATCAACTCGTTTAAAAATTATTCACAGTTGAAGATGCAAAAACGCATTTCACTCATTCCGATAAGAAATGTGCTGATAGTCAATGTTTTGTTGGATTGTAAACAAAAAATTGACTATCAGAACATTTCTTATCGGAATGAGAGAAATGCGGTTTATTATTTGAGTTATCGGTTGGTTTGATACTTGATAGTACTAGCGAAAATTAATTTCACAATGGTGTATTCTGTAGAAGAAAGAGTTGAAATAATTACTCCTTTTTTTTAAACGATGACTGTGCCAACCGTATCGCAAATTTGTTTAATGAACGACATCCGAACAGACATGTTAACAGAAAATACATTTTGGAGTTAGTTGCAAAGTTTCAAAAAAGTGGTTCAGTACCCAACAAAAAACGGGATCCTGAACGTGAATTTCCGGTTAGAAATGAGACTACTTGTTAACGTTCGAGACGCCAGCCTACGGCAGAGTTAACCAAGGGAAGAAGGGGTACCTCAGGTAGAAGGGACCTCTAGTATGAGAGTCGGCAGCAGTGATGTTAACCCTACCGATTTTTAGGTAGATCTACCGATTTCCAATAAAGTCTACCGATCTACCGATTCCACACAAATTCTACCGAAAAACAAGCGGTGGTTAGCTGTCTTAGCTTTATAATGAAACTCGTTACAGTTTTCTAGTTACAGTTTGTAGTGACTTACCTTTTTAACCATTTATAGATGGATTTGACTTATAGTCAACAGGGTCCTGCTTTCTCACTTACAAATTTTAAATTATCAGGTTGCCCTCTATCGATAATTATTCACAGTTGGAGTTGCAAGAACGTATTTCATTCATTGTGATAAGAAATGCACTAATTAGTCAATTTTTCGTTAAAAAACTAAAAAACAAAACCCAACGTTCAAAAATGTTTATTCAGTAAAGTAAGTGTTCAAATTGTTGACCACCAGCTTCCAGAAAAAAGTACAAATTTTGTTCAAAACGAGCTCTGACATTCCGAAGCATTTGTGGAAATATTAGACGGAATTCTTCAACAATACGTCGTCGTAATTCTCCCAGAGACTCCGGTTCTGTTGCGTAAATTCTACTCTTTAAAGGGCACCATATAAACAAGTCTAAAGGAGTTAAATCCGGTGATCTAGGGGGCCACTCAATAGCCCCTCTACGCCCAATACATTGTCCTGGAAACTCTCTGTTCAAAAACTCCCTAACACGTTGTGAAAAATGCGGAGGAGCTCCATCTTGTTGAAACACTAATTGATTTTTTTGATAGCGATCATCATTTTCAACAATGTCAATTAGTAGAGGGTAAACGATATCTTCTAGTAACTCCAAATACGTTTCGCCACTCAAATAGCCATCAAGAAAAATTGGTCCGATTAAACGGTCTCCAAAAATGCCAGTCCAGACATTCAATTTCTGTGGAGTTTGAGTGTTGACTTCGTGAAAATTTCTTTGATTATTATCTGCCCAATAACGACAATTATGACGATTGACTGTAGAGTTTAATAAAAACGTATACTCGTCTGAAAAACAGATATTGAACAGAAAGTTCTCGTTATGAGCTATTCATGCAGTCATAACTTCACAAAACTCCAGCCGCCGATCAAAATCATCTTCATTCAGTTGTTGTACAAGATTAATTTTATACGGGTAAAATTTATGATGCTTCAATATTCGCTGAATAGTTCTTCTTTTGATGTTTGAAACAGTGGCCAATTTTTTCGTGCTCAAAGTTGGGCCTGCAGCAATTTGTCCTAAAACTTCAATCTCAGTAGTCTCATTTCTAACCGGAAATTCACGTTCAGGATCCCGTTTTTTGTTGGCTACTGAACCACTTTGTCGAAACTTTTCAACTAACTCCAAAATGTATTTTCTGTTAACATGTCTGTTCGGATGTCGTTCATTAAACAAATTTGCGGTACGGTTGGCACAGTCATCGTTTTTGAAAAAAAAGAGTAATTATTTCAACTCTTTCTTATACAGAATACACCATTTTGAAATTAATTTTTGGTAGTACTATCAAGTATCAAACCGACCGATAAACTGAAATAATAAACCGCATTTCTCTCATTCCGATAAGAAATGTTCTGATAGTCAATTTTTTGTTTACAAACCAACAAAACATTGACTATCAGCACATTTATAATCGGAATGAGTGAAATGCGTTTTTGCATCTTCAACTGTGAATAATTTTTAAACGAGTTGATAAAACTTCCAAAAAAATTAGTGTACTGAATTCAGAAAAGAAAGAGCTTCCAAATGATGTAACACTCGACCCATGTTCCCTATTTAAAATATAAGGGTTGTTATCACCACCCTTAAGGGGTTGATGTGACAAAGTTGAGTTTTATGTCAAAACATGTCCCCCTCAATATTAAAATTGACTTGTTTCAGCGTTTCTTAAAAACAATTGCTCTGGACGCAAATCGGTCTGTTTCGTTTTAAATGCGCCACCCTGTATATATGTAAATGTGTATGTATAATGTCAAATTTCATCAAAATTGGTCTATTATTTTTTGAGTTAGCTACCTTCCTTTTGTAAGTGGTTTGGAAAAGTTCTTTAGCCACGAAAATCGCAATTGTTTTGTATCTCTGAAAGTAACAAAGCTAAAGTAACAAGACTTTCTTCTCTTGCATATGTCGAATTGGTTTCTTTTATTGGAAAAAAGTTACATTTAAAGAAAACGTATTAATTTATTTGTACGTAGATGTGAAGAAACTTTTTTTATTTGTACGTAGAAGTAAATAAACTTTTTTTATTCGTTTATACTAGGCTATAACCAAATTCGACAAATAGTGGAAAAATATGTTACTAACTGAAACAAATCCAATGTGTCGTTATTATCACTGCCATATTAATGTTAATGCTCTACATCTAATAAGTAATTAATTAATTATGGTTCTTATAAACCCAGAGATACATAACAAAAGTTGAATTAGAAATATATGCAGATTTTCTTAGTTCGATGCCAATTGGTTTACTAAAAGTACAAAAATATGTTGACACAAGTTTTGAACGTGCATCCTTCTTTTGACCGAGAAATTCTTTTTTTCTAGGTAAAGTGTAACACACGACAAGTCACAGATAGAGGGCCGTCAGGATATTATTATTATTTAAGTAAACAAACACATATTAATCGACACTCACCGCTTTAGTTGACAGAAGAGAAGGACGTGCTTGTAGTTTCTAAACCTGTGCAATAAAAGATAAATCACTGTAAGTGTCCAGCTCAACCTCATCTAATCTATATCCCCCATTTAAATCAAGACATATTCAGTATCCTAAATATCCCTTAAACATGGTACTAAAACAACTGTATTTATATGTATAATTCATTAATAAAGCATATCATGCCAGTATTAATACGAAAGGGCCCTGCTTTGCCCCCGCCATTACCTTAGGCCTAAGGTAGCGCGGCCTGGGTACAGCAGACCAGGCACGCTGTTCGGAGGTATCCGCAACTTTACATACCCAGAGGTTATGGCACCTTACAGACCAATCCAGGTCTTACACTTATGTGCCCCGCCCGGGGGTCCTCCACTTGAACCCTACCGGCCAGACAAAGCAGATCCGAGACCCGATCACTATAACTACGTGAGACAGTCTAATTAGTAACCATAACTACAGCACACGTGGCTCTTAATATAATTTCTAAATATCTAGCAATTGTCAGTAAATATTTAATCCCCCTGTATAATAACCAACCCAGGTATATTCTCATAATGATTACTGCTATCTGAATTATATTATTAGCTACAATGAACCAAGACACTTAGCGAGTAGGTACTCACCTGAACTGCAAAATTCGGTTATCACATAAACTAATATGCACTGTATTAACTATAATTATTTTTTATTATAAAATGCACTACAAACAAGCCCTTCCTAACTGACTCTCTTTCAACTTTTAAATGGGTGAAACATCTCTAGTTTTAGATGCATTACCGTTTCAGTTTCTTTATGTTATCTACGCATAAAGATTAGGTGGTTGACAGACCCTTAACACACTTGAGTTCCTCTGTGTTCGCAGTGTCGTTAAGTATCATACAAAATATCAGATGGTACAGTTTCTACTAAAGATTATGTTTAAAACTTACGTTACAAAAGGAAGAAAAGATTGTTGTAATTAACTTGTTTGTCAGATAGCATAACACAAAATTATGATAAATTTATATTTTACTTTTTTTTTTTACTTTGAGTAATTCAAAGGTTTAAGCCGTGAGTAAAAGAAACGACATCAAGATCGATGATTTCGTTAAACTCCCCCTTTAGGTAGTAGAAACCGAAACGTCAATAAGCAACGCTTCCGGGCTTTCCCGGAAATTTCTAGCACTATTTTTATATCTGGATTGAACATTTGCTCTGGAGGATGTACTTTTAAAGGAAAGATTTGGGGTAATTGCAAAAGACGTATATATGTAGTGAACACTACTCGGCGAAGCCACATCTTAGACAGCAGAAACGAAATGGAATGGACTTTTTAACCATCGAGCGACATTTGCTATGATCAACTTGATGTCGAAGTAATCATGATACAGATGCCATTTTCAGCGGGCTTGATAACGTTCCCGTTGTTGTTACATCCGAGTTTTAGTTCCCACATTTTCCCAGGTAAAGAATAAGACTCATTGAATTTTAGTAAGCGTAAACATGCTATTTAGGAGTAAACATTAAATTTCTCTGGTATTAGTAATTTTCAAAGGAAAAGTCTAACAGTTCCCTCAGATTTTCCAAATCTTCCTTTTTAAGTAAACATATTTATACTCACCCCAGCCCATTTGAAGGGAAATTACCCTCACAAAATGTTTAAATCGAAAGTAGGGCCTACTTTTTTTTAAATGACAATTCATTCTATATTCAGCACTATAAACCATTTTTAATTTTGTTCAATGGTGTTAGAAATATTATCAGTATTAGTATGACCTCACCAGTAAAGCCCCTTGTTTAAATGGGGACGACAGCTAGTAAAGCAAGAGTGCATTCTGCATAACAGAAACCTAGAGCTGGCAATGAACCCGATAACTTCGGCACTAAAAACTTATTAGGTAAAATAGTCACTTGTCACGCCGCTAAGGCGCTACAACGACTGACTACTTGTGTTAGTTCTAGTAATGGGTCGTTATTTAACAGTCTGTTATTTTTAAACGGTTGTCGAGCCGCCACGGTAACCACCAGTTATGGATTTATAAAAATAACAGCTTACAAAATAACGTTTTTTACACAAAACTAGAATTCGGAGTCCTATCTGTTTCAGTTCCACCTCAACTAAGTTCGATGAATAAACATCTGTTTTCATCGGCAACTGTTAAATTTAACTATTTAACGGGATGAGTGGACAAGAGACTGGGAATGATAAATATGTATGGGTATGCTATGCAGTATAGAGCGGACTTTTACATCATAACATATTACTTAACAGGTAACACGTTATTTATACCAGTGTGCTCGCTCTCGCTCACATTTTTGGGAATGTAGGATACTATCGATGGACTATCCAGTGCAAAATAACAGAAGCTGTTATTTTCAACGGTTATTATGAAATAACGTAAACGGCTTCAACTGTTAATAGAAAATAACGGTTTTGCACATCACTAGTTAGTTATGTCCTGCGGTGTTGTGCCTGTTTTGAGAACAGGGGAACACCCGCTCATTGACACCGGTCGTTACAAGGGCAAGCTCCACACAAAATACTAGTGAAATGTTTATCACCTGTAGAAATATTATGTCTCTCATTTCTGTTTATGGATTTTTTTTTAATTTTAACAACACACCACGAGGGCTTACAGCCTAAATACTATTGTACCGTGGGTGTTGACAAGGAGGAAAGAGGCAACTTGTTAATTCTGGACTTGAAGGTTTGGAGGTTCGGAGCAGAAGGAAAAACATGTGCCGGCAAAGAATTCCACAACTTGGAAGTCCTCGGGACAAAAGAGCGGGCATAACAAGATGTTCTATATCTGGTGACCTGGACAGTTAAAGGGTACATTCTCTCTGTTCCCCTGGTAGATCTGTTTGGGGCAGCAGGTGGGGGAACTATGGAGGAAAGCTCCTCTGAGCAGTGCCCGTGCAGATATCTATAAAAGAGAGAGAGGTCACCAACGGCACGTCGGTGGGCAAAGGGATGGCAGCCTTTGGGTGAGGGTAGGGTCACTGATGAGACGTATAGCTCTCTTTTGAATGGAGTCCAGGATAGCGAGTGTAGAAGCCGCAGCTGCACCCCAGATGTGGGAGCAGTATTCGAGGTTTGGCCTTATTTGTGAAGTATAGAGATTAGCTGGTGAAAAGTATTTGAGAGCCCGGAAGAGGAAACCTAATTTCTTAGCAGCCGCTTCTGCAATTGATGTGACATGTTGGTGCCAGTTAAGATTTCGATCCACAGAAATGCCAACAAGAGAAAAGGACTCATTACTTTGAATAACTTGGTTGTTCATTGTGATGGGTCTGGGGCTGGTGTATCTCTTATGAGAAAGAAAGCTACTAATAAAAACCTTGGACATGTTTGTAATATAATTCACGTTAAAAGTCAGTACGATATGTGAGATATTTAAGCTATTTTATTCACGGGACTCCCGTAAAGACTGCGTCTATTTATTAAAAAAAAATGCCAAACGCATATTATTGATTTTAAACTACGGCAATTTAATTCATTTAACATGAGGGTTTAGAAACATTTAACTTCAACCGAATTATAGATAAAATTAAGAAACTAATAATTATGTGATTATATATATATATATATATATATATATATATATATATATATATATATATATATATATATATATATTGTTGTACTCTTTGTGATTCTTTATTGGTTTTCGTGGACTGCAGTTTCGAACCGCCCCGGTTCATCATCAGCACGCACAAAGAGTACAGCAAGCAAATAGAGTGTATATATATATATATATATATATATATATATATATATATATATATATATATATATATATATATATATATATATATGACAGCTAAGCTTGGAATAAATCATGAGTATTATTTTACGACGTATGTATTTAAACAAGCTAGTATGTAACGCAAAGCCAGTTCTACAGTCCAGTAAATGTGTGAAAGTTTTTTGAAGTTGTTTTATTAAATGAATTACTATATTTTTTAAACAGAGCAGAATCACTTCAAAACTACAAAAATAACAGAGTTGTGCGTCAGATACGTATCTTGACAACGCATTTGTTTTGATTGGTAGCTGTCGCTAAGTTATTATTTTCTGGTTTGCGAGGTAATTCTGCTTTCTAATTGAGGTTTTATGCACAGTGTCCAATGTCTTTTAGTGTATATTTTTCTGAACAATTCTAAATTATGCGTAACATTTTATAATACTATTTGTTTTACATAAAATTTTAAAGTATGTATGTTTTGTAGGTTAAAGAACCTTTGTTATATGAATGGGAAATGTAAGTAGTTGCAGTTTTTTTTTTAAATTTGGAGTGTGCTTTGGTTCTTTGATGAGGATATTTTTTATTTTTATTTCATTTTATTTTGGGGTTTTATTTTTTATATATAATTTTATCTATATATTAGCTGTGTTTATTTATGACTAATGTAATGATTGATTTATTATTGGCAATGCTGCATTTAGTTTTTACATGAAAAAGTTTTAGGTGATCTGTTTTTTTAAATTGGTCTGCATTTAGCTTAACAAAAAACCTATTTAGATCTAAACAAATTGTCTGTGAACAAAAAATAATACAGATTGAGAAATGCAAGGCACTGTTTGAATTTTCATATGTTTATATACAGTGTGATGATAAAGTTTGGAATATAATTCATAAATACGTTATTTAATTTTTTCAAGAAAACGCTTAGACAGGTTAATTTTATCTTTATAATTAATAGCTTATAACGTAAAAATTACAACTACATTTATGACGTCACCTTTTTCTGAACGACGACGTCATCATAATTTTTTTTTAAATGACAACCATATTTTTTTTTGCTGTTTTTCCATACACTTGCTTACTACTTACTGTACTAATGGTGTTGAAAAAGAATTGGTAGGTAACTAACATAACTATTTTTTTAAGTGCATTATTTACTTAAAAAACGGAAACTTAAATTTAATAAGAAATATTTCTCACCGTTTTGAGGTTTTCCTTCACTTTTTCGGAGTAATGAACCCTTAATTTTGTGATTTTTGGTACCTTGTCATGTAACTATTTGATAGATGGAACAAAAGTAACGTCAAAATCAATTTTTAACAACACTCGTTGTGAGAATTTATTGATTATTTGCTGTTATCAGTATTTACTTATCCGACTCTTATCGCAGTATGTATTTGAAATTCAGCGAATAAAGAAAATAATGTAAAATCGTGAATTAATTTCAATTATTACCTGCCGTTTAAATTAAGTAATAGCGGTGAAATTGCAAAAGTGCTAAAAGTATTTAAATCTAGTTAGAATTTAACAAAAATGGCACGTTTAGCCGAAAAGGAAACAATAGAGACATTAATGATGATTGGATATGGCGACCGGCTTAGGAGTCACCAGGAAGGATGCAAGCTAACCAACAACACCCTGATTGACCGCCAATTGCAAGATCTACAGCAGCTCCGTCATGCATAAACCACAGGTTATGTCTTATGTCAAGAGGTACATTTTCTAATAACCCATTTTGTTGGTTTTGCAGGAATTCAAGATAAGTTGTAACGATGAAAACCACTTTGCTAAATGATTTGTTCAAAGCTTGTTATCATGGCTTTTTATTTTATCTTCATGATTGTGTCTTGTCAGTTTTTTTTCTGGTAAGATTTTAATTTTTAGCTAGAGAATAAGAAAATTAAGTTTATACATACTGATAGCAATTAAAAGGTGAAACATGTATTCCTATGATTTGTCGGAGAATTAATTTTTGAGCGACATCGACATACAAAATTGAAATATCTCAAAAATGGTATGTCTGAGAGACTTAAATCAAATATACATTTTTGCTTACAATTGATAGGGGCTGCAATGTAGCTATACGGTAGGTCGATATTACTAGGTTTCAAAAAATTATAGCCAATTTAATGCAAGCCATGTCTAACAGGTGGCGCCCTCTGCCAGCAGTGTTATTAACAATAACATATTTGAATTTATTGCCCTCGAAAACCCTCACATGCCAATTTTCACGTCAAAATTTTAATTTGACTCGGACTTATTCGGGAAAAACTGACAAAAACAAATAACTTTAACACGCTGTATTTAAAAAAACTAAGCATTTGCGGACCCATGTTTATATGAAACAATAGTCTTATTTTTTGTGCTGAATGTGCACCTGTAACATAGACCATCATTTTTAAAACATCTGTAGATAATGCGAAATATCAGCATCATCCCTGGAATAAATTAAGTGGCCTAAAGAAAAAGTAATGCAATGTGGTTTAAGCTTTATTATTATTTATTTTTGAAAATAAACTTATCAAGATAAGCAGGACACTGAAATTTATTTAGACTTGTTTCAGTTAAACAAATAAAAAAAAACAGTTAAGCATACAATAAGAAATGGACTCGGCAAAAACTTCACAGGATGTACTTTGTCAAGCTCCACAGTGTTTTCGAACATATTCATGAACCCTACAGAGCTCGCGCGCGGACTCTCAGCCCGCAGCAAATCATTTTAAACTATAAATTCATAATTCTTTAAAACACGCAGGCGCGCCGTGTAGCACCTCTGGCAAATACTACATAGAATGCCAGTACGCAATATTAGCTCACTTGAGACGGTAGTGTTTGTTTTATGTGTGATTGCGGATTGTGAGTACGCCGCAAGTACCTGTGTTACTAATTTTATGGGAATAACCTTTTCAAAGGTAAGACTATCTCTGGTTATATAACTGGATGTTGTATATTTAGTGTAATATATTTATAGAATGGCTACCTACGAAAAACACTTGTTGAATATAATGGAAGAATGCCTAAGTTCCGAGAACAGAGGGGAAGAATTTGATGATGAAGCGGGAGATGGTGAAGAAGATAATTTGAGCATAGATAGTCATGATTCGGATACAGAGCAATATTTTTCAGATAAAAAACTAGATTTGCATGAACCAATACAATCGAGACGTCACTTTATTGATAAAGACAATGTCACCAAATGGAGAAAGCATGCACCTCCAAGAAATGTTAGAACTAGGTCTGAGAACTTAATTACGCGGTTTCCAAGTCCTAGAGGCGAAATAAAAAATTGCAAAACTGCCTTGGAAATATGGAAATATTTTTTTAATGACCAAATAATTAACATTATTGTTGAAAACATCAACAAAAATATTTTGTCTGTCCAACAGAAATATTCTCGAATTAGAGATGCCAACTTTACTACTAAATCAGAAATTCAAGCGCTTATTGGATTACTGTCCTTTTCTGGGTTTTTAAAAAGTGGTCGATTGAATACCGAAGATCTTTGGAAAAGCGATGGCACAGGAGTATAAATTTTCCGACTGTATATGCCTCGAAGCCGATTTCGGTTCTTTTGTGTCATTTTAGATTCGACGATATTGCAACACGAAGAGAACGAAAAACACTAGACAAACTAGCTGCAGTTATGTTTGACATATTTGTAGCAAATTGCAAAAGTACATATACACCGTTTCATTATGTGACGCTCGATGAAAAACTCAAAGCTTTTCGCGGCAGGTGTGCTTTTCGACAGTATATGCGCAATAAGCCCAACAAGTACGGCCTCAAAATATTTGCTCTTTGTGATGCGAAACTCTTTTTTACTAGTACTTTAGAAGTATACGTTGGCAAACAACCAGAGGGACCCTTTCAAGTAGACAACTTTCCAAATGCGGCTGTTCAAAGACTTTGCGAACGAATCAGAGGTACAGGAAGGAATGTAACCGTGGACAACTGGTTTACTAGTATACAACACTAGTACAAAATCTAAAAAATAATTATAGACTGACTTTATTAGGGACGATTAGAAAAAATAAAAGAGAATTTACACATCCAACTAAACGATCAGAAAAATCATGTACGTTTGCGTTTATAGTATTTTAGTGTCCTACAGTACTTTCGAAAGCGTCTAGCTTCCTGGTTGTTAAACTTTTTTATTACTTTTAGGTTCTTTTTAGCTGCGTGGCGATTATTATCCCAAATATGTCGAGCCACGCATGATCTCTGTGTAGTACCGTATCTTAGTTGTGCTAAATGTTCTTTAACTATAATGTCAAATATAACAGTGTGGAAAATTTGTTTATTTCCATTTTTAGAAAATTTCTGGGTTCAAAGCTCTCAATTTTGTAGTAAACTTTGAATCACTGCTAAGATTGATAAATATTTTCTATAAACTGCAGTATATACCTATGTTTAGGGCGATTCTGGTCCTTGGGTGGATATCTACTATAAAGATAATTTTTGAGCTGTTAGTCCATTCAGCTTATTAATCCTTTGATGAAGCTTACTTTGTTGGCGAAACAATCATAAGGCCCAAAAAAAGTGCTGGAGTGAATTGGATTATACTGAGTGTACTTATTAGTAAGAGTTCGTCGTAAAAATAATACTAACATATGGAAGTGAGAGTTAAGTTAATTTTCTAAGGGTGGATTTCGAAACTAAAACTAATTAGTTTGGGTAAAGGAAGTATATAATACACAGGTAGTTTTGTGATATAATACTGTTCTTGTCGACATCTAAGCTACAACTTACATTTCCTTTGATTAAGCACCTTACGTATATTATTAAATTTGTAGTGCAGAGGAGAATAACTTGTATTATGTTAAATGTGGAACGTCACATTTCACATGAGCCTCTTTTTATAGACCTTTGAGTAAAGACACCCTCCTTTGTTAATGTGTACATTTATGTGTATATGTCGCGAATTTGCATGACTACGACTTTAACACAGGTACAAACTGTATATGTTTGTGACAGGAAACATATAGTGCGTTTCAAAAGTAAGAACCAAAATAACTTTATCTATTATCTTGTAATTTTTAAGAGAAATTATGAACAGGATCAAATTACATTTTAGTGAATTTTCATTTTAAAAAAATCCCTAATAGACAGGTAACGATGGTGAGACTTTCGGAAAGTTTCCCATATCCCATATCCAAGGTCTGTTTGAAATTATATATATATATATATATATATATATATATATATATATATATATATATATATATATATATATATATATATATATATATATCAAAAATTAATAGGCCAATCTTGATCAAATTTGGTGAGTACCTTCCTTTTGCAAGTGGCTTGGATAATTTCGTCAGCCAGGAAAATCGGACCAGGTTTTCCCGGAAAATGTTGTGTTTTTTTTTTCTAAAAAAAATTCATATCTCCGGAAATAACAAAGTGAGGGCAAGCAAATTTGGTACGCGTGTTTGTATTATAAAGAGTAAACTCGCTAGTTTTAAAGACAAAGACGTTATGGGCAGTTAAAGAAACAAGTTTTGGAGTTTTCCTCAAAACGCCAAACTGGCAATTTTAAACGTCAAAATTGAGAATGTTTAGGCAAAGAACGTGAAACAAATACGGATTGTGAAAAGAAAATGTTGCAAGAAGAGTATTCTGCAAACCCTAAAGTTTCAGATTCAACCGTCATTGCCCTTTATTTTACTAAAATAACAGAAAATTTATTTCAAATAGACCCTTTCTCTGATGCTTTGACTGTCGGTTTAGTTAAGTTGATGCTTTCGCTGTAGGTTTAGTGAAGTTTATGGTTTAACGGTCTATAATCCTTTTTAGCTAATTTTCGTAGAACAAATTCGTTAATGCATTTTTGCATTTTCTATCGACATATGATGCATTTGTAAGAAAAAAATCTGGACGCAGTAAGTGCGTTTTGGTAGCGAATTTTCGGTAAATTTGCAGTTTAGCTCCCGAACGCTTTTCAAAAAACTGTTTTCGGAAACCTGCCTAGGGCCCCCCTGGATGCACAAACCACAAGGAAAATTTCTTGTTCACACCCCCCAAGTAAGTTACGGGACCAGGAGTGAGTAGGGGTGCTGGGCTGGGTAGGTAGTAAAAAGGAAATATGAGCAGAAAATGCGTATAAAACGGGTTTGAAAGCTGTCTTTTTCACATATTGAAGCCATATCCCCCTTAAATCCTGCCTACCGCGCACAGCACCCCTATCCCCCCAGGTGCCGTAATTTCCTTGGCGGGTAGGAACAAGACATTTTTCTTGTGGTTTGTGCAACGAGGGTGGTTGTATGCACGCGAGGGGGAAGGAAAATCCTCACGACGAAGAAGCCACCCTTCACCCCTGTCGCAAGTCGAACGCGGGGGGGGGGTTGCTTCGTCGTAGGCATTTTCCTTTCCCCTCGTGTGCATACAACCACATTTGCATAAACTGCAAAAAAAATCTTGTTCATACCCCCCAAGGAAGTTACGTGACCTGGGGAAAATAGGGGAGCTGTGTGGGGTAGGCAGGGTTTAACGGAGATATGGCTTCAAATAGACAGCTTTCAAGCAGTTTTCTTCGCATTTTCTGCTCATATTTTCTTTTTACTACCTACCCCGCCCAGCACCCCTATTCACTCCCAGTCCCTAACTTCCTTGGGGGGTGTGAACAAGAAATTTTTCTTGTGGTTTGTGCATCCAGGTGGGGTCCTAGTAATGTTTCTGAAAACAATTTTTTGAAAAGAGTTCGGGAGCTAATCTGCAAATTCACCGAATTTTCATTAAATCCTTCAAATTTCAATAACTCAATTTGCTATTAACGTAAGCTTTGTTGCTTAGGAAACCAACATTTAAGTTTATTTTCGGGAAATTTTTGGATATTTTCAAACCATAAGTAATTTTGATAGAATATAGTACATTGTTTCTACTACATAGGCTATACCGGTAATCAGATTGATGCCTGCTCGCATTTGCTATTAAAAACATTTTTATGGAAACTCACTTCATTAACACACTTGCTGCATCCAGACTTTTAAAAAATGTTTATATATTTTCAAACAGTAAAGTTATTTCGATCAAATATGGTACATTGTTTCTACTATATAAGCAACCAAGTTTGATGCCTGCTTTCATCAAAGAAAAACATTTGCTATTAAAAATATTTAAAAAAATTCGCTACCATAACGCACTTGCTGCGCCTAGACTTTTTTTAATGAAATATTTACCATATTTTTTTTATCGCAGAAATCTCAGCTCTACATGGACATTAAATTACCTACTCAAAAGTAGTTTATTTCTGTAATTTTCGCTATAGCAACTTTATTTACACTTTAAAGAGCAGTTCATTTTCTTGTCCTTTTCTTGAATGTAGATTTCTGTTGGCAACATGGAACCCCCCAGGACATCATATTTTTCCATTACCCACGCGGCAGTGTGTAATTTAATGAGGGGCAAAATTTTGTGCCAAAGGCTCTAGCGTGAATCAGCGTAAACATAGCAATATAATTAACTTGTCGATAACATTATCAGAATACGGTGTGAGCATATTCGATTACGTATAACGAAATCTCCGATGTCGATTAGCAATTCGAACATTTGAGGTTTCATTTCCGTTGCGCGTGGTGTAATAACGTCTTGATTTTCCTAAATTGTCATCATTTGTTTGAGATACCTGATCAATCGTTTTTACCTGCAAAGGTAATTTGACTCTGGAGTTCAATATAGTATCAATCTTCTAGACTTCGGATGTGTTAATTTTAAGCTTTTTCTCATTAGGCTTACCTTGATGGATCGGACGAGTGGTGCTATTTGATTAAAATTAGAGTCCCTGTCTCTAAAGGGCGCTTAACTCGAACGCGGTTTCAATTTTTATTAACTGAAATACAAATTGAGCCAATTTGTCGCTTAATATTTCTATGCTTAGATACCGTGTGTTCTTTTTTAAGTTGCAGTGCTTTGAAACTGCTGTTCAGCTAAGATTTTTTATTTTTTGATTTAGAAAACGTCACTAACACAAGAGAAAAGGTAATTCTTATAAAGAAATCAAATAGTTAAGTTTCTCCAACAAATTGGGAACCGCGAAAATTGAAAACCCTTCACTTTAGCTTAAAGTAGGGTGCTGTTGCAGGCGAAATGCGATTGTTTTCAAAGTTAGTATGTGACAATTTATTTAAATAATGCACTTTGTTATTGCGACAGAAGTGAACAAACTTAAATAAAAATAATTTTTTATTTCAGTTAACAACACACAAAACCACAAATATGCTTGGAGGGTTATAGAAATAACAATACTATAAATGTATTAACTTATTAATTAATAGGATACTCATTGCTGGCTATAACTTTTTGTTAACGACGCGGCATTGATGAAATTAAATTTTGGGTAGTAATAATCGCCATATCGTAGCCTCGTTAAATTTATCAATTAGAGACTGTTTGTTGGGGAATCTTGTGAAACTGATCAGACATTCAACCTATTCCCGTAGGTTCTCAATCGGGTTTTTTCCCTTAGGGATCGTCCTCGTCTTTGCCGCGCTGATAGCACCGCAGCCGTTGGCTCATTGTGCATACCCCTTGTCTTTTCTACTCTACCATTCCAAAATCATTGTGCCTTGAACTAGTCTGCACAGCAATTGGTAGGGTGAAGTTTTATATTGCCCTGTCTCCGGTCTAGACTGTCAGTAGATCAGTTGCTTTAGACTCGCACAAGATATGCTGAGCGGATTCCTCCCCCTCGTCGCAGAATCTGCATTCCAGGTCCCCCTCGAACCGCCCCATTTTATGCCGATGTCTCTTGACGACCATGTGTCCCGTCAAGAGACCTGTTATGGTCCTGATCTGTCCTCTGCTAATATTTAGCAGCTCCACAGCTCCCTTTGAACTGGGTTCCTTAATTACTGACTTCCCATGTCTGAGCCCTGAACAGTTTGCCCAGTACACCTTCTGTTCGTTTCTGACCCAGAACTTAATGGATCCCCTGGCAGTGCTCTTCGTCACGCTCAGGGCCGTTACTGGTCTCATAAATCGTTCTGCTGACGCTGTCTTCGCGACACTGTCAGCTTCCTCGTTGCCTTTGACCCCCGAGTGACCCGGCACCCGGATTAGGGTGACCTCATTCTGCCCAGCCAGGTCGCTCGTCTCGTCTCCGCATTCACTTACCAGCCTGGAATTTACCCGTGGGATACTTAGGGCCTTAAGGGCTGTCTGTGGCTACGAGGATCCGCTTGTTGGTGTAGCCCCTCCTCTTGTTCTCTCGCACGCGGTGCAGGATGGCGTTCATTTCGGCCTGAAAGACTGTTGCATGAGCTCTGAGGGCAATACTGTGACCGACTAAAGACCTGCCCCCATCCCACGCTCCCCGCCGGATCCGTCCGTGAACCAGACGAGGGCGTCCCGTGGTAGACCCGGCGTCTACCCGCTATGCCTCGCGGTTGCGGATTTCCACTGTAAAATTGTTTTCCCTGCAGATTCGCGGGCTCGCGAAGTCTGATCTCATTTCAAGCATGGGTTCCTTCACGATCTCCTCAATTTTGCAATAACCCCTGCAACCTGGGTTGATATTCCGTCTATCAATGCAGGCTAGTCTATATAGTCCTGTGTAGTGGGGGAGGTGCAGTAACACAACCATGGCGGCTGTTGGGGTTGAAGTTATGGCTTTGGATCTTGACTAGTTTTTGTTTGGCACTGGATTGTGTCACCTTAGGCCACCAGATCTCGATGGGGTTGGGATCCGGTAATTATGCCGGCCAGAAGCAGAATCTGGGTATTGTTGTCCTGAAACCACTCCTGAACAAGGCAATATAAGGGTTTCGGATGGTTGTTCTGTGAAAACACGCATCGCAAAGGCATCTCGAACTAAGCATTAGACAGCATAACGTTTTGGAGTATGTCCGTATATACAAATTGCTCCATGGTCCCGTCTATAAAGTGTAACGAACCTACTTCATTCTCTTAAAAACACACTTATAAAAACACTTCATTGATTGTTGTTGCCCTTACTTGGTGAAACTGGTCCCTACTATATACAGACTTGGAGACCAGTTCTCTGGCTTCACAATGAAGCCAGATATGTAGTCTCCAAGTCTGTATGTATTATAAAAACACACTACCCTGCACATGCTTTATTGTCGGTGTAACGAACTTTGGAAAAAGTCTCGTATTTACCGCACGGCTTATTAAAACAAGGCTTGGGTAGAAGGTCCGTGAATTGTCATTCCACGAGCCTGTAGCTTTTTTGTTTATAAACCGTGATTACACGAGTCAGAGCTGCTACATGAGCTGTCTATCCTCTAGATGTTTTTTTTTAGTTCTGAAACTAGTCATTTCAGTATTAAATGTAGGTTTATCTCTGAAAAGATTCACAACCCTACTGACTTGCTAAAAATACGTCGAACTTTTTTTAGTTCCTTTATGTACAACTTTACCGACAGACTGGTGGATCCTAGGCTCGTGATATCACGGACCGCGTATCTGTGACTTTTTACACGTTATACCCCGTCAAAATTATAGTTTATAAGTTTGTAACAAGTTTCGTCACTAAATAATATTTTTGTTAAATTGACTGAATGAGCCTGTTCTTAAAGTCAAAATTCTATTCCCTTGTTTCCTTTTTTTAATTAAAAAAAGGAGGCAAGTGAAAAAAATATTTTTGTATATTGGGTGACAGATGTCTGAAGGATTCACACGTCAAATTCTGATTCATAACAGTTTGTGTATCAAAAACGCGATGCTTTATTGTTTTTGTGCGTAATAAACAATTTTCTACAACTTTTCTATTTACAATTGTTTTTTCAATTAAAAAGCTAAGAAAGGCAAAATGTTATGCTTATCACCATTACTGTACAGGGTTACGTGCCTTTGAACGTTGGAGCTTACACAAAAAAGTTTAACTGCTTTTAGTTAACCATACTTTTGATTTTATAGAGAAGAAAATTAATTGTGTTCGGGGAAAGTTAGCGAGGATGTTTTAGGTAAAATGTAGTTGAGTTTGCATCAAATTATGATTCAGTTAAGGAAGTTTTGTTAAACTTATTTTATTAAGGGTGGCCTTTTAAAGTTTTGTACGCTGTTAAGTACAGTATATGAGTTTTAATAAAAACAAGTTTCTAAAAGCATCGGTTTTGTAAGTCAAATATTAACGAAGTTCACTATTTTGCTACAAAACCCTGGCGGCTCATGTTTAGATGTCTAAAGAATTTTGTTGTTTGTAGACAGAATAACAGTTCGTAGCGACAAGTTTGTGCATCATCATAATCATCATGATAACTAAATGCGATTTTGATCGCAACCATCACATTGTCTCCAACAGCTCTTTTCCTTTCATCGTATGTTCCGCAACTTAGCAGATTCCCCAGGTTTTCCAGAAGTTTAGAACTTTGTCTACTTTTTTCCTTTTTGCCAACTATGTGTCCTTCAAATATTTTGCCTCCTTCTCAATTTCAAATCATATTTCTTGTCTCACCTCTTCCAGTACACTTTTATCACACTGTCGATCGGTCTTTGTCATTTTTTCTATATACCCACATTTTAAAAGCTTCTGTTCGCTTCATGTCCACATTTCAAATGCTTTCATTCTCTTCATGTCATGTTTAGTTATGTCAAGTCTAGCTTTTCACCCTTACGTTGCCGCACTCCATACGTATGACTTCGTGAACTTCTGCTATCATTCCTTTTTTCCCCTCAGGGCTCGTCCGCGGCCTTGCTGCCCCGATAGTACTGCAACCTTTGGTTTATTATGCATGTCCTTAGTCTTTTTACTCTACCCATTCCAAAATCACTGTGCCGTGAAGTAGTCTGCACAGCGAGTGGTGGGGTGAAGTTTTATATTGCTCTGTCTCCGGTCTAGGCTGTCCGTAGATCAGTTGTCTTTTCGGTCCCGAGCTTTACACTCGCACAAGATGTGCTGGGCTGATTCCTACCCTCACCGCAGAGTCTGCATGCGAGGTCCCCCTCGGACTTCCCCATTTTATGCAGGTGTTTCTTGACGACCATGGGTCCCGTCAAGAGACCTGTTATGTTTCTGAGCTGTCATCTGCTAAAATTTAGCAGCTCCACAGCTCTCTTTGAACTGGGTTTGTCATTTATTGACTTCCCATGTCTGAGCTCTGCCCAGTACACCTTGCGTTGATTTCTGACCCATGACTTAATGGCTCCCCTGGCAGTGTTCTTTGTCACGCCCGTTCTGGTCCCATAAATGGTTCTGCTGACCCTCTCTTCGCGAGACTGTCAGCTTCTTAATTGCCTTTGGCCCCGAGTGACCCGGCACCCAGATGAGGGTGACCTCATTCTGCACAGCCAGGTCGCTCGTCTCGTCTCGGCACTCACTCACCAGCCAGAAATTTATCCGTGGGCTACTTAGGGCCTTAAGGGCTGCCTGGCTGTCTGTGGCTATTAGGATCCGCTTATTGGTGTAGCCCCTCCTCTTGTTCTCCCGCACACAGTGCAGGATGGCGTACATTTCGGCCTGAAAGACCGTTGCATGGGCTCCGAGGCAAATACTATGACTTACCCTCGGTCCTTCTGAATAAACACCTGCCCCCATCCCACACTCCCTGCCGGATCCGTCCGTGAACCAGACGAGCGCCCCGTGGTATGCCCGGCGTCTCCTCCCACCATGCCTCGCACCGGGCCCCTTGATGTAAGGGGTGGTACCTCCTTGGGCGTGAAAAAAATACTTTATTATTACGCAAAGGAAAAGTCCACTACCACCTGCTAATATATATATATATATATATATATATATATATATATATATATATATATATATATATATATATATATATATTCAAAGAGACCTTGGATTCGGGTTCTAGGGGCCCAAATTCGCGCTCATTTGAAAAAAAAATTGCCAAGTCTCACCATCGATACCTCGCTATTAGCGAATTTTTTAAAAATAAAAATTCGCCAAAAAACAGTGTTAGAGTTTTGCGCTATGTATTTTTTTCTTGAGAATTTTTTCTTAAGGTGTTGCACAACGAGTTTTACGTTAGTTCCCGAAGTCACTCTTCCCATGTGTATCCATTCTATCCATTTCAGTCTACTTGTTGCGTCAAGATCACTGTTTCCGATAGATTTTTCTGTTCCACAAACAATATTTCCCTGCATTTAAATTCATAGCCACCAGGTGTCTACAATTTGTAGATACTGCCAGCATGCAGTATACTGACGTCTCTTGTCTCTAGTAGTGAATCAACGCTATTTACTAAATTCTGGGGAAAAGCGCGCGCGCGCGTGTTTTATTTCTTTAACGTCGGCCTATTTCCGCGACTATGGCCAATCACCGACGCCAGGGAGCAGTTTCACCTCACTATGTTGGAAATTTTGCCGAACCCCTGCCTTTCTGTAAGGAGGGTAGGGATCTTTAACGTGCCCAACATCGCATGGACACGGGACCGACGGCTTTACGCTCCCTCCGAAGCGCGGAAGATGCAGACATTCAACTTGCTCAAATACAATGCCAGAATTTCGATTGATGTTAATGTTACAGTTTGTACTGAAAAAGTGAAAGGAGTACCCTGGAATCGAACCCAGTACCCTTCGGTTCAGAGGCACACGTTCTTACCCCTAAACCACCGAGGTTCTGGGGAAAACCGCAGACATGGCAAGAGTGCAAGTTTGATTTACAGGGTTTTGCTTATAAGTTTTGTTTACGCTCGATTTTTGATACTTGCTTATATGATCTTATACTCCGTAGTGCAAAATCTAGCTTTAAATTAGCCACTGCTAATTCACTCTTATGGTTTAAAGCTAAATTTATCTTTCGAGGTTGGAAGCAATTAATTGGAAATGAGCAGGAAATTTTTCAAAACTGTTTCAATTTTGCCGATTTACGTGTTCCAGTATAACAATTGTAAGTATGAAGTTTAGGACACACTATATAGATTTGAATATTTCCCTTTTATTGTAACCCCACTGTATAACAAGTAATTTTTTATGGCTATAAGGAGAATTTTAGCCTTCGTTTAATCAGACGTCTACAGTAGACGACGACATTCAGACCCTTTAAATTTAAAAGAAAGCTCCACCATCTCTCATTTCATTAACTCGAGTTTAATGTTAATTTCTAATTAAAAAATACAACAGTTTTCTCTCATTATGCTTAGGACCTAATTCTTAGTCTTCTTAAGATTATATATTGATAAGCGCCTGATTAAAACAAAACACTCCACAGTGAATGTTATTATTACATTATACAAGACAAAGCAATGAAATTTTATACAGTGTGGAACAGCCAAATGGAATAAATTCAGTATCTCAACTGTTATGACAGTTATTAAAAAAAAATCCCGAAACACGGCAATTTTAGATTTAAAAAATGAGACCCTTAAACGTAAAAACTTCACCCCCATATCCAACCCTCTCGAGTGACAGTTGCAACCTCCACATTTTTAAATAGGAAGTAGACGCTTGTGTTACTTTATTCTAAAGATCTCTTCCTTCTCTATTCAAAAATACTATGGTTTTTACATTTATTACAAATCCTCTCCAACCGGAGCATTTCTGTTGTCGTGGATGGTCATTCCTCTAAACTGTATCCAATTAATGCAGGAATCCCTCAAGGTTCAGCTTTAGCCCCTACTTTGTTTTTTCTCCACATCAATGACCTCCTCTCTAGTACATCCAACCCAGTTCACAGTTACGCGGACGACATCACCCTCCACTCAAATATACAATATTTTAAGCCTGTCTCTTTAGCCCAATGAGATGAGGATCGTAGACTCATGGAGTGTTCTGTCTCTGTGGATCTCTAAAAAATATTAGACTGGGGAAGTAAAAATCTTGTACAATTCAACTCCACCAAATCTCAGTCTTGCTATCTATCTCATAAGAGGTAAACCAGCCGTAGACCCATCACAATGAACAACCAAGTTATTCAAAGTAATGAGTCTTTTATACTTGTTGGCATTTCTGTGGATCGAAATCTCAACTGGCACCAACATGTCCCATCAATTGCAGAAGCGGCTGCTAAGAAATTAGGTTTCCTCTTCCGGGCTCGCAAATACTTTTCACCAGCTAATCTCTATATCTTATATACTTAACAAATAAGGCCAAACCTCGAATACTGCTCCCACATGTGGGGTGCCGCTGCCGCTTCTACACTTGTTATCTTGGACTCCATTTAGAAGAGAGCTATACGTCTTATCGGTGACCCTACTCTCACACAAAGGCTGCAATCCCTTGCCCACCGACGTGCTGTTGGTGATATATATATATATATATATATATATATATATATATATATATATATATATATATATATATATATATATATATATATATATATATATATATCTCATAGATATCTGGACGGGCACTGCTCAGAGGAGCAGTTCCTCCACCTGCTGCCCCCAACAGATCTCCGAGAGGAACAGAGCGAATGCACCCTTTTACTGTCCAGGTCACCAGACCTAGAACATCTTCTTATGCCCGCTCTTTTATCCCCACGACTTCCAAGTTGGGGAACTGCTTGCCGGCACATGTTTTTTCTTCTCCTCCGAACCTCCAAACCTTCAAGTCCAGAATTAACAAGTTGCCTCTTTCATCCTTGTCGACACCCACGGTACGATAGTATTTCGGCTGTGAGCCCTCGTGGTGTCTTGTTGAAAAAAAAGAGTAAAAAATTAATAACTAATCACGTTTCATTCTTGATAATGAGAAATAAATGAATATTACAAAGTAGCCGAAAACTTACTTTAAAAATAAAAAAAAATATTTTCCTGAAACGTCAAAGTCGCGATTTGAAACGTCAGAGTTGGCGATTGTTAAACAAAACTTCTGAAACAATTGCGGGTTATGTAAAAGATATATATATATATATATATATATATATATATATATATATATATATATATATATTCAAGCGCCGTTGTCCTTCATTTAATTGCAATATTAGCAGACAATTCATGTTTAGTACCCCTTTCTCTGGTGCTTTGGTATTAGCTTAATTTATAGAGTTTGTGATTTAATAGTCTAGTACGAGTATTTCTTTAATAAATTAGAAGTAAATAAACTTGAAAAAGTCTTTAAATCGACAAACCATCTAGTTTAAGTACGAGTTCAGACGTAGCAAGTGCGTTATGGTAGTGAATTTTTATAAATAAATGATTCAAAGTTTAATAACTAATGTTCTATGAAACGTTAGATATTTGGTACGTATGTAGCCTATACAGGGACTACAGCGCGTCCCAAATTTCGAGTTTTTTTTTTGGGAACCGAATTTGCAACATTTAGAAAAAGTGTATGAGATTTCATCAGTATCAGATAGCATAAAGAACAATTTTGCACGTATGTGAGGGCGTATTGGCTTGTTAGACTCTCATCCTCAATGTTGTTGGTCCAAATCCCCATAGAAGAGCATTAAAACCAATTTTTTGTTCAGTTTTCCATTTAATTGTAGTAACCTGACAGATATTTATTTTGCGAATTTTCAGTGAAAAGTATTAAAATATTTTAATTAACTTCGGTACAAAAAAAGATAAGAAATAATTAATTTAATATCTATTGTCTATGTTTACCTTTTCATAATACATACATAAATAATTGATACATTGTTTTTACAAATGTCAAACGAAACTTCAAAGTGACAGAATAATCTGCTTATTTCTGACAGCTCGCGACATAAAAAGATGAGCATTTTTCCGTTTACATTTCTTTACTTCCACGAGTTCAAATTTGTGAAAAAACTTTTCAAAAAAAAATGTTAACATAATTTTCGTGTAACATTACTTAACCCAATCTATATTGCTAATTTTTGTGAAAGAAATTGCTTGTAAAATTGTATGGTTAATTTTTGTAATGGAATTTTTGTCAAAAAGCATTTGGTGAATAAAATCCAAAGAGTTTGTTTGGGAAAATGTACTTTTTCACACATTAAAATTATTTTGATGAAATATGGTACATGCTTTTCACTACCCAATTTGGTGTCTCGTTCAAAAATACGTATTTTACAACAAAAACATTTTTATAATTCGCTGCCATAGCGCACTTGCTACGTCTAGACTTTTTTAAAATCTTACAGTCCAATCTTGTCATTCGTCTACAACTATGTGCTATAAGCAGATCTCAAATGTTATGAGATCTAAACACATATCCCCAATAAAAAGCTTCGTGCTTTGCTAAAGGTTTGTTTTTCCTCCACACTAAAATGCTTAATGGGCCATTTCTAGTAATATCACCATTTGCACAAACGTAATCGCGAAAACTGTAATAAAATCTTTAATAATCGCAGAATACGTCTTGGAAGCTAAAAAACCGCTATGTTGCTGCAGTGGCTTGCATTTGAACGAAATACAGTTGAATATGCTCCGTTTGTTCGTGTAATTTTTCAAATGGGTCAACCACGATTGTCTTCCAATCTGTGTGCCCTTGTTGTGAAACTAAATTTTCCTCGTATTACAGACATTCGCATCGATCGCATTCTCAACTTTTGTAAGAAGCGGAAATGAAAATTCATGTCAGTAGCAGGTCACTTGATGTATCATGTCAGCAAATCACATTTATTTCTAGAAAGAAATGTCTGGCTGGTTTGTAAGAATTGTAAATTACATACCTACTTGCCAAATGCATGTTAATTCTGAATGGACCAAATTTACTCTGAAATTTCACGAGGCCATGGAACTCGATAAAGTAATGATATGTTCTTGTATGACGTTGTGACTACTCAGTAGTTTTCTGTATACTTGATGCTTAGCCCATTAACTCTAAAATTCACTAAAAGATTATGATACTTTGAATAAGTAGTAATAGATATTTTGCAAGATTGTTTTCAAACGACGGCAATAGGTGATGAGATACAAAGTAGGGCAAGTGCGTGGGAGCTATGACAACTGTAGTTAGAAGTGAATGTTTATATATATATATATATATATATATATATATATATATATATATATATATATATGTATGTATATATATATATATATATATATATATATATATATATATATATATATATATATATATATATAGTCCAAAGTAGCTGTATACTGCAGCGTACTGGTCCCGAATGTGCTGTGTGGATGTGAAAGTTGGGTGTGTCAGGCAACGTATGTAAGAAAATTGAATGCTGTTTAAATGAACCACCTGAGGGGAGTGGCGGATAAAACAAGGAGTGATGAACTTAGAAATAAAAGGAATTAAAGGTAAATATGAGAACAGAGTGCTAACATGGTTTGGGCACGTAGAAAGTATGGATAATAATAGAATACCATATAGAATTTATAGAGAGCATGTAAATGGAAACAGAAGCCGTGCAAGACTTAGGAAATCTTGGTCGGATGTTGTGGGCGATATATTAAAGAATAAACAGGTCAAAAGTTTTCGTAATAGGAGAGCATGCATGCGTGTACGTATGAATGTGGAAAAAGCGACAGTAGCGTGTCAGGACGGAAGTGCATGGAGAAATATTGTTAGCAAAAGCATAGGCTCTCTATTGTGGCTACCCCTTTATAAAAATGGTGTGACGGGTAGTAGTAGTAGTAGAATATATATATATATATATATATATATATATATATATATATATATATATATATATATATATATATATATATATATATATATTTACCCGAAGACTATGTGAAAACTGGAACCTGTGATGAGCACTGATAAGTACACTTGGAGAACCCAAATCACCACAACACATATTTTTTAGAGACCTTCAGACCACGTCAGTATCATCAGAGGATGAAAAATTCTAAACTAACTTAAAAGCTAAAATGTATATCACACCTAGGTACACGAACTAAGTGGAGGTAAAAATGTTAGTCGGAGACCCATCGTTTGTCTACTGTGCGAGGATTGCACGGATGAGGTCGGTGAACTACTTTAATCTTCTGGTTGACAAATTTATGAGCTTTTATCTACTTTAAAGGATAATGGGCTTTAAATGATTTTTTTTTAAAATATGTGCGGTAGTTATTGGTCGGTTCGCCAGATGTGCTTTTCGGCGCTCATCATGTGCTCCAATAGTCACATAGTGAATTTACAGATCAAAAAAAACATGAGCTTCCTAAATTGCGGCACCTTTCATTTTGAGCCCATTATCCTTTAAATTAGATAAAAGCTCGTAAATTTGTCAACCAGAAGATTAAAGTAGTTCGCCGACCTCGTCCGTGAAATACTGACACAATAGACAAACTATGGGTCTCCGACTACAATTTTTACCTCGGCTTAGTTTGTCTACCTAGGTGTGATAAATACATTTTAGCTCCTAAGTTAGTTTATAATTTTTGATCCTCTGATGATGCTGACGCGGTCAGTGAAACGATCGTAAGGTCTTTAAAAAATATGTGTTGTGGTGATTTTGGTTCTCCAAGTGTACTTATTGGTAGATTATTTGTCAGATAAGATGCCCACCGTTCAAGCTATTTTCACAAGGCTTGATTAATTTCATATCATAGTGATAAAGGTAAGTAATAAATGAAAATGATATTACTATAAAAGCTATCTTCTGGTTTATTTTGATCAAGTTTATCCAGCAAAAAGGAAACAGAAACGATTAATATATACTAAACAGTAAACAAGTGTTGATGATCCACGAACGCAAAGCCATGGATATTTTGCTGGTTAACTGGCATTCATGATGTTGGAATGTCAACCAGCATCGATGTACGTCGCCCCATCGTGTATTATTAATTTTAAATTTCGATCTTTCCTAATAATTCTAAAATTAGAAATTGATAGTTAAAACATCAGAGTTTTCAGTCTGAGTCTTTTCAAGTATAACCATTGCTTAATTCAAACTCTACAGGCGACGAAACTGTACCTCCCATATAACAACAATGGTAAAAAATTTAAATTATGAACCCGCGGGAAAGAAATTTCTTAACCTTACTAATCTGCCCTGCTAAGCTGAAACGTCCCATCTGACCTGAGAAAAGTTATGAGATATTAACGATTTTCTGTTTTCATATTGTTCACTCTGTAAATATTTTTCAAAAGGAATACAATTTTGGCATGCGTTAACTTTAAGCAATATAAATCAATACATATACTTTACAAATCGCATAGTTGCCCAAAACTTTGACTTTTGTTAGTTAGGACGTTTATCCTTAGGAATCTGAAAAAAGGTAAACACATAAGACAACAAACTTTTTTTTTTGAAAAATGTAAATAGCATCTACAGAAGAAAAACAGCAATACAATTTAAAATATTTTTATTTTATATTTTCAACTTTAAATTTAAACAAAAATGGAAGTTCCAGCATAACATACAAATTTAAAACAAAAATTTTACACTTATTCTAATAATTGTAATAATAACAATAATGGATAATAATAGGTATACTGACTCGAATTAGTCATCTGGTTTATCTTCGGATGCCTCACAATTTATATTTAGGTCTTTCCAGAATTGTAAAAGGGTCTCTGAGATTATTGGTTTTAAGTTGATATTATTGTATTTTTACGACTTTCATCTACCCCTCTGTCGTGTGCTCTTTCAGAAGGTTTTTGAACGCCATTTTTAATGGTTTTATTGTCAAGAAAATTAAGTGTTTTAAAGTGTTCATCGGTAAATCCCGTTTTGTGTTTGAAATCAAAGCTGTTTCTTGAAAACATGGCCAATACCAGGTCTTTGAAATAAAAGTGATCTTTTTTTAATTTACATTTTGAACTGAGATCACTCCAATTGTTGAATTGCCTAATGTTCATGCTAATAACGTTAGTTTTACCACCATTGGCAGATGCAACACAGGACACAAAGTCATCATAATCAAAAATTTACTTGAGTTTTTTTCATGGCCATTTCTATTTTTTGGTGAAAATGATCAGTCGACCTAAATGAGTGGCCAGGCTCAAAATATTTTATTGTCAGCTGTTTAAGATTTACTTCACTGCAATTTATTATATAAGTAAAAAAAGAAAATAGGGCCCAGTTTTTATTCTGGGCCGAACAATTATCTAACCATATGATTATATATTCAACGTCCCTATTTTTCTTGAAGAATGCGTAAATGGTAGAAATTATTTCTTTGTTGCGCTTGGCCACTCCTTCATACCACAGAACTGCCAAAGGTTTTGTAGCTTTTGCTTTTCCAACCGGGACAAAACTTTCGTTAAAAGCGATTATTCGAGGTACAAAAATGATTTCTTTAAACATCTCAGTACGAGGAAGCATAATTACTTTATGTAAATCTGCTGAGATAATAATTTCATTATCTATTTCAGCTTTTTCCTAGTCTTTTACATATTCTTCTCTAGCATTTCTGTACTTTATTTTATGATCATAATATTTTTTACAAGAATCACACTCTCCTAGTGCGGTACTTTCCACATGACTACTTTCTTTTGTATGGAGCTCGAATGCAGAACAGGTAAAACACTCTTCTTCTCCTAACTGTGCAAAATAAAAGTTATATTTTTCACCTCTTTACGATAAAGATCATAGCTGCAAATGACTTTTAAAGTCATTAAACATTAAAGTAATGTTGACGTCAGATGGCAAGTAAAGACGTTTGGGAGCATGCTTCCTTCGATAATGCGATGTTGTAGGTCGAAAACTTTTGATGTGGGATATAATAGGATTCCTCGCGAATTTATTTAAAGCTGGTCGATGTCCCCGTTTTTTCACAATCTGGAGAGATATTTTTCCTTGCATTATTTCTTACTGTTTTTAAGAATCGGTCATTATTCTTATGGTATCCCAGTGTGGCTAGAAAGAATGCTTTGCAAATAATAGTATCGATGCCATCAACGTTTTTCAGATAGTATTTGTAAGTATTCTGTCTTCTGGATGGAATACATTTAGTTGTACTTCTTGATTTGCTGACAAGCTTAATGGAACCATTTACGAAAAGGCGCTGTTCTTTTTTAGAAAGCTGCCAATATTGAGAATTTATATTTGTTGCTCTTCATTTGTTAACTTAGAACATTTCAACGGACACGTGTTAGAATTTTTCCCTTAACCGCCGAACCAGATGCTTTAGCTAATTGTTTTTCCATATTCCTTTCTCCTAATGGTGCTTCAAATGATCGCCTTTTCCTTGGTAACCCCTTCTTTGTAAAGCTTTTTTCGTAATTTTTTTCACAAATAGTAAGAGATAAATTAATTATGTCTTCAACCAAATTACTAACTAGGTAAAAGATGGTATAGTCCTTATTTTTCTTATTTTCTACCGTATTTTCAGGTATTAAATCGGCAGTAACATGGGGAACTTCTAAAGTTGTTTTTATGTGTGATGAGTCAAAAATTGTTTCTGATTCCAGCGGAATATCTCGGACCCAATTACTGACGAAATCAAAGTTCGACACAGGAACATATTCTTTATTTACGTCGCTTTCTTCGGAGAAAGAAGTATTTTGAATTATTTAAATTTACATTTTTCTTGGGAGATCCAGAAAAATTTGGACTGCAATCAACACCAGCATCACCAGGAATATATTCAGGATCATCAACTGTGGGATAACTGCGCTTCTTTTGAGTTTGTTTTTTGACATTTTAACTTTTTCTTGAAAACTTTTGTATAAACCCAGTGCAACTAATTTCTTACTTCGGCTGCTGCTTACACCGGCCATCATATAGACAATTGTTTAGCACTTAAAAATAATTATCCGTGAAACTAGTGCTTCAGTGACAATGAGAGTCTCTCGTCTTGTCTCGTAACATTACTTTTGTAGGAACAAGTTTTGAATTAGTTATACACATTTCTTTAATTCTGGTGCTACCCAAGCATATATAAATGAAAGTCTGGACGCAGCAAGTGCGTTATGGTAGTGAATTTTCATAGAAATGATCTGGCACAAAATATTTTATTATAACTTTTTTTTCTTGTAACATAGAAATCTAAATTTTGGTGTATAGTTTACTTTTTATATCGTAAACCTACCTACCAAATTTGGTTATCATAGATTTTATATTTTTTAAGATAAAATTTTTTTCAAATGAACACTCAAAATTTTCCCGGAAAACCTCGTCCAATTTTTCTAAATAACGAACTTGTCAAAGCCATTTACAAAAGGAAGGTACGTGCCAAATTTTATTAAAATCGGCTTATTACTTTTTGAGATATGAATTTTTTTCAATTGAAAACTCAAAATTTTCCCGGAAAACCTCGTCCGATTTTTCTAACTAACAAACATGTCAGAGCCATTTACAAAAGGAAGGTATGTGCCAAATTTTATTAACATCCGCTTATTACTTTTTGAGATATGAATTTTTTTCGAATGAAAACTCAAAATTTTCCCGGAAAACCTCATCCGATTTTCCTGACTAACGAACTTATCCAAGCTATTAACAAAAGAAAGGTACATGTCAAATTTTATTAAAATCGGCTTATTACTTTTTGAGATATGAATTTTTTTCGAATGAAAACTCAAAATTTTCTCGGAAAACCTCGTCCGATTTTCCTGACTAACAAACATGTCAAAGCCATTTACAAAAGGAAGGTACATGCCAAATTTTATTAAAATCGGCTTATTACTTTTTGAGATATGAATTTTTTTCGAATGAAAACTCAAAATTTTCCCGGAAAACCTCGTCCGATTTTCCTGACTAACGAACTTATCCAAGCTATTAACAAAAGAAAGGTACATGCCAAATTTTATCAAAATCGGCCCATTATTTTTTGAGTTATCGGTGTGATACATATATATATATATATATATATATATATATATATATATATATATATATATATATATATATATATATATATATATATATATATATATATATAAATATATATATATATATATATATATATATATATATATATATATATATATATATATATATATATATATATATAAACATATAAAAATTGAAACTGACCCCGGATATGGATTCTAGGGGTCCTAGTTCGCGCTCATTTGCAAAAATTTTTTCAAAATTCAAAAGTCGGGATCTCCCCATTAGTGAATTTTTTCTACGAAAATTCACTAAAAATGTTAATAACGTATTTAATAAAATAAAGTCACAGCAAGTTTGTACCAGCAACATTTAAGTACACGTTAATAAAGTTAAACTTATCTAATAGTGTCGAAAAAACTGATTAACACTAACAAAAACACTTGGTTAACTACAGGCTGCACAAGTCAATAACTAATAACATAAATTTTTAGGTTATGTTAAAACCTGCTGAATCGACATCACGTTCACGTGTACGTCCTAACAATTTTGATCAGAAGAAAATTACTAAGTTGATACGTACCATCTGACAGATAGGACATCCTGCTTCGTAATTTTATTTCATACCTCTATATTTTACTAAACTGAAACGTCCCATTTGCGTATTTAGGACAAATTTAACTAGGAAATGAAGATAGGACAAACACTCTTAGTAATCATATGGTTTTTGGTAGATAGGACGAAACTTAATGTAATAACTGAGTACTTTATGATGTAGTTAGGACGTTATCGCGTAGGAAAATTGTTGTAGATGCATATCTGCATCACAAAAATGCCTCTAACTCAAAAACGGAAATTTTGTCAGATAGGGCGTTTCATCTTAGCAGGGCAGTAACGTGGTCCACTGTCAGAATTACTTGATCTTTTCGAATAGAAAATTGACATAGGTCTCTTTTCTTCCATAAACTAGTTGGAAAATATAAAGTTATACCATTTTCCCCCTCCATAAGTTAAATATTTACATACAAAAGTATAAATAATGGAATTTCAAAGATAAGAACTGTACATTACCGCATATGCATTAATAGTACATATATTAAGCAAAAATTTGTTAAATGGAGAAATTAATTTGATAGTGACAACATTGGAATTGCCAATATCCCGATTGCGGTAGTGGCATAACCACTGTTAATAATTAATTTGTGTTTGAATGCAGATTGTAATTAGACTGCATTGTGCATGTAATTGTAGACTGCTTCAATACAAGATGTCGAATTTCACTTCAATACGATGCCTCCGTGTCTGTTATTTACAACCCTAAGAGTATTAGCATGAAATTGGAGAAGTTTGATAACAGAACGTTGTAATTAAGACTCTCATTTGAAGAGGATAATATTGAACACTGATCTCATTTTCCATGACAGCAGTGTGAAATTTGACATTTTATATTGTAAAATACTTTCCCTAGGTCTGCACAAGCAATAAAGGTAGCCCTATTCTCAAATCTTCCTTCATTTTTTATATTTTTTATTTCAACAACACACCACGAGGGCTTACAGCCTAAATACTATCGTACCGTGGGTGTCGACAAGGAGGAAAGAGGCAACTTGTTAATTCTGGACTTGAAGGTTCGGGGGAGAAGGCAAAACATGTGCCGGCAAGGAATTCCACAACTTGGAAGTCCTCGGGACAAAAGAGCGGGAATAACAAGATGTTCTATGTCTGGTGACCTGGACAGTAAAAGGGTGCATTCGCTCTGTTTCCCTGATAGATCTGTTGGGGGCAGCAGGTGGAGGAACTATGGAAGAAAGCTCCTCTGAGCAGTGCCCGTGCAGATATCTATAAAAGAGAGAGAGAGAGGTCACCAACGGCACGTCGGTGGGCAAGGGATGGCAGCCTTTGGGTGAGGGTAGGGTCACCGATGAGACGTATAGCTCTTTTCTGAATGTAGTCCAGGATAGCGAGTGTAGAAGCGGCGGAAGCACCCCAGATGTGAGAGCAGTATTCGAGGTTTGGTCTTATTTGTAAAGTACATCAGGTATAGAGATTAGCTAGTGAAAAGTATTTGCGAGCCCGGAAGAGGAGACCTAATTTCTTAGCAGCCGCTTCTGCAGTTAATGTGACATGTTGGTGCCAATTGAGATTTCGATCCACAGAAATGCCAACAAGTGAAAAGAACTCATTACTTTGAGTAACTTGGTTGTTCATTGTGATGGGTCTAGGGCTGGTGTATCTTTTATGAGAAAGAAGGCAAGACTGAGATTTGGTGGGGTTGAATTGTACAAGATTTCTACTTCCCCAGTCTAATATTTTTTGGAGATCCACGGAGACAGAACCCTCCATGAGTCTGCGATCCTCATCTAACTGGGCTAAAGAGACAGGCTTAGAATATTGTATATTTGAGTGGAGGGTGCTGTCGTCCGCGTAACTGTGAACTGGGTTGGATGTGCTAGAGAGGAGATCATTGACGTGGAGAAAAACAAAATAGAGGCTATAGCTGATCCTTGAGGAACTCCTGCATTAATTGGATACACTTTAGAGGAATGCCATCCACGACAACAGAAATGCTCCGGTTGGAGAGGAAATTTGCTGTCCAGGTACAGAGTTTTGGTAGTAGGCCATAGGCTGGAAGTTTATTAAGCAGCGCTGCGTGCCAGACCTGGTCGAATGCTTTGGATATGTCTAGAGCGACAATCTGGGATTAACCGTGTAGTTCCATAGACTTGTTCCAAGAATGGGTGACAAAGGAAAGGAGGTCAGCAGTTCATCTGCGCTGACGGAATCTATACTGCCTGTCGTGGATTAGACTGTATTTTTCAAGAAATTTTAGTAATTAGGTGTCTATATACTTTTCCGTCACTTTAGAGACGACTGAAAGGAGATAAATAGGCCTGTAGTTGCTAGGAAGCGCTTTGGATCCTTTCTTGGGGACGGGCTGTACTCTAGCTGTTTTCCAGTTACTAGGGAATATGCGTCTATTGTAAGATGTCTGAAACAAACGAGTCAGGACAGGAGCAAGTTCAAGTGCGCATTTTTTGAGAACAGTTGCTGGGATCTCGTCAAGGCCAGAGGCTTTCCTGGTATTAAGTGAAGAGAGCATCTTTCGTACCTTTTTAGTTTTGAAAATGGTATCAGTCATTTTATGCGCGACATTGGGGACTGTTGGTGGTTGAACATTTGGAGGTGGGTTGAGAGTAGAATTGCCGGCGAACAACGAGGCAAAAAGTTCAGCCCTGCCCAGGGCGGTAGAAACAATTTCATCCCCTGAGATAAGAGGTGGGAACGTGCTCTTCCAGAAATTATTCCCAATAGATTTAGCAAGAGTCCAGAAGGGTTTGCTGCCGCTGGAGTTTAAGAGGACTTTGTTTTTAATGAGGTTATTAAACGAGTTTTTTTGCCTCAGAAAGAATGCGGACATAGTGGTTTCTTGCGTTGTAAATGCTTGACTGTATTCCTGACTTGGATTGTGTAGAAGCGTTTTGTGAGCTTTGACCTTTTCAAGTCTGGCCTTGTCACAGGATTTAGAGAACCAGGGCTTTTGAATGGCTGCAGAGGTTTACTGTGTACGTGGAATAAATAATTCCATGCCAGCTTGGATAATTTCGGTGACGTTTTGTGAGGTATCAGAGGAGTCAGGATGAGAGAAGCAGATGACAGACGCCCATGGAAACAAGGAAAAGTAATCCCGCATTTCGTCCCAGTTCGCGGAGTTGTAGTGCCAAACGATACGTGGATGTGATGACTGTGTGACCTCGGCTTGCATTGCGCAGTAAGCAGTGACCATGCCGTGGTCTAAATCACCTTGGGGGGGGGGGGGGGATATTTTATAGCAGTCAGGATTTGTAGTAAGAAGGAGATCCAAGGGAGTTGAGCTGTGTGTTTGGATGCGAGGAAAGTAAGTAGGTTTCTGAACCATATTGGCTAACGAATTGCTGGCTGCAAAGGCCTCCGCTGCTCTTCCTTGTGGATCGGTTTTTGAAGATCCAAACCATTCTTTATTATGGACCTTGAAGTCACCAAGAATAGTGACCTCGGAGGAAGGATATTCAGAAATCAGATGGTTGGTTTTTTCAGAAAGGTAGTCAAAGAGCTGGACAAAGTTGTTGTCAGAAGGTGACCGGTAAATACAACAGATGAATTTAGTTGCAGCCCTAAGAGAGAGTTTTATCCATAGTAGGTCTTTTCTTTTAGCTTCTAAATTGGGGAGTCTGGTGCAGGGTAGATTGCTACGGACGTACGCGCACACGCCTCCATGCAATCTACAGGAAGTAAGGAGCTCATACCCCGGGAAATTAAGGTGTTTAGTGGCTGTTTTGGCACTGATTTGAGTTTTGGTGAGAAGCGGAGTTGGGGTCTATTAGCCTGGAGGAAATGGTGGACGGAGTTCAGATTATAATTTAGGCCACATATAACTATAGTTTAAAGTTGCAGCACCGCTTTCCTGGTTTTGACTTGACATATCTATAGGTAAATAAAACCATAAGTTGGATCATCATCACAATCTAAACGTGATGTCGCTCTGTCGTCGCAATCATGATTCTTTGCGTTCAATAGCTTTCTTCATTTCATTGTAACTTCCACCCTTTATTAATTGTATCAGGTTTTCCAGAAAATTGATCCCTTTGGCCTATCTCTTACGTTTTTCCAAGCATGTATCCTTCAAATAAGGTTGTCAGGATATTAATATCTTAGACTTTCTCCAATAAATTTTGCCGTTCTCTTTGGAATTTCTCTTTGCAAACATATTTCTTGTCTTACCTCTTTTAGCACAGTTTTATTCGTATTTCTATGGTGTATCGTGTCTTTGTCGATTTTCTTTGTCCACAATTCAAAACCTAAACAGTTATAGTTACACTCTATAGGTAGGTACGACTTGATGTACCTCTTTATCCGATCTAAGTTAAAATCCTTATTGTAGTAAGAAGAGTATTTTGTCTACGCTTGCTTTGCCATCGCAATCCTCCTCAGCTCTTTGATAAATTTAATCCGTAAAGATCTTACTAAGGTCCATGAACATTTTTACTTGTTAGCCGTTTAGCTTGACATCCATTTTCGCAGTCGTACTTATATTCATTAATTTTGTTAACCTGTTCCCTGGGCGGTGGATGGGAAGAGAAGGGGCTGTAGGTCACAGATATTGTTTACGGACGTCAACCCGCAACAAAAGATTATATGAAGGTGCGAATCCGGGAAGCCTGCCAGTCGTTGAGCGGCCTAGAAATCTTGCAAGCTACCGACAGCGTGCGAAAACGGATCCAGGAATGTGTGAATGCAGTTGTCGGTTGTTAACTGCAATTCAAAAACATCGTTTATTTAACAGAAATGCATAAAATAATAGTTGTACAGATGAGTTACTGGGATAAAACACGATTACAGATCGAAGTTGCTCGTCTATTTCAAGAAAAATTTTGCGATTTTTCGTCTATATCCCAAGGGACAATTAGTAACATTGAAAAGCAATTTCTCGAGCTTGGACATGTGTGCAGATACATAAAAAAAACCTTCTAATGCATTGAGTAATGATACCAAATTGCATGTAATGCTTGAGTTTGAGGAAAACCCACATACTTCGAGTCGACAAGCAGCCACAATATTGGATGTTAGCCATTCGTCGATTATTCGGATATCAAAAGAAAAGAAAATGCGCCTCTATAACTTAATACAAACTCAGGAGCTCATGGGACATGATTTTGATAGAAGGGCTTTTTGTGAACAAATGATGGAAATGTTAGACGACAATGTTATCAAACCATAAAATGTTTTGTTTTCCGAAGAGTGCAATTTTACACTTACAGCCATACTTTATACTTCAAAGCCATACTAATCGTCGCTACTGGTTTAAAGAAAATCCACACTGCATGAGAGAAAATATACTCAGTACGCTAAAAAGATTAATGTTTGGGCAGGAATAGTTGGAAGCCATGCTAATGGTCCTCTTTTCATTGATGGAAAATTGAATGGAGAAAATTATTTAGCATTGCTCCAAAATAATATCGTGCTAACTTTGCCAAACTTATATTCTAATTGAGCAAAGCCACAAGTTCCAGCGAATGTGACATGGTTCCAGCAGAATGGAAACCAGCACATTACCAAATCAATGTCCGGCAGTACCGCGAGTTAATATTTTCAAATCGGTGGATAGGGAGGCCAGGATCGTTAGAATAGTCAGCACGATCACCCGATCTTACACTCTTAGACTTCTTCTTATGGGGATATGTGAAAAGTATGGTATACAAAACTAAACCACGCGATTTAACTGACTTGAGAAAAAGAATACGGACTGCGATTAGGTCGGTCACACCTCAGACGTTAACTAACATTAGAAGACATTTTATTGACGATCAGGATGCTGCCTTCACGTTCAAGGCACGTATTTTGAATATCCTTTACACTAAGAGCGATGCTGTTTTTATTTTTTCTCATCAAGAATGAAACGCGAATAAATGTTAATTTTTATGTGTTGTAATAAAGTTCGTCAATCAGATGAATTTCCTTTTTTTTACTGTTAATTTTTGCAATATATTATAAAACCATACCATTTTTGAATATATCTTTCAAATGGGGTATCACAGGTACTTCCTATTTAAAAATTTATGGCTACTGTCATTATTTAACCTAAAGCTGAGGTGTTTTTGGATTTTTGAATAAATATGCACAATAATTGAGATACTAAATGTCTTATCTTAACCTGTTCCACACGGTATAGCTCTTTGTATCATTGTATAAAACGCAACATTCAATATACAGGAGGGAAAAGACAAACACGCAAAAATGAAAGTGAATTCCATCACAAATGAAAAACTGGAAAGTGAGTAAAATGGAGACCCTATTACGTATAACCAGATTATATCTTGTACCAGAGTGGCTTTGGTTTTGGGGTAAGTTAGTGGCTTAAGGGGAAATTGTGGGCCTGTTAAACTGTCAAACATTATTGCTGTTCCTCGATGGAAAATGCTATAACTTATTCGGATAGTAACGTTATCGAAATACTTGCCACTGAAACATTTTGCCATAGCCAAAACTCAACACAAATAATACTCATAGTTGGCGTATGAGTTAGTTGATGTTTAGCTTTTTCATTTTATTCGCTCCGAAACAAACAATTTTCGCTAGCATATATACAGGTGCGCAAAAAGTTTTGCACTGACTTGGAATTGTGAATCATTAAGTGAGTGGTAAGACACGAAGCAACGTGCCCTCACCTAGTTGCGGAACCAAGTAGTATGTTGTCACGCCAGCTCCAAATAACACAAAGTGTTAAAAAATAGAGACTGTATACCACCAACTAACAATTTAGTAAATTGTCAGCCCTGGCCCATTTCTACCCTAATATAGAGAAAAATATGCAAGGCTACATGCATTCTCACCACAATTAGAACCGTAGACCGGTTTCGCTCTAATTACAGCTCATCAGTACGGCATACTAATTGTAGCAAAAATACACCTAAAAAGTAATACGGCTATGGTAGCCAAACTCCCAACACTAAATGAGTGATAAGACACGATGGAACGTGCCGCCACCTAGTTGCGGAACCAAGTAGTATATTGTGACGCCAGCTCCAAATAACACAAAGTGTTCAAAAATAGAGACTGTATACAACCAACTAACAATTTAGTAAATTGTCAGACCTGGCTCATTTCTACCCTAATATAGGGACAAAGTATGCAACGCTAGATGCATTATCACCAACATTCTCACAGTTGGCGTGACAAGATACTACTTGGTTCCGCAACTAGGTGGCGGCACGTTGCTTCGTGTCTTACCACTCACTTAGTGTTGGAAGGCGGGCTACCATAGCCGTATTACTTTTTAGGTGTATTTTCGCTACAATTAGTATGCCGTACTGACGAGCTCTAATTAGAGCGAAACCGGTCTATGGTTCTAATTGTGGTGAGAATGCATCTAACCTTGCATACTTTGTCCCAATATTAGGGTAGAAAGGGGCCAGGGCTGACAATTTTCTAAATTGTTAATTGGTTGTATACAGTCTCTTTTTTTTAACACTTTGTGTTATTTGGAGCTGGCGTGACAACATACTACTTGGTTCCGCAACTAGGTGGCGGCACGTTCCTTCGTGTCTTACCACTCATTTAGTGTTGGGAGGTTGGCTACCATAGCCGTATTACTTTTTATGTGTATTTTCGCAACAGTTGGTTTGCCATACTAACGAGCTCTAATTAGAGCAAAACCGTTTTACGGTTCTAATTGTGGTGAGAGAGCATCTAGCCTTGCATTGTGAATCATTTGACATTTTAATATAACCTTTGGTAGGGTTTACCTTCCAATAAAGACGCTTGTTATATTTATTTTTGCATCACGTTTAAGTAAGGCGGTGCCATTTTTATCATTTTCATTGCAAAATGGGTTGCATGTTTGACATCATTTTGAAAGCCCACTTCATGACTATAGTCACTTAGATTATAGGGTTGTTCATTCTGAAATAATGGAAAACAAATTCAAAAATTCACAACATCCAGTGCGTAATACTAAAAATAATTACTAATGAAACACACTCAATACAAAAATACAATACAAAATTTTAATCAGTAGTGATAGAAATCACAATACATATTCAAAGTGCTCTCAATTTCCTTCTTGGCACTAAGCGAGGATTGGAACCTGTGATGAGCACTGATAAGCACACTTTGAGAACCCAATTCACCACAACACATTTTGAAAACCTGACGATCGTTTCACTAACCAAGTTAGCGTCATCAGAGGATGAATAATTCTAAATATCTTATATCCACAACTACATTTATATTATTCATCAGGTAGTCGGTCACTAACGATTTAGAGAGGTTCAACGACACCAAAGTTAACATACTTCTTTTGACGGAAATGTCTTTATTCTTTTATTATTTATCGTGCTTCTGCCGGTATTTATTTTATAAAGTAATCTATCAGGAGACTCCCCATAGGCGGCGGAGCGAGATGCATATACTTTTCATTATTACTATATTTAGCTATATATATATATATATATATATATATATATATATATATATATATATATATATATATATATATATATATATATATATATATATATATATATATATATATATATATATAGAGAGAGAGAGAGAGAGAGAGAGAGAGAGAGAGAGATGTAACTAATAAAACTGTATGGAATATAAAATAAGCTATAAAGATTCGCTGGTAACAGAAACGTTATTATTAATCTGCTCATAAATATGGATATAATAAAATTGCGAAATTGGAAAGACAAATAAAACTTTGGAGTCGATTTGCTGCACTTTATTTAAATCATATTGATTTCCGGCTATATTTCCAACCACTTATCAAGTATTCATTATGCTTTGGAAATGATATAGATATAGAAAATCAAACTGCCGTGATATTGGATTTTGAATGAATCTTCTCTTTTTGTACTTTATTATTTATAAATTGATTAGTCATACTCTTCCAGTCAAATTTTTATTAAAAACATCCCTCTCCCCACTGCTGTTGCTTCTGTTTTAACTGCTGTATTCTAGCTCTTTCTACCAGTACCCGATAGCGATATCTTTCAGTCGAAAACGGATCCAGGAATGTGTGAATCAAGTTGTCACTTGTTAACTGCAATTCAAAAACATCGTTTATTTAACAGAAATGCATAAAATAATAGTTATACAGATCGGTTACTGGGATAAAACACGATCACAGATCGAAGTTGCTCGTCTATTTCAAGAAAAATTTTGCGATTTTCCGTCTATATCCCAAGGGACAATTAGTAACATTGAAAAGCAATTTCTCGAGCTTGGACATGTGTACGGATACACATAAAACCTTCTAATGCATTGAGTAATGATACCAAATTGGATGTAATGCTTGAGTTTGAGGTAAATCCACATACTTCGAGTCGACAATCAGCCACAATATTGGATGTTAGCCATTCGTCGATTATTCGGATATCAAAAGAAAAGAAAATGCGCCTCATAACTTGACACAAACTCAGGAGCTCCTGGGACATGATTTTGATAGAAGGGATTTTTGTGAACAAATGATGGAAATGTTAGACGACAATGTTATCAAACCATAACATGTTTTGTTTTCCGATGAGTGCAATTTTACACTTCACAGCCATACTTTATACTTCACAGCCATACTAATCGTCGCTACTGGTTTAAAGAAAATCCACACTGGATGGGAGAAAATATACTCAGTACGCTAAAAAACTTAATGCTTGGGCAGGAATGTTGGAAGCCATGCCAATGGTCCACTTTTCATTGATGGAAAATTGAATGGAGAAAATTATTTAGCACTGCTCCAAAATAATATCGTGCTAACTTTGCCAAACCTATATTCTGATCGAGCAAAGCCACAAGTTCCAGGGAATGTGACATGGTTCCAGCAGAATGGAAACCAGCACATTACCAAATCAATGTCCGGCAGTACCGCGAGTTAATATTTCCAAATCTGTGGATAGGGAGGCCAGGATCGTTAGAATAATAATAAAACTGTATGGAATATAAAATAAGCTATAAAGATTCGCTGGTAACAGAAACGTTATTATTAATCTGCTCATAAATATGGATATAATAAAATTGCGAAATTGGAAAGACAAATAAAACTTTGGAGTCGATTTGCTGCACTTTATTTAAATCATATTGATTTCCGGCTATATTTCCAACCACTTATCAAGTATTCATTATGCTTTGGAAATGATATAGATATAGAAAATCAAACTGCCGTGATATTGGATTTTGAATGAATCTTCTCTTTTTGTACTTTATTATTTATAAATTGATTAGTCATACTCTTCCAGTCAAATTTTTATTAAAAACATCCCTCTCCCCACTGCTGTTGCTTCTGTTTTAACTGCTGTATTCTAGCTCTTTCTACCAGTAACCGATAGCGATATCTTTCAGTGATACAAAAAAGACTTACATTTTATAATGGACTCTCAACCGCGGCGAAATCAGGAAAACGTGACCCTTGTAGTCGTTTCTGATTTTACTCTGAAAGTCAATAATAAAGTCATTTTTTTTTTATATCACACTGTTAAGCCCATGTTGGAAATGGCATTACAACAATGTTTCGTAAAGTGTGTGCTTCCAAATCCTAAACTGACTCCAATTTGATATTGCCTTTTTTTGACTTTCGTACACAGGTACAATTAGGACAACCCAATTCACCAGAACTCATTTTTAAGACCCGACGATCGTTTCGCTAACAACGTTAGCGTCATCACAGGGATAAATAATCTAAGGTAATAAAGACTAGAAATAAAATTTATATATTAGCTTAACGAGAACCTGCGAGCAGAGCCCCCAATGAAAAAATACAAATAGACTTTCATTGTTTGCCGGAAGCCGCTGTAATAAAAATTTCGTTCCCAGGTTCCCAGCTATTGACAAGACAGCGTTTTAATTATATATATATATATATATATATATATATATATATATATATATATATATATATATATATATATATATATATATATATATATATCTGTCTCTTTTGATTAGCCTGCTATTTTCCCTATTCACGTGGATTATTAACTTAATTATGCAGAGAAACAACTGCCTTATGTATAGTGGCATATTTCAGTTGCGCTAGATGTTCTCTAAATCTTGTGTCAAAATATCTTTTAGTTTGACCAACATTTTAGTTAATTTTTCTCTTAAAAAAATTCACTAATGAGGAGATCTCGACTTTTCAACATCTATTTTTCGAATGCCGCAGAAGACTTGTTGAGGATTGTACCTAAAAGTTCATATTCCTTTAAATTTTATTTGTCCAAAATAAAGGCTGGTGATAAAACTAAAAAATGTTCATTCAAAAAGGTCACATATATTGAAGTCTTGGATAGAATATCTGGATTAAAAAACACGTGTTCCATGGAGGGTTTCAATATAAATATGAAAATTTTAAAATGCATTAAATAGGCTATAATAGACTCACTCACAAAGTTGATTAACATTTGTTTATCTGGGAACATATTTCCGAATGCCTCAAAACTGTCTCAGGTCATCCCAGTTTTCAAAAAAGGGAGATTGGAAGTCATTGGAAAATTACAGATTGATTACTATAATGCCATTTTTTTCCAAAATATTTGAAGTTGTGTTGTACAACCAAATTGGTGCATATCTAGAGGATAACCACTTACTGTCACACACAATTTGGTTTTAGGATAAATCGATCTACATCTCTAGCAGTAAGTAGCCTGGTGATGCACGGGCTTCGAAAGGGGTGAGCATACCTATGCACAGTTTCTCGACCTGTCTAAGGCATTTGACTGTGTCTCTCATGATATTTTAATAAACAAGCTTCAGTTCTACGGCTTCAATACCGACAGTATCACTTTTTTTAAAATCATACCTGGAAGACCGATCTCAGTTTGTGTCAGCTAATGGTGAAAAATCACCTACATTAGATCTGAAATACGGTGCACCGCAGGGTTCGGTCCTTGGGCCTATTTTATTCCTTATATACATCAACGACCTACCAAATTCAACTGACTTGGGTAATTTTGTTCTATTTGCTGATGATACGACTTTTATTTTCTCAGATCCAAACATCAATACAGTACACTCTACCATTAGCAGAATGAAGGATGTCTGTCAGGACTGGTTCCCGGCAAATCAGTCTTTATTGTTTTCTTTGAAGCACAAGCTCGTCAATGGCGCTAACACCGCGCCTGTGAAATTCCTTGGAGTTATGGTCGACAGAAAACTAATTTGGGACTCACATTGCATCTATGCATGTCAGAGGGCATCCCGTGGCATGTTTCTCCTGCGGAGTCTTTCGGCCCAAGTCTCTACTCCCACCTTAAAAAGTGCATACTATGGATGTGTGCATAGTATCTTAACTTATGCCATTCTGGTATAGGGGCACTCACCACACTCTGAATTTGTTTTCGCAGCCCAACGTAGGGCGATTCGAATCCTGGGCGGTGTGGGGTATAGAGATGACTGTCGTGGCCACTTTAGAAGCTTTCAGATACTTACAATACCTTGTGTCTATATTTTGCAGTGTCTTTTATATGTTAAGTGTCACGAATCAGACTTCACTAGGCACAGTACCATTCACAGTCATCTAACTTCGCAGTTAGAGCCTTGGTGGTTCAGGGGCAAGAACGTGTGGCTCTGAACCGAAGGGTACTGGGTTCGATCCCCAGGAGACTCCTTTCACTTTTTCAGTGCAAACTGTAACATTAACATCAACCGAGGTTCTGGCATTGTATTTGAGCAAGTTGAATGTCTGCACGTTCCGCCCTTCGGAGGGGGTGTAAAGCGTCGGTCCCGTGTCCATGCGATGTTGGGCACGTTAAAGATCCCTACCATCCTTACAAGAAGGTAGGGGTTTGGCAAATTTTCCAGGATAGTGAGGTAAAACTGCTCCCTGGCGTCGATGATTGGCCATAGTCGCGGAAATAGGCCGACGTTAAAGAAACAAAAACACACACACAACTTCGCAGTCGATTTTACGCGCTTAAAAAGAACAAGGAACGGAACCAACCACTATGGAATGAAATTTTATAACAAACTCCCTCATAATGTAAGAAATTTACATTACAACAAATTATAGTCTGCCATTAAGAACATTTTGATAAGCAGTGTTTTTTATTCATTTGATGAATATTTCGCTTATCATATAAACTAAACGCTCCCACGCCATGCTACTTTGTATTACTTTTTATGACTTCAATTTGCATTCGATATTGTTGTATCATGGAACTTTTGTTGACTTGTTCTGTTTTGTGCTGTCTTTTTGTTTTTTGTTTTTTGTTTTTGTTTGGATATGTATCGACATTTTGATGTTTCTGTACATTCATGCCGGTTTTAATTGTGTATTTTGACCTATGCTGCTGATTTGTATGTATAATTGTGAATAATATGTATGTTACCACTTTTGTGATTTCGTTTGTACGCATAAGTACATGACCTGTGTAATGCACCACTGTGCAAAGACACCAATAAACAATTATTATTATTATTATTATTTTGAATTTTGAAAAAATTTCTTCAAATGAGCGCTAATTAGGCCCCCTAGGACACATTCGGGGTCAGTTTATATATATATATATATATATATATATATATATATATATATATATATATATATATATATATATATATATATATATATATATATATATAAGTCGCGATTTGAAACGTTAAAATTGGCAACATTTAGGCAAAGAACCTGAAATCAATATGGATTACGTAAAGACAATGTCGCAAAAAGAGTGTTCTGCAAACCCTTAAGTTACAGCTTCAACCGTCATTGTCCTTCATTTACTAAAACATTTACAGAAAATTTATGTCAAATAGACCCTTTCTCTGATGTTTTAGGTAATCTAAGGGGGTGAAGTAAGGGTTGTAAAGTTGTATAAAAGGCATATGTTTTTAAAGTTAGAGACGTGAAAATCGTCAAGAGTTCTGAATAGAAAAAAACCTGTATCACCATTTGCACAAAATCAACCCTTCTGGGTGTAAAATAAAATAAGGGATAAAAGTCTGTATGAGAAAACTGGATACCCTATGATTAGTAACATAAAACTTAATACAGGTACTGCTCAAAATAAATGATCAATTAAGTATTTTTTAACTAACTGCGACGAGATGTTGATGTTTGTATAGGGAAGTAGATACTTCAGTCTTTGGTAAATCTTTAACTATTAACCTCAATACCGATATATGAAGTTTTCCTGTCTAATAGAGGATTGGGTTAAATAATACCCGGACAACGCCTGGTAATCAGCTATTAAATAATAATTAATGTAACAAATTAAAGATAACCTTAAAAAATCCACTGAAAAGCTAATTTACTCAAGATCGTGGAATTATATGAAACCATTTTAAATAAATACATCCTGTAGGTGGTCTAATCAGCCCTTTCAGAGATCAAACTATGTAGGATTTAATTAAAGCATGTGTGGTGATCTCCAGTATCTAGCAACCGGTGACCAAATGCCGTATCTCCCATTAACATGGCTTTTGAACAGTTTCATTAAACTTGTAGGAAAACTTGTAAAGAGACTCACAATGCTGTTCCAGACCACTCCAGGTGAATAGTTCCCTGTCTGTTGACCAAATAAACTCGTATTACTTTATTCGGGACCAGAGTTAATTCTCCTACAGTTACAACACGTGAGACATGACCAGAGAATTCGCTGAATGTGTCCACTACAGTATGTCATTTATCCGACACAAACGTGAACTTAGCTGCCATGTGACGAACTTCTGGGGCGCACGTTTTATGTTTTCTTTTGTATGTAGGAGTAAATAATTCAATAAAATGTGGTGAAAAGGTGAAAAAACTTAATTTTGTGTAACAATAAGTAGACTTGAAGAACCCAAATCACCACAACACATATTTCAGAGACCTTACGATCGTTTCGTTGACCATGTCAACGTCTTCAGAGGAAGAAAAATTCTAAAATTAAACTACAAGCTACAGTGTATTTATATCGCATCTAAATAAACGAACTAGTCCGAAGTAAAATTGTCGTCGAAGACCCATAGTTTGTTTATTCTGTAGTGAAACTACGAGGTCGAAGACCTGCTGGTCGACAAATTTATGAGCCCTTATCTAATGTAAGTATAATAGGCTTAAAAGGAAAGGTACCGAGTTATTTAAGGAATCTGCACGTTCCATTTGATCTAGAAATTTACTATGTGGATATTGGAGCAAGCCGACAAGCACATCTGGCAAAACAAAACACCATAACCTCCGCTCTTTTTTAAATAAACTATACACCAAAATTTGTATCTTACAAGAAAAAAAGTTATAATAAAATATTTTGTGCCAAATCATTTCTATGAAAATACACTACCATAACGCACTTGCTGCGTCCAGGCTTTTATTTTTAATAACTAGTACATCTAGAAAAAAAAGTTTATTGTTGATTACCATTTCGTGGGAAAATTTTATTGAATCAAATTGACTATTTAGTTTTTCAGTAAATTCTTCAACCTTGCATATATTTGTGTCAAACACTGAAAAAATATCGTCGACATAACGAAACCAAAGTCTAGGGAAATACCCATTTTTATTTTTTAAATCCGCCTCAAATCTACTCAAATCTAGATTTGAGACGGATTTAAAAAATAAAAATGGGTATTTCCCTAGAGTTTGGTTTCGTTATGTCGACGATGTTTTTGCAGTGTTTGACACAAATATATGTAAAGTTGAAGAATTTACTGAAAAAACTAAATAGTCAATTTGATTCAATAAAATTAACCCACGAAATAGAAATCAACAATAAACTTTCGTTTCTAGATGTACTAGTTATTAAAAATAAAAATAATGGCTCGCTTGAATTCGATGTCTACAGGAAGGAAACGGCGACTATTAGTTATATTCCTAACGACTAACATCATACGTTCGCACAAAAAACGGCTAGTTTAAATTTTCTAATAAACAGATTGATAAAATTTCCGTTTAGTAAAAATAGATTTAATACATAATTAAAATACATAAAAAATGTTGCGAGATATAACGGTGATTCGCATGGTTTAATAGACAAATTGGTCAACAAACACAGAACAAAGAAAATGATATCTGAATGTACGACATTTAAGAAAAATAAAATAGAGAAAAAATGTGTGTTTACCTTTTGAATTACGAATCACAAAGGGTTTGGAAAGTATTTTTAAGAAAGCCGATTTACATTTGACTTTTTCGACGAAAAATAATTTAAAAACTTTGTTGGGTAATACGAAAGACAAAGACAAAGTCACTGAAATGTCCGGTATTTATGATATTAGTTGCAAAGATTGCAATCTTAAATACGTGGGTCAAACTAGGAGAAACATAGCCACCAGATTTCGTGAACATCTTGCACATTTACGATATGGCACGGTGGACAAATCGTGTATGGCACAACATATACGGGATAATAATTACCACATTGCAAACAAAATTTGAAAGTTGTCAAAAATGTAAGACATCAAACTATGCTTGATTCATTAGAAAGTATTTTTATATCAAGGTCGATTAAGAACAAGACTTCATTGAATCGTGCGGCACCTTTAATTTCAAGCCCCTTATTTTCACATTGCATTTGACCACTTAAACCCTCCTAATTTGTCTGGTAGAATAATAAATTACTCTCAATAACTCGGCCGGTCTATACATATACTAATCTCTACGCTTGTCTCTACTTAATGACCCTTTCGTTTTCTTTGTATCTAAGAAGTCAATATAAATACAGTTTTTACGAAGAATTAAAATCAATATAAATATAGCTTTTATGTAATATTTTAGTTGAATTATTTATTCTTTGTTAGAGTTAACATTGTGACCCAAAGACTCCGCTCATTTATATATATATATATATATATATATATATATATATATATATATATATATATATATATATATATATATATAAATGAGCGGAGGTTATAGTGTTTTGTTTCACCAGATGTGCTTGTCGGCTTGCTCCAATATCCACATAGTAAATTTCTAGATCAAAAGGAACGTGCAGATTCCTCAAATAACTCGGTACCTTTCTTTTTAAGCCTATTATCCTTACATTAGATAAGGGCTCATAAATTTGTCGACCAGAAGATTAAAGCAGGTCTTCGACCTCGTAGTTTCACTACACAATAAACAAACGATGGGTCTTCGACGACAATTTTACTTCGGACTAGTTCGTTTACCTAGACACGATATAAATACACTGTAGCTTGTAGTTTAATTTTAGAATATTTCTTCGTCTGAAGACGTTGGCATGGTCAACGAAACGATCGTAAGGTCTCTGAAATATGTGTTGTGCTGATTTGGGTTCTCCAAGTGTACTTATTAGTGCTCATCACAGGTTCTAGTTTTCAAACAGTAACAAATTTTATCCAAATTCTTTCTTTAATTTACGGCGATACGAATTTTGCTTAACTTTCCCTGGATACATTAGTTCGGTTAGGCTAGCTTACGAAACTGAGCGGGCTATTAGCAGAAAGCAGACACCTACTTATGCCAAAATCCGCACACGCACACGCATGCACGCCCACACCGCGTAATTTTTTTAAAACGAATAATTAATTTTGACAGTATACAGGTGTCCCACGTAGACCTTCCACTAGCCGTTTCTGGAGTATGGCTCACAATTGAATTCTGAAAATTCACGCCCGTGGGTTTCTCAAAATTTCCAGTTCACTGAAAATATTGACGTTAGTATGGGACTTCCGGTTATACCAAAAATAGACGTCAACTTTCTTATTTCAAATGGAAGATGGTGTTTTTTTTATTACGGATCTAGATTGCTCGTCAAATTTCATGATAGGTTTTACTAACATGTTATGACTTCATTTCTGAACGTCTATTATTGTAGAAGAAAGCAGGCCAATGAGTAAAGCTGATAGGTCAAACAACACAAGCAGGCAGGCACGATCAAGCAGAAACCCAATGAGAACCACTAATTTTAAAAAAAAGTTGTGAAAAATTACTAGTGAACAAAACAAAATGGGCACCACTTACTTTTTGAGAATTGTTTCAAGTAAGTGGTGTCCATTTTGTTTTGTTCACTAGTAATTTTTCACAAATTTCTTTAAATTAGTGGTTCTCATTGGGTTTCTGCTTGATCGTGCCTGCCTGCTTGTGTTGTTTGACCTGTCAGCTTTACTCATTGGCCTGCTTTCTTCTACAATAGACTTTAATACTTAACTGTTTCAGACAATAGTTTTTTGCAATATTGTGACTTTCAGCTTTTTCATTTTTGCTTTGATACTTAGTTTAATTTGACTTTTAATTGCATGTTTTAGCTTTAACATAGTTTTTTAGCTTGTGTTACTGTATCTGCTTGTGTTATTTTGTAGCTCTCTCCGATTTTAGCGTAACTGTTGGTTAACATTTTACTGTGTGACTTGTGATTTTAGCTTTTGACATTTTCTGTAGAGAATATCTTGTCATCATTGTGCTCTAACGTGCACAATTGCCTACCGGGAAAACTAATGTTTTTCTGACACACCTTATTGTGATTATAGATTTATCCCCTGAGGATGACCTCCTGGAGGTCGAAACGCGTTGGGAAGTGATTAAATGAATAAATTTGTTGTCTGATAAGAAGCCTTTTCATTCAGAGTTTAGTGATGTTATGTCATTTTTCTCAACCATTTTCGAGATATTTGACTTTTTTCAAAAATGTCTTAAAAAACATTGTCACATTTACACAACTGTATCTCTCTTACTTTTAAGTTAAAATTTTAAAATGAAAATTCTGAAATGTCACAAGATATTCGAAATTTTCTAAAGCTAAGCTAGGCATTTTAAGAAAAAAAGCCTGGGGTTTTCCTTAAAACGTCAAAGTCGCGATTTCAAACGTCAAAATTGGCATTATTTAGGCAATGAACCTGAAAGAAATACGGATTATGTAAATAGTGTTCTACAAACCCTTCAGTTTCAGATTCAACCATAATTGCCCTTCAGTTTACTAAAATATTTCCAGAAAATTCATTTGAAATTAAAATTCACTTCATACCATGGATGATACACTCTGAGACTGCTGCAAAATGCTTGTTTGATTTAGTTGAATGCCAGGTCTCTCTGGCTGTCCCATTTATACTTCTGGTTCTTCTTTAGCATATCAATCAAAGGATATAGCTTTTCGCTCAAGTTGGTAATCAGTCGTTTGAAGTAGTTTACCATTCCGATAAATCTTCTTAACATTTTTCAGTTGGTAGGACGCTTATATTCTTGTATTGCTCCTACCCTTTGTTCGTCCATATGTATGCCTTCTTGGTCGATGACGTGTACCAAGAAAACTACTTGTCTTGTAAAATTGACATTTTTTTTATATATATTTTTGAACCAACCTCGTCTAATGAACCTGAAAATAATATGAGCTATGGAAGGAAAATGTCTCAAGAAGAATGTTTTACAAAGCTTGAAGTCTTAGTTTCAATCGTCATTGTCCTTCATTTTACTAACATATTTCCAGAAAATTCATTCCAAATAGACCCTTTCTCTGATGCTTTGGCAGTAGTTTTAGTTAAGTTTATGGTTTAACGGTCTATAATTTTTAGCTAATTTTCGTAGAAAAAATTCATTAATGAGGAGATCGCGACTTTTGATTTCTAAAAAGATTTCGCCAAATCAGCACAAACTAGGCCCACTAGAATCCTGTTTACTTTCTGCTTACATATATACAGAATAGAGCATTTCTACGGTAAATCTCAATATAATTGTTATTATGCAAGATACGAGAAAAAATTGTATACGTTACTTATAGGGTGTCTTGAGCTGCATCCTATAAAATTATTTTGACAATCACAGGGGAGCCCATAAGTCCTTGGTGTTACCTCCAATTTTTTTTTGAACGTTCCTTCCTTGCATTTTTGCATTTTTCATCGAAATATGAAGCATGTTTGTAAAAAAATCGAGAGCGTTTTGGTAGAAAATTTTCATTAAATGCTTCAAAATTCAATAACTCAATTTGCTATCAACCTAAGGTTCGTCGGCTAGGAAACGAGTTTTCTCGGAAACATTTTAAGTTTATTTTCGGAAAATGTTTGTACATTTTCAAACAATAAGTTATTTTGATAAAATATGGTACATTTTTTCTACTATATAGGTTAAACCGGTGACCAAATTGGTGCCTGCTTGCATTCAAGAGATATATTTGCTATTAAAAACATTTTTATGAAAATTTACTTCCATAACGCACTTGCTGCGTCCAGACTTTTTCGTTTTAAATTTGAATGTCAAAACATAGCTGGCGTTATAGATATGTTTACTTAGAATAATTTCAAAATTATCCATAATTTCTTGGGCATCAGTGCCACAGTACACCTCAGACCATTGTTCACGACTGATTGTGTCTATCAGGACCGCAGGATCCAGCTTTTATTTTCTCAGGTGCAACTTGTTTTCTCATTTCATAGTTGTCGCTAAACGGGATGTTTAGTAACAGTGAGTTGTGATCTGTTAAACTGGTGTCCAGATTTACATCTTCAGGAGACTGTTTTCCATCTTTCTTGCAACCATTCTGTTTGTGGATATACATAAACAAATGGTCAATGTATGTCGCACTTGGATCTGTTACGCGAGTGGGAGAGTTTACATAAGAAATATATTCATGGCTGTGCAAAATATTCATATATTCAAAAGAAAATATTTCATTATGGTCATGCAGAGAAATGTTGAAAATACCAATAAATACATTTAATACTTCTTATATCTCTTCGTTTAAATATTTAATTCATTTATTAAATTGGTTTCGTTACTAGCAGGTGATCTGTACACTCCAAACACATTTATTAATAAATCTTCTTTTTCTAGTTTTATTTTTAGAACATTTACACAATCAATACGATTCACTCTTCCATTCCAATATATGTATTCACACCATCCCTAACATACGTGACAATCCCATCATTTTGGTTAAATCTACCATTATTATAATAAACATTGTAGCCTATTATATTATATGACTAAACATCATCTATTCTCAAAATCTTCGTCAGAATCACACCTTCCACTCTACAATCTTTAAAATTTTCTTGAGAATATGACTAAACATCATCTAATCTCCAAGTCTTCGTCAGAATCACACCTTCCACTCTACAATCTTTAAAATTTTCTTGAGAATATGACTAAACATCATCTAATCTCAAAATCTTCGTCAGAATCACACCTTCCACTCTACAATCTTTAAATTTTTTTTGAGAATATGACTAAACATCATCTAATCTCCAAGTCTTCGTCAGAATCACACCTTCCACTCTACAATCTTTAAAATTTTCTTGAGAATATGACTAAACATCATCTAATCTCAAAATCTTCGTCAGAATCACACCTTCCACTCTACAATCTTTAAAATTTTCTTGAGAATATGACTAAACATCATCTAATCTCCAAGTCTTCGTCAGAATCACACCTTCCACTCTACAATCATTAAAATTTTCTTGAGAATATGACTAAACATCATCTAATCTCCAAGTCTTCGTCAGAATCACTCCTTCCACTCTACAATCTTTAAAATTTTCTTGAGACATCACAAGTGCATGAAAGTTTTTACGTAGGTTTCTTGTACAGGGTGGCGCATTAAAAACGAAACAGACCGATTTGCGTCCAGAGATTTTTTTTTAAGAAACGCTGAAACACGTCAATTTTAATATTGAGAGGGACATGTTTTGACATAAAACTCAACTTTGGCACATCAACCCCTTAAGGGTGGTGATAACAAGCCTTATATTTTAAATAGGGAACATGGGTTGAGTGTTACATCATTTGAAAGCTCTTTCTTTTCTGAATTCAGCAGACTAATTTTTTTGGAAGTTTTATCAACTCGTTTAAAAAATTATTCACAGTTGGAGTTGCAAGAACGCATTTCATTCATTGTGATAAGAAATGCACTAAGTAGTCAATTTTTCATTAAAGAAAAACTTAGAAACAAAACCAAACGTTCAAAAATGTTTATTCAGTTAAGTAATTGTTCAAATTGTTGACCACCAGCTTCCATACAAAAGTACAAATTTTGTTAAAAACGAGCTCTGACATTCTGGAGCATTTGTGGAATTATTAGACGGCATTCTTCAACAATGCGTCGTCGTAATTCTTCCAGAGACTCCGGTTCTGTTGCGTAAATTCTACTCTTTAAATGGCCCCATAGAAAGAAGTCTAAAGGAGTTAAATCCGGTGATCTAGGGGCCACTCAATAGCACATCTACGTTCAATCCATTGCTCTGGAAACTCTCTAACACGTTGTGAAAAATGCGAAGTAGCTCCATCTTGTTGAAACACTAATTGATTTTCTTGATAGCGATCATCATTTTCAACAATGTCAATTAGTAGAGGGTAAACGATATATTCTAGTAACTCCAAATACGTTTCGCCACTCAAATTACCATCAAGGAAAATTGGTCCGATTAAACGGTCACCAAAAATGCCAGTCCAGGCATTCAATTTCTGTGGAGTTTGAGTGTGGATTATTATCTGCCCAATAACGACAATTATGACGATTGACTGTAGAGTGTAATAAAAACGTACACTCCTCTGAAAAACAGATATTGAACAGAAAGTTCCCGTTATCAGCTATTCGTGCAGTCATAGCTTCACAAAACTCCAGCCGCCGATCAAAATCATCTTCATTCAGTTGTTGTACAAGATGAATTTTATACGGGTGCAATTTATTATGCTTCAATATTCGCTGAATAGTTCTTCTTTTGATGTTTGAAACAGTGGCCAATTTTCTCGCGCTCAAAGTTGGGTCTGCAGCAATTTGTCTTAAAACTTCAATCTCAGTAGTCTCATTTCTAACAGGAAATTCACGTTCAGGATCCCGTTTTTTGTTGGCTACTGAACCACTTTGTCAAAAGTTTGCAACTAATTCCAAAATGTATTTTCTGTTAACATGTGTGTTCGGATGTCGTTCATTAAACAACTTTGCGGTACGCTTGGCACAGTAATCGTTTTTGGAAAAAAAGGTAATTATTTCAACTCTTTCTTCTACAGAATACACCATTGTGAAATTAATTTTCGGCCGTACTATCAAGTATCAAACCGACCGATAAACTGAAATAATAAACCGCATTTCTCTCATTCCGATAAGAAATGTTCATTTTACTAAAATATTTACAGAATTCAAATAGACCCTTTCTCTGATGTTTTGGCTGTCGGTTTAGTTGTTAGATGCTTTCGCTATAGGTTTAGTGAACTTTATGGTTTAACGGTCTATAATTTTTTAAGCTAATTTTCGTAGAACAAATTCGTTAATGCATTTTTGATTTTTTTATCGAAATATGATGCGTTTGTAAGAAAAAAATCTGGACGCAGTAAGTGCGTTTTGGTAGCGAATTTTCGGTAAATTTGCAGTTTACCTCCAGAACGCTTTTCAAAAAACTGTTTTCAGAAACCTGCCTAGAGCGCCACCGCCCCCACACCCTCCTTGGATCCACAAACAACAAAAAAATATTTCTTGTTCACACCCCCCATGGAAGTTACGGGACCAGGAGTAAGTACGGGTGTTTAATTTTTTTAAATCTAATTTTCGTGGAACAAATTTGTTAATGCATTTTTGCATTTTTATCGAAATATGATGCGTTTGTAAGAAAAAAATCTGGACGCAGTAAGTGCGTTTTGGTAGCGAATTTTCGGTAAATTTGCAGTTTAGCTCCCGAACGCTTTTCAAAAAAACTGTTTTCAGAAACCTGCCTAGCCCCCCCCCCCTGGATCCACAAACCCAAGAAAAATTTCTTGTTCGCACACCCTAAGGAAGTTACGGGACCAGGAGTGAGTAGGGGTGCTGGGCGGGGCAGGTAGTAAAAAGGAAATATAAGCAGAAAATTCGAATAAAACTGGCTTGAAAGCTGTCTTTTTAACACCTTGAAGCTATATCCCCCTTAAACCCTTCCTAACCCGCATAGCACCCCTATCCCCCCAGGTGCCGTAATTTCCTTGGCGGGTAGGAACAAGACATTTTTCTTGTGGTTTATGCAGCGAGGGTGGTTATATGCACGCGAGGGAGAAGGAAAATCCTCAGGACGAAGCAGTCCCCCTCCCTCCAACCCCGGCTCCTCTTCCCTCTCGTGTGCATACAACCACCCTCGTTGCATAAACCACAAGAAAAACTTCATGTTCATACCCCCCAAGGAAGTTACGTGACCTGGGGCAAATAGGGGAGCTGTGCGGGGTAGGCAGGGTTTAATGGGGATATGACTACAAATAGACAGCTTTCAAGCAGTTTTATTCGCATTTTTTGCTCATATTTCCTTTTTACTACCTACCCCGCCCAGCACCCCTATTCACTACCAGTCCCGTAACTTCCTTGGGGGGTGTGAACAAGAAATGTTTCTTGTGGTTTGTGCATCCAGGTGGGGGCCTCGTAATGTTTCTGAAAACAATTTTTTGAAAAGCGTTCGGGAGCTAATCTGCAAATTTACCGAATTTTCATTAAATCCTTCAAATTTCAATAACTCAATTTGCTATTAACGTAAGCTTTGTTGGTTAGGAAACCAACATTTAAGTTTATTTTCGGAAAATTCTTGTGTATTTTCAAACCATAAGTAATTTTGGTAAAATAAGGTACATTGTTTCTACTACATAGGCTATACCGGTAATCAGATTGATGCCTGCTCGCATTTGCTATTAAATACATTTTTATGGAAATTTACTTCCATAACACACTTGCTGCATCCAGACTTGTGAAAAATGTTTATATATTTTCAAACAATAAAGTTATCATTGGCAACCAAGTTTGATGCCTGCTTTCATCAAAGAAAGACATTTGCTATTAAAAATATTTTAAAAAAAATTCGCTACCATAACGCACTTGCTGCGTCTAGACTATTTTTAAATAAAAAATGAAGTGGGTAGACCTTTAAATCTAATATTTAGATTATACATACGTCAGAGTAAAAATTCCGCCAAATACTTTATCATTATTGAGCCCTGAAAAGGAGTCTAGTAAATTACTTTACGACTTCGGCTTTATGTTTTAAGCCTTGTGGTCCGTTTTTGATAGCGTTTGTTGTGTATACAGTCAGACTTTAACACATGATTTTTATTTTCCAAAGCTTCTTGCCCTGTACCCCCTTATCCACATACTGTTTGCATTACCCACAAAAGCCTTTTCATTCAGCTTTAATGGAAGTGAGAGATGTTGCTTTTGTTGGGGTCCTGAAATTGCAAAATAGAAAATTAATAAATTTAGGACTGGCTTTCAGAGGCTAAACGTCAGCTTTATTCTACACAAGGGCAATTATGACCGTCAATATTTTGCTTATTTTCCAGGCAATGTTAAAATGAGTATTGTTTATCCAGTTGGAACAGTATATGGTGTAAATACGTTGAAAACTGGAATGTAATAAAATAAACGTTCAAGTACAATTAAGTCCTCCGGGATTTGATTAGGTATTTTAATTTGCTTTTCAACCGTACTTTGCGTCGTCTCGATGTTTTTTAAGGTTTTCATTTTCATTTGAATATACAGGTTAGCCATAAGAATATCAGTGTTGAATTGAAGGCCTCGCAGCAACAAGGAGGTATCTACATTTTATGACCAAAATGAGTTATCTGCTGTATTCTATGCAAATAAATTATGTTTATCGGTTGGTGCAACAAGGGAGTATCAAGTGCACTGAGTAGGATGTGATGGACGAGCTTATATATACATCCTATATTGTTTGGCGGAACAACAATTTACATGTATCAGATACATCGGTGTTGCTCCAAACGTCAGCGCACAAAAAATTATTTACTACAGGTTTTTCCTTTTTTCCTGAACTTCAGACCATTTCCGCGACAATGGCCAATCCCCGACGCCAGGGAGCTGTTTCACCTTACTATCCTGGAAATCGTGCCAAACCCTTGCCTTTCTGTAAGAATCCCTAACGTGCCCAACATCGCATGTTACATGGGACAGATGGCTTTACGTTCCCCTCCAACATCGGTTAATGTTAATTTTACAGTATCTACTGAAAAACTTAAAGGTTCCCTTGTTGAGAGTCGAACCCAGTAACCTTAGGTTCAAAGGCACACACGTTCTTTTGTTGTTGAAAAAATTGTTTATGAAAATGCGCTACCATAACGGACTTACGTCCGAAATCTTACCATTGGATATATGGTTTGTCCGTTTATCGATTTATTGCCTGAAGAAAGGGACTTTTTCAAATTTATGTTGTGATATAAAAAAAACTATTCTATAAAACCACAAACTCTATAAGTGAAACTACTGCCAAAGCATCAGAGAAATGGTTTATTTAAAAGTATTTTTCTACAAACATTTTAGCACAATTTTGTTAACCACACAAAATATGTTGGCCTTGTGCGCTTCACTGATCACCAGTAGCACCCAATTGTTTTCGTTAAATGTCTACTTGGTTTTATCTTAATTTAGAGATCTGAATTTTGATGTGTAAGATAAAATATATAGTAGAGACTTGCGTACTAAATCTGATTGCCATAGCTGTGTTATTTTTGACGATACAAAAACTTTCCCGAAAAACAGGTCCGATTTTCTTGGCTAATGAACTCCAAGTCGATAACAAAAGGAAGGTACTTCCCAAATTTCATCAAAAGTGACCCAATTTTGTATATATATATATATATATATATATATATATATATATATATATATATATATATATATATATATATATATATATATAAAACATATAAAATTTAAAACTGACCCTGAATATTGGTTCTGGGGGGCCTAGTTCACGCTCATTTGAAAAGGTTTTTCAAAATTCGAAAGTTACGATCTCCTCATTAGTGAATTTTTTCTACGGGAAAGTCGCTAGAAGAAAAAAAATCTCTGGACGCAGCAAGTGCGTTATGGTAGCGAATTTTCTTTAAAATATTTTTTATATCAAATGTCTTTCTTTGATGAAAGCAGGCATCAAACTTGGTTGCCTATATAGTAGAAACAATGCACCATATTTTATCGAAATAACTTTATTGTTTGAAAATATATAAATATTTTTCAAAAGTTTGGATGCAGCAAATGTGTTATGGAAGTGAATTTCCATAAAAATGTTTTTAATAGCAAATGCGAGCAGGCATCAATCTGATTATCGGTATAGCCTTTGTATTAGAAACAATGTACTATATTTTATCAAAATTGCTTATGGTTTGAAAAAATACAAAAAATTTCCGAAAATAAACTTAAATGTTGGTTTCCTAACCAACAAAGCTTACGTTAATAGCAAATTGAGTTATTGAAATTGGAAGGATTTAATGAAAATTCGGTAAATTTGCAGATTAGCCCAAACCACAAGGAAACCTTCTGGTTCACCCCCCAAGGAAGTTACGGGACCGGGAGTGAATAGGGGTGCTGGGCGGGGTAGGTAGTAAAAAGGAAATATGAGCAGAAAAAGCGAAGAAAACTGCTTAAAAGTTGTATATTTGAAGCCATATCCCCATTAAACCCCGCCTACACGAGGGGGGGAGGAAAATGCCTACTACGAAGCAGATCATTCCCCCCCGCTTCGACTTGCGGTAGTGTTGGGGGTGCTTCGTCGTGGGGATTTTCCTTCCCCCCTCGCGTGCATACAACCACCCTCGTTGCATAAACCACAAGAAAAATTTCTTGTTCATACCCGCCAAGGAAGGCACCTGGGGGAATAAGGTGCTGTGCGGGGTAGGTAGGGTTTAAGGGGCATATGGCTTCAATATGTGAAAAAGACAACTTTCAAGCCAGTTTTATTCGCATTTTCTGCTCATATTTCCTTTTTACTACCTACCCCGCCCAGCACCCTTATTCACTCCTGGTCCCGTAACTTCCTTGGGGGGTGTGAACAAGAAATTTTTCTTGGGGTTTTCCATGGGGGGGGGGGGGGGTGCTAGACAAGTTTCTGAAAACAGTTTTTTGAAAGGCGTTCGGGAGCTAATCTGCAAATTTACCGAAAATTCGCTGCCAAAACGCACTTACTGCGTCCACATTTTTTTCTGATAGACGCATCATATGTCGATAAAAAAAATGCAAATATGCATTAACGAATTTGTTCTACGAAAATTAACTAAAAAAATTATAGACCGTTAAACCATAAACTTCACTAAACCTGCGAATAAATATTCTAAAAAGCATCAACTTAACTAAACTGACAGCCAAAGCATCAATTTGAAATGAATATTTTGTAAATATTTTAGTAAAATGAAGGCAATGACGGTTGAATATGAAACTTAAGGGTTTGCAGAACACTCTTCTTGCAACATTTTCTTTTCACAATCCGTATTTGTTTCACGTTCTTTGCCTAAACATTGCCAATTTTGACGGTTAAAATTGCGAGTTTGACGTTTTCAAGAAAGCTACAAAATTTGTTTCTTCAACTGCCCATAACTTTGTTGTCTTTAAAGCTAGAGACGTAAATTTTGGTACAGAGTTCACTCTTTATAATACAAACACACGTACCCATTTTGGTTGCACCTACTTTGTCATTTACGGAGATGTGAATTTTTTAGAAAGAAAACTTAAAATTTTCCGGGATAACCTAGTCCGATTTTCCTGACTAACGAAATTATCCAAGCCATTTGCAAAAGGAAGGTACTCACCAAATTTGATCAAGATCGGTCTATTATTTTTTGAGTTATCGGTCGGATATATATATATATATATATATATATATATATATATATATATATATATATATATATATATATATATATATATATATATATATATAACAGATGTCCTCATTAGCGAATTTTTGTTTTATTCACTAATATCGATTTTGTTTTTCCAAAATTTTATTCCAGACTAACTATATCTGTCTTATTCTGTCTTTAAATGAAGTCTATTATCAAAAGCTGCATTAGCTTGTAAACAATTTTCTTCCTTAAGGCTTAAGGATGAGTTGTAAGTTAGGATAACGTAATCTCGTCAGAAAATGTCTCTAATCAAATACTGAATCTCTTAAATCTCCCAGAGCGCAGTACATCCTGACAACGAAATGAGATTAAACTTGATCAGATTTAATGTGAATATTGAATTTGGTAGAAGTGACATTCGTAATTTTATCAACGACAAAAGCGCAGGTATAAATTATCTACTTAAAGTGCTATTTCCTTTCAGGAATATTTAATTTTTGATAAAAACCTTTTATACAAGCTTGAAATTACGCGAACTTATTATTTGCAGCTATGTGACGCATTTCTCTTTTCACAATAGCACAACAATGCAATGTGCATTTTGAAGTTAGCTGCTATATTTCATGCTATAATTGACTTGTAAATGAACATTCAAACGTCAGTTTTCCAGACACATACGTGACAAATAAAAATTTTATAGCATTTAACTTCGATACGTCTCTATTTTATTTTTTCAGTTTTAACGTACTGACTCAACGGCCAATTAATTCTACTTTAACGACGGAAAATACAAAATACTTAGTCAAGAAATAGAATTTATTGTCCTAGCGGCGTTCAAGCGGGAAATTCTTACTTGCTCTGTTTAATGAAATGTAAATTGCGTTTCATATAGAGCTTATGGTGCAATGAAATGAACAATTTTATGTTTTGTTTGCAGAAAATAACATATGTATTGCTTACAATTACAGTGAAACCTCTCACAAACTGAAACTCACGGTTCCGCTGGTTTTGTCTGTTTATTGGAGGTGTGCGCCCAATAGAGAATAGTAATCAGTGTCAGGATCAATGTCAAGTGTCATTAAATATCCAAATTATAATATATTGAAATAAAGTATAGTAATATAGTTAAAATACATTTATTAATATTATTTGAATGTATATATGGACAACAGTGGTTAGAAAGGTGGTGAAACTTATTGGTAAAGAAACTCTTGGAATGGAAATGTTGAAAAGGAGTAAGTACATTCTAATTTGCTAATATCATGCTTTTGGTATATATATATATATATATATATATATATATATATATATATATATATATATATATATATATATATATATATATATATATATATATATATATATATATATTGCAAAATTAACATCAATCGAGGTTGTGGCATTGTATTTGAGCAAGTTGAATGGCTGCACGTCCCGCCCTTCGGATGTGTGACACGTTAAAGATCTCTACCTTCGTTGCAGAAGGACAGGGGTTCGGCAAAATTTCCAGGATAGTGAGGTGAAACTGCTCCCTGGCGTCGGTGATTTTCCATAGTGGCGGCAATAGACCGACGTAGAAGTACAAATATATATATATATATATATATATATATATATATATATATATATATATATATATATATATATATATATATATATATACATATATATATATACATATATATATATATATATATATATATATATATATATACATATATATATATATATATATATATATATATATATATATATATATATATATATATATACATACATACATACATACATACATACATACATACATACATACATACATACATACAAGTACACTTGGAGAACCCAAATCACCACAACACATTTTAAAAGACCTGACGATCGTTTCATTGTGATGGGTCTAGGGCTGGTGTATCTCTTATGAGATAGAAAGCAAGACTGAGATTTGGTGGGGTTGAATTGTACAAGATTTCTACTTTCCCAGTCTAATGTTTTTTGGAGATCTACAGAGACAGAACCCTTCATGAGTCTGCGATCCTCATCTAATTGAGTTGAAGCGACAGGCTTAGAATATTGTATATTTGAGTGGGGGGTGCTGTCATCCGCGTAACTGTGAACTGGGTTGGATGTGCTAGAGAGGATCTCATTGGTGTGGAGAAGAAACAAAGTAGGGGCTAAAGCTGAACCTTGAGGGACTCCTGCATTAATTGGATACAGTTTTGAGGAATGGCCATGCACGACAACAGAAATGCTTCGCTTGCAGATAAAATTTGCTGTCCAGGTACAGAGTTTTGGTGGTAGGCCATATGCCGGAAGTTTATTAAGCAGCGCTGCGTACCAGACCTGGTCGAATGCTTTGGATATGTCTAGAGCGATAATCTGGGATTCACCGTGCAGCTCCATAGACCTGTTCCCAGAATGGGTGACAAAGGAAAGGAGGTTGGCAGTTGATCTGCGCTAACGGAATCCATACTGCCTGTCGTGGATTAGACTGTGTTTTTCAACAAATTTTAGTAATTCGGTGTTTATATACTTTTCCATCACCTTAGAGACTACTGAGAGGAGAGAAATAGGCCTGTAGTTGCTAGGAAGCGTTTATTGGATTATTTCTTGGGGAGTGGTTGTACTCGAGCAGTTTTCCAGTTACTAGGGAATATGCCTCTATTGTAAGATGTCTGAAACAGACGAGTCAGGACAGGAGCAAGTTCTGGTGCGCATGTTCTGAGAACAATTACTGGGATTTCGTCAAGGCCGGAGGCTTTCCTGGTATTGAGAGAAGAGAGCAAAATACAAGAGAATACTATTTTCTAATCAAAGTTTCCTAGCCACGTTAACAAAAAAGTTTGAGTTTTTTAGTTTGAAGGGTTCCGGAAGCGGCGGCTTCTATCCGCTAGAGCCAAACTGGGATGGAATTACTTCTTATTACAATGAAAAACTGATATGTACCAATTTTAAGACAATACCTCAAATACCTTTTTAGGCGTCAAATAAAATCGAAATTCAATTTCTCAGTTTAACACACAGTATCTCTTTTGATTTTGTTTTAAACGAAGGTAAGTTTGGCTAAATTGTAATATTTTGATGCCAATAATATACCAATGATCTGTGTACCATTACTTTTGAACTATGCTGTATGTTAATAGAAAATCTTTAAATTGAAGCTTTTTCGTGGACTAGCCGCGGGCCAATGCTACTTTATAAATAGTTCTTACATTATTGCAAACTTTTCATATAATTTACGCCACGTCTCAGTACTTTAAACCTAAATTACTTCCCAATTTATATTTAATCAGTCCTTTTTCGCTGACACAGACGGAAAGCCGTCAATTATTTATCAGTAACTGCAACGTCTGCCCTTTCGTTAGGTATGAGTGAAGGTCATAAGCGTCCAATAACTACACTATGGATTTTTGCCGTTAATTTAACTAATCGAGGCATCCTCATTAAATTGAAGTATGTATTCGATCGATGAAATAATAATTATAAATAGCAGTCAGCAAAATCCTTGCTTCGACTCCCTTTTTATTTCTACTAATGGAATGTTTCAGTTCAAATGTATAGAGAAAAAGTTCTTATTTAATTTGTGTCGTTCCGGCAATGACAGCGTCGTGAAGAACTTTTATGTGACAAATTGTATATCGCCAAAAAGTCGATAAGTTGTAGAGGCACTTCATAATTAAGATCAAGTTTTCTAGGAAAGTACTTGAGGAAGTATTTCATATTTTTCGATTACAAAATACACCAGGAATATACAGGATACGAGTAAAATACGGAGTAAAGGATGATTTATATCTTATCTTTCCTACCTTTTGAGTTTTTTGATTGTAAATATAGAAGTAGTGAATTTTTTGGGTTTTACTGCCTCTTTAGAAAAATTAAAAGACATTTTGTGAAAGCATCCGAATGCATATTTGCTTAAATACAAGCTGATTATAAATTCTTTGTAGTTTGATTAAGTTTTGTTTCGTTATGTTCAAATTTTGGGAGCATAAAATAAACTTAATTCAAACGACTAGAAAATATATACATACATACTCACAGTGGATTGGCTGGTACGTCTGTCTGGATATTTTGCATTAAACAAATTGCACACTTCTTGCTGTGTTTTGGTTTTATCACCGCATCCAACAAGAATTAAAATGTCTGAACGCTGGGTTCCACTTAAATGTGCCATACTTAACTAACTTTTAAAAGAGATTTATATTAAGAATAACGTCCATTTGACAATGACGTACACCTGATTCTTTTGTATTATTGATTAGTACCTACTTGTGCATACAATTTGGAACATTTTTGTTAAAGGAAATAATCTTATCTTATTCGTGATTTTAGAACCTCGGTGGTTCAGGGGTAAGAACGTGTGCCTCTGAACCGAAATGTACTGGGTTCGATCCCAGGGTACTCCCTTCACTTTTTCAGTACAAACTGTAACATTAACATCAACCGAGGATCTGGCATTGTATTTGAGCAAGTTGAATGTCTGCACGTTCCGCCCTTCGGAGGGGGCGTAAAGCCGTCGGTCCCGTGTCCATGCGATGTTGGGCACGTTAAAGATCCCAATCCTCCTTACAGAAAGGCAGGGATTCGGCAAAATTTCCAGGATAGTGAGGTGAAACTGCTCCCTGGCGTCGATGATTGGCCATAGTCGCGGAAATAGGCCGGCGTTAAAAAAAAAACACAAACAATATTCGTTATTTTGATTGTTGTTTTGAATAGAGTTTATGTTTTCCACTATTGAAATGACTTCCATCGAAAAGTTAACAAAGTGAGGTATCATTTGGATGGTACCGTGTAGACAATTCAATGATCTATCAAAATAAAATAAAAAAAACGAGATTTCATTTTTTGAAATGAGCTGATATTTCAAAAGCAGGAATGGGAGTAACGTAAATTTTATTCAAAAATGTGTATTTTTGAAAACTAGGGAGGACGTGTCCGAGCATTTCGTCAAAACACAAATGCTCAAATTTTAATGAATTTATTCCATAATTTTTCCTCTCACTATAATATATATATATATATATATATATATATATATATATATATATATATATATATATATATATATATATATATATATATATATATATATATATATCTCTTTTGGAATGTTGCACTACACTGTAATCACTTTTAAATATACCCTTTATTTGTTTGCTGTACCTTCTGTGATTTTTTATTTGTTTACGTGGACTGCAGTTTCGAACGTTCCTGGTTCATCATCAGCACGCTACTGACTGATAGTTCCTGTGTGTTCGATGTCTAAAGTCATGTACAACTTTAGTAAAGTTAAAAGAAAAAGAATTGTGAGCATTTAAAGTAAAAAAATAAGTGCCACTGGTGATCAGAGAATGGCACAAAATCAAAATATTTTGTGTGATTAACAAAATCTACTGAATATTACAAGCAAATTTCAAATTTCCCTGACAGATATATAAGTTTCGTAAAAAAAAAACGTAGATCATTTCTATGAAAATTAGTTACCATAAAGCACTCCAGACTTTTTTCCAGTATTTTATTGTATTGTATTTTGAAGGATGACATGGCTGCGGCTGGTTGCAATCGCATATTTTTTTCCAGTAGATGGAAAAAATTTAAAAGATGTTTTCTAATTTTTAGAATGACCATGTAGCACCGGTATCAAATAGAAATAATTCAAAAGAAAAATAATTTATCTTAAATTTCTGTGGCTAATGGAATTAAATTCCGAAGCCAGCCTACTGACTGAACTGAACTTTTTAGTGAATTTTCGTAGAAAAAATTCACTAATGGGGAGATCCCGACAGTTGCAATTTTTATATGTTATATATATATATATATATATATATATATATATATATATATATATATATATATATATATATATATATATATATATATATATATATATATATATATATATATATATATACATATATATATATATATATATATATATATATATATATATATATATATATATATATATATATATATATATATATATATCACACCGATAACTCAAAAAATAATGGGCCGATTTTGATAAAATTTGGCACATGCCTTCCTTTTGTAAATGGCTTGGATAAGTTCGTTAGTCAGGAAAATCGGACGAGGTTTTCCGGGAAAATTTTGAGTTTTCATTCGAAACAAATTTATATCTCCGGAATTAACAAAGTAAGGGCAATCAAATTTGGTACGCGGGTTCATATCAGCATAGGTAAGCTACCTACCCAAATTTAGCTCTGTAGGTTAAAGGTTACAGGTATTTAAAGAAAAATAAATTTGGGTTTTCCTCAGAACGTCAAAGTCGCGATTTCAAACGACAAAATTGGTAATATTAGGCAATGAACCTGAAATTAATATCAGCTATGGAAAGAAAATGTCTCAAGAAGAATGCTTTACAAAGCCGGAACTCTTAGTTTCAATCGTCATTGTCCTTCATTTTACTAAAATATTCCCAGAATATTAATTTAAAATACACCCTTTCTCTGATGCTTCGGCAGTAGTGTTGGCTATAGAGTTTATCGTTTAATGGTATATAATTTTTGTCAAATTTTCGTAAAAAATCATTAATGCTCAATATATCCGTTATTATGCAAGTTAAGAAAAAAAATGGTATACATTAATTATAGGGTGTCTTAAGCTACATCTTAAAAAATATTTCCACAATTACAGGCTGGCCCATAAGTCGTTGGTGATTCAAATTTTTTTTTAAATCGAACACTCCCTATGTTATTGCATTTTTGCATTTTCCATCGAAATATAATACATCTTTGTAAGAAAAGAAATTCGGGACTAAGATAGTGCGTTATGGTAGCGAATTTTTATTAAATGCTTCATATTTGAGTAGCTCAATTTGCTTTTAACCTATAAGGTTGACCAGAAAACCAGTTTTTTCGGGAACAATTCAAGTTTACTTTCGGAAATGTTTGTACATTTTCAAACAATAAAGTTATTTTGATGAAACATGGCATATTGTTTCTACTATATAGATTGATGCCTGCTTTCCTAAAAAAACATGTTAGCTATTACAATCATTTTTATGAAAATTCACTACCATAACGCACTTGCTGCGTCCAGAAGTTTTTTTGCTTTTTTCTACATATAGTAGATTTTGCTACATCATCTTTTTTAGCCAAATCTGTGACTGTAATTCTTTTATTTGGAGATTCAATTTCACCTTTTCTCGAAAATTCAAGTGTTCTCTTGTTTTAAGCGACTAATAAGAGACGAATTTACAATATAGTATAAGGTGCAAATGCACTTTTAGTGAGTTTTTATTTTTAAAAAAAATCACTAATAGAGAGGTACCGATGGTGAGATTTTGTAAACATTTTTTCAAATGAGCATAAACTAGGACCCCTAGAACCCATATCCGGGGTCAGTTTTTAAATTGTTATATGTTTATATATATATATATACATACATATATATATATATATATATATATATATATATATATATATATATATATATATATATATATATATATATATATATATACAGTGTGTCCACGGATTGAGTGTGGGTAAGGTATAAGTGAGAAAAAAATTTCGAATTAGATTATGATATTCTGGGAAACGCTCCTGCTTTGTCTTAAACTGAGATGTTGAGAAAATGAACAAAATCAATTAATATACAGGGTGGTTTATAACTGATGTAATGAAATGTATTAAGAGTATATTACCTTCGTTTATGAAGATACCGCAAAAAGTTATTAACAAAAATTGTTCAGAATTAAAATTTATGACAGGCTCTCAATTTTCAAACAGATCAGCCTACTATGATTTTTTTAGCTGCGACTTCATTTAAATGACCGTCGACGGCTTCTGTGATTAGGTGTACTTTAAAAAATACTTGAAACTGTATTAAAAAATGTCTTTACCATAATTAAACTTGGGGTAGGTTTGCTTTCATCTCAACCAATAAAAAAAGTAAAGTAAACGCACAATTGGACATTCGAAGCAATAATTGGCGAGTTGCATGGCTACTTGAGCTCTGCCTTGATGTTCGTTTCCCGGGATACTACTTATTTGGAAAATTGAAACGTCAATTTAATTTTTCACGAACGGCAAGCTTCTGTATTTAAAAATGTTAACAACAGAACAAAAAGTGTTTATTGTGCAGTGTTATAGTTTGGGTGAAGAACGTTCTTATCAGGGAGTGATAAGAAAATTCCTTGAACGCTGGCCAAATTATTCGGTGTCCGCTACTGGTGTAAAAAAAAGTTGTTACAAAATTTATGCGTACTGGGAGTGTTTTAAATGTTAAGAAGACAAAATCCGACCTAAATGAAGAAGACAATGCTGCAGCTGCATTAGCTATGGATTCTGTTAGGCGTTTTCCGAAATTATCATTAAGAAGAGGGGCATTAGAAATTGTCAATATTAGCAAAAGGCATTTGCAACAAATTTATCGTACCAACAAGGTGAAACCTTTCAAAGCAAAACTTATACACACTTTGTTTATGGTACGGCGAGCAATATCTACAAAATCACAATTTTGGCAGAAGTATTATTTTTTCGGACTAATCCACTTTCACCACTAATGGGGGTGGTAAATTCCCAAAATGCACGGCATTGGTCTATGGAGAATCCAAATTATACAGTTAATTGCAGAAGACAATGCCATAAAAAAATAAATGTGTGATGTGCTGTTTCTTACACTGGGATAATTGGGCCATATTTTTTTGAGCGGAATATGAATCAGTACAGTTATCTGGAAATGCTGGAAAATATTCTTCAAGACCATTTGCATAACATGTCACTAGATGATAGACAAACAGCATACTTTCAGCATGACGGCCACCCATCACATGCAACAGGAATCGTTCGAGAATGGTTAGATCGCGAATTTCCTGTGCGGTGGATTGGTCGATATGGGCCAATAGCTTGGCCTCCCAAAAGTCCCGATCTTACCTTAATAGACTTTTATTTATGGGGCTATCTCAAACAGAAAGTCTACGCGGCTCCATTAAACAACGATTTTGATTTGTTGAAACTGAGGTTGAGAGAGGCAATTGACGGTATTCCAATTCAACATATTCAAAATGCCTACAAAGCATTTACTAAACGGGCTGAGTTATGTGTATCGGTTGGTGGCAGCACATTTGAATAATTTCTTTATTTTTCGTTGTTCGTTTTGATTTTTGTTAGCAATAAGCGTTTTGTATTTTACTAATAAATCATTATTTAACATTGCATGGTTATTTACTTTGCGCACCCGAGTTCAGAAAACCACAGGTAAAAACTCCATGTTGATAGGGAAAAAATGTTAATAATTTACTTGAAAATTCAAAGTAGGCTGATCTGGCTGAAAATTGAGAGCCTGTCATAAATTGTAATTCTAAATAAGTTTTGTTAATAACTTTTTGCGGTATCTTTATAAACGGAGGTAGTTTACTCCTAACACATTTAATTAAATCAGTTCTAAACCACCCTGTATATTAATTGATTTTGTTTATTTCCTCAACATCTTAGTTTAAGACAAAGCAGGAGCGATTCCAAGAATATCATAATCTAATTCAAAAATTTTTTGTCACATACCTTACCCACACTCAATCCGTGGATATATATATATATATATATATATATATATATATATATATATATATATATATATATATGTGTGTGTATGTATGTATGTATGTATGTATGTATATATATATATATATATATATATATATATATATATATATATATATATATATATATATCCAACCGATAACTCAAAAAAGAATTAACCGATTTGAATAAAACTGGGCAAGTACTTTTCTTTTATTAATGTCTTGGATGAGTTAGCCAGGAAAATCGGACAATGTTTTCCAGGAAAATGTTGACTTTTCTTTAGAAACATTTTTTCCGAAAATTACAAAGCTATTTTAATGAAATTTAGTGGATATATTGCCTTGGGAAAGACCTTACTACATACCAAAATTGAACTTTCTAAGTTTATGGAAAATTGAAGCATATAATGAAAATTCACTACCATAACGCACTTGCTGCGTCCCGAACTTTTTTGTTTATTTAAATTTGCAATTATAATTACCTTAACACATTAAAATGAAGTTGGAATTATACTATGTATGTATCATACAACAAACAGTAGGCATGTGAAACACTGTTACAAATGGGGTTGTGATTCAAAATTTGAAGAAACTAGAAGTCGAGAACGAACAATCCCGGACATTGCGTTTAACCCCGAACAGATTAGTATAATTGAAATAAAGGTCTATAGGTATAGATGAAAATAAAACACGGATTAACTGAAACATGATTTTTGTCTTAAATTTTCCAATTCAAACTATATTTTTTATATTATATATGATATATTTATTTGCAAATTAGACAGTGTATCATAAATAAAAGCTTTGCTTGTGCATGTAAACAATACAGTCCTTGATACAAGTCTCCAAATAAAAATGTAAACACCTTGGAAACTATGACTTCTAAATTTTCTTCAAAAGTTCAATCAAAAACACTTTTATCATCTTTGGTAATCCCTATACTAGATCCATATTATTCCATCATCATGTTGAATAAATTTTTTAATTATTTATAGGGTAGTTTCCCCCAAAAAAATATGATGAAATAAATGAACCTTGGGTAAAACAATCACCTTGGTTTTATTTACAGATTTTGGTTAGTGTATTTATATGATATGTTATCTTTAAATATCTTGTCACTTTTTAGGCGAGAGTTATAGAAACCTTAAAAGTCATTCTAAAATTATATTTAGTTCTTATAATTTCAGATACAGTTTCCGGTTTTAACTTATTCCCTCAGAGCTTCGGTGGTCTAGGGGTAAGAACGTGTGCCTCTGAACCGGAGGGTACTGGGTTCGATTTCTAGGGTTTCTCTTTCACTTTTTCAGTACATACTGTAAAATTAACATCAACCGTGGTTGTGGCATTGTATTTAAGCATGTTGAATGTCTGCACGTTCCGCCCTTCGGAGGAGGCCCAAAACCGTCGGTACCGTGTCCACGAGATGTTGGACATGTTAAAGATCCCTACCATCCTTACAGAAAGGCAGGAGTTCGGCAAATTTTCCAGGATAGTGGGGTGAAATTGCTTCCTGGCGTCGGTGATTGGCCATAGTCGCGGAAATAGATCGATGTTAAGGTACAAAAAAACTATTCTTTCTTTGGTCCATTTACTAGAAATCAAAGAAAATACTCTTTCTGCATGCGTATTGTTCGCCGATGTTCAGAAATAGAAATCTGCAAGTTTTTTAAGTCGTTGGCAATTTGTGCTTCCTACAAATCATCAGTAGCAGTTTCATTTAAGAATTTTTTTGAGGCAATGGAACTCATTAAATATTCTTGCTTTATTTAATGTTATCTTTCGTGCTTAAAAAATTGTCAGGATGTTGTTGATTAAATACCTCTATAAGGGTTTTTAAAGGGATGACTTCAAATACTCGAAAAGCCGCTTAGTTTTAGATTTGCAACCCTTTGTATATACCTAGATAAATTCAAAACTGAACCCGATTGCATGTTTACTAGCCCTAGTTGGCATTAATCTAAAGAAATTTTGGAAAATGGTCTCAGAAAATTTAGATTTTTTTTCCAGCTTTACAGAAATGTGTTAACCGTTCTATATATGAATAATATCTGACCTGTGTCGTGAATAATATCTGACACGTGTCGGTGTTTCCAAGTAGCAATAAAAAGATAATGTGGAGCTTTTCATTCAACAGTGAAAATTCCTTAATGATTACGTAATGACATACTCAAAACTGCTTCCAAAAATAACGTGACCTAAAATCGGTTCTACTTTTTATTTTTTATTTAATAATTTCATATTTAAAGTTTAAAAGCCAAGTTTTCCTAATGGTCAGGGTTTAAGAATTCGTGCCATGTTTATGTTGTAACAGGAATTGAGTTTCCTGGTCTAAAATTTGATGTTACTTCCAAGTCAAGTACATCAAGGGAAACGAGAAGAAAACATAAAGCATTTGAGAACTCTTAAATCATGACTCGACAAATAACTTGAGAAGTATTTAACTCTCAAACACTTCAATTTAAATACTTAGTGAAGATTTGCAATACCGAGTCCTTCAGAAAGAATTTGTTGAATGTACAGGGAATTTTCTTGACAAAATTCTCTTTGTAAGAGGTAATAACGATAGTACGACTTATAAAAATTAATGAGTTTAGAAACCTACTGTGAAAGCTAATTACAATTATATATATATATATATATATATATATATATATATATATATATATATATATATATATATATATATATATATATATATATATATACAGTTGAGTCGTAACTATTGGGACATAGGGTAAGCGCAGGTTATTTGGACCAAATTTGAGGATTTGACCAAACATGTCTTAAAAATGTTGCGGTGGAAAAAGATGCAGGGTGTTACAGATGACATTTTTTTCGTTTTTTGTTAATAATTTCACAACATATTCATAAATCGTTATCAAAATTGTTACAGAGATATAGCCTTAGGCAAGATATATTATTTTACTTATTATTTTACATTTTGTTACAGGCACACGAGCTATCTCTGATGATGAAATTGGTTCATACTTTCTTGACGAAACTTTTTAGTAATTTTGATTATAAAACATTATATAAACATCATTTTTATGTAAAATTGTTATGCATGTTCCAACTTGATAATTTCAATCGTTTTCGAGGAGCACAATTAAACATTTCAGAGCCTTCGGAAAGGAATTTCAAACAATATTTAATTTATGAATAGTGTGCTTTGGACTGTCAAATAATTGTTGTTGGTTAATGTCATTTATTGCCAGTACATTATTTTTATTATGTCAATTTATCGAATTGTCGTATCTTTAAAGAGTAATTGACAAGTTATCGTTACTTTTTCTCTCTTTTAAAATTTAATTAAGTATGGCACATTTAAGTGAAACCCAGCGTATAGGGCCAATACAGTGCGCCTCCCCCCCCCCCCCCCCAGGTGCCCTGATATGACGCCCCTAGATTTTTTATGTGGGTATTTAAAATCAAAAATCTATGTTAACGAACCAAATCACCTAGAAAATGATTAGGTTTGAAATGAGTCGAATTAGCCCTGACGTCATTTGCAATGTACAAGAGGAATATGTCAACATATTTGCTTATTGTCAAGAATTTTGTGGATTGCACTTCGAATATTATATTTGTGTGTGTGTGTGTGTGTGTGTGTTTTCCTTCTTTAACGTCGGCCTATTTCCGTGACTATGGCCAATCCCCGACGCCCAGGAGCAGTTTCACCTCACAATCCTGGAAATTTTGCCGAACCCCTGCCTTTCTGTAAGGAGGGTAGGGATCTTTAACGTGCCCAACATCGCATGGACACGGGACCGACGGCTGCCCCCTCCGAAGGGCGGAACGTGCAGACATTCAACTTGCTCAAATACAATGCCAGAACCTCGGTTGATATTAATGTTACAGTTTGTACTGAAAAAGTGAAAGGATAACCCTGGGATCGAACCCAGTACCCTTCGGTTCAGAGGCACACGTTCTTACCTCTCAACCAACGAGGCTCTGAATATTATATTTAAAGGAAACAATGCTTTAATTTGTTAAATAAGAGCCCTTATCCTTTGATCGTTGTTATGAATAGAGTTTATGTTTTCCACGTCTTAAATCACTTTCAGTCGAAAACTCAACAGCGTAAGGTATCAAAATGTTGATGGTACGGTGTAGACAATTCAATGATCTATAAAAATGAAAAAATAAAAAGGGGTTGTTATTTAAAAAAAATTCGGAGACGTCATATTTGAAAACTAAAATTGACGTGTCCGAGCATTTCGTCAAAACACAAACCGCTCAAATGTTATTGGTTTTATTCCATTATATATATATATATATATATATATATATATATATATATATATATATATATATATATATATATATATATATATATATATATATATATACATATAAATTGAAACTGACCCCGAATATGCATTCTAGGGTCCTAGCGGTCATTTTAATAAATTTTTTCAAAATTTAAAAGTTGTGATCTCAGCAAATCTTTTTCTACGAAAATTCGCTAAAAATAAAATTCGAAATTTTTGGTTCCTTTAACAATAAGAGATGCACGTTGCATTTGACATAGCGGAATGCTGAATATAATATATTTGACACAGTCTTTTGGAAATTATCATCTTAACAATATTGTTATAGATAAACAAACTAGTCGTCATTGTTAAATACTTGATTTTATAACATAATTAGTGGAAGATACGAATGTTTTGACACTGCCGAAACCTATTTCCAAAAATTTACTCGATGTTTGGACAATCAATAATGATGTGAATAAACTTCTTTGAAACAAATGACCGCCATCGTGGAATCATTAGACTTAGCAGAAAATCGCAAAATATTTGTATTTTTTAAGTTTGTTGCGCAACATATGCTGTATAACAATTTTTTATACTAAAACAAGATATTTTTTCAAAAATTTTGAAAATCAAAATTAAAAAGCATCTTAAAGTAGCCCGTTCCGGCTGGTTTTTGAACTAGTACGTTTTACAGCTACAATGATTGTACGTATCAACCGTAAAGGCGCTAGCTCCAGGCTTTGCGAAATTTTAGTGGTACTACTATAGTGGTGATCGCCTTATAGGCGGGTTTCTCTACGAAAATTCCCTAAAAAAAGGATGTCAAAATCGCCACTATAACGATATTTTATAATATGACTTTCTTAAGTATAACAATTATCGTATAAAGCTGGTTATATTAATGAAGATCTATCTTAGCATCAGTATTAATTAATATTTGCCTTATGTAATCGTGCTGGAAATGAATTAGCCATTATAACGTTGCTTTCTCGACATCGTAATTGTATTGTATTTGTGTACGGCTTAAAACATCCTTAGCAACGTTGTTGTTGTTGTTGGCTGCCTTTGAGAGGATTGTGAGCTTTGAAGTGGCACCTATCTCGTCAAGCTTTTGTATCCTGACAAAATCCAGTATTTTATAATCGAGGCGGGATAAGATAACCCAATTTTATCCAGTTCGCCCTTCTGGTGCATTTTAATGATTCCGCAAACTCTTCCTTCGTTCTATTTTAAAAACAGTCCCTCACATAATGAAGTTTCGAAAATGTAATTAAATCAGAGGGTTGTCTCAGCAGTTTCTGTTCAATGCATAAACAAGCTGGATGTTGTACGCTGAAGGTTTTAACAGGAAAAGCCGCATTTCCCTGAATTTCTTTCTTATAAATTACAGTTAATCGTGTAGATATTCTCTTCTTGTTTTCTTTAGATAAAGTTATAATATGAAAGCAATTACTAACAAAGCGAAATGAGCTTGTGCTGCCAGTTACAGATAAGTGCAATTGTGACGACACGGACAGTTTAATTATTAGTTTCCTTGTGATTTCAGGTTTTTGATTAAAAAGAAAAGCTGAAAACAGTTTTGTGTTGTAGGCAGCATTAAGTTAATTGATATTGCTTTTATGATGACTACTTGTCTTGTACAGATATTGTTGTGAGTAAAATTTAATGTCTGTTGAAATTCTATCAAGAAAGTTTGTAGGGAAGAAAATCGGTATTTTAACGGTTAAGCGAGCAAACTTTTATTTTTAATTAAAAACAAGTAAGTTTTAAAAATAGTTTATTTCATATGTGGTAAAGGTTAAAAAATTATGAATAAGTTGGCGTTTTAGTCAATTTTCTTTCAAAAAATTCACTAATGAGGTGATCGTGACTTTTGAATTTTGAAAACATTTCTTTAAATAAGAGCGAACTATGCCCCCTAGAACCCATATCCACGGTCAGTTTCAATTTTGATATGTTTATATATATATATATATATATATATATATATATATATATATATATATATATATATATATATATATATATATTGTGTGAAACACACTTATGGAATGAAATTCATTATTTAGCAAAACAAACATTATCTTATAATCATAGTTAAAAAAAATTAAACTCCCACCATTTTACCCTCACCACTTTATCCATTAAAAAAAAGCAACCTTACATTTTTTCATCACAATTCGATGGATCACATCTTTCTAAATGCAAAAATACCCCATATGTATAATATATATATATATATATATATATATATATATATATATATATATATATATATATATATATATATATATATATATATATATATATATATATATGGGTTCTAGGGGTCCTAATTCGCGCTCATGTGCAAAATTTTTTTCAAATTTCAAAAGTCAAGATCTCCCCATTAGTGAATTTTTTCTACAAAAATTCACTACAAGTAAAATTAAATAAAATAATAATATACGTCACCAAAAAAAAAGACAACAAAATATTTCTTAAAATATGAAACAAGAGTATTGATAAAAGAAGCAATTTTAAATAGTAAATAAAACGTTGTCATCCTAGATTGAGAATAAAACCTTGTCGTTGTTCCATTTGCATTCAAAAGCTTCATAACAATTTTTACTTACGAAGCAAGAGTATATATGTACAAGTCTGGATTTTAAACTATTCTTGAAAATGGCTAAATAGGGAGGACTTGTGTTATTCCTTGTGGATGACAGATGCCCATTGTATATCATTTTAGTGAATTTTCTTAGGAAAAATTCACTAATGAGGAGCTCTCGACTTTTGAATTTTGAAAAAATTTCTTCAAATGAGCGCGATCTAGGACCCCTAGAACCCATATCCGGAGTCAGTTTCAATTTTTATATGTTTATATATATATATATATATATATATATATATATATATATATATATATATATATATATATATATATATATATATATATATATATATATATATGTATGTATCAAACCGATAACTCAAAAAATCATGGACCGATTTTGATAAAATTGAGCATGTGCCTTCCTTTTGTAAGTGGCTTGGATAAGTTCGTTAGCCAGGAAAATCGGACCAGGTTTTCCAGGAAAGTTTTGGGTTTTCTTTCGAAAAAAAATTTTATCTCAAAAAATAGGAAAGCGATGGTAACCAAATTTGGTACGTAAGTTTACAACATTAAAAGGAAACTATATACCATAAATCTATATTTCTATGTTAAAAGAAAAAAAAGTTATAAAAAATATTTCGTGCCAGGTCATTTCTATGAAAATTCACTACCATAACGCACTTGCTGCGTCCAGATTTTTTATAGCTTTCCTTGTGCATAACTATGCCGCAGAAAGATTTTAAAAGGATTAAATCCCTTCAACGTTTTAAATGTATAAGGCTTCAAATTGTTTATTGTCCAAAGAAAGCATTTTTCTGTAAAAAATTTATTAAAAGTGAAATCTTTGTAGCAAAAGTGTACGTAATACCACACAAAACCTGCGTTTCTAGTGAATTTTCTTAGAAAAATTCACTAATGGAGATATACTGAATTTTGAGTTTTGAAAAAATTCTTCCGAGTGCGCGCGCGCACGCGCCCGCCCGGTTGTAAGTGCGCCACACCGATAAAAAATAATGGACCGATTGTCATGAAATTTGGCAGGTACCTTTCTTTTGTAAGTGGCTGTAATAGGTTCGTTAGCCAGGAAAATCTGACCCGGTTTTCCGGGAAAATTTTGGGTTTTCTTTCGGAAGAAATTTTTATCTCCGAAAATTACAAAGCTATGGAAACCAAATTTCGTACGTAAGTTGATGTTCCAAAAAATAAACTATACACTAATTACATTTCTATGTTACAAGAAAAAAGTTATAAGTATTTACCTTTAGATCTATTCTATGAAAATTCACTACCAGAACACACTTGCTGTTACAGGCTTTCTTTACTTCCACTAGTTCCGTGCAAAGTTAGAAAAAAACATTTTCTTTTTTAATTTTTATTTTAATTCCAAAAATTAGGTACAAAATTTAAATTTTATGCATTCTTTCAGCAAATTTTCGTGTACAAAATGTTCGCAGAATTTTTTTTTGTATTGCCGTAGCAAATTTTTTTTTATACAGATTTTTGTGAAATTTTGGCAATTAATAATAATGTTTAATGAGCTATATATATATATATATATATATATATATATATATATATATATATATATATATATATATATATATATATATATATATATATCTTGATATCTTGGTAGGTGGGTAAATAGCTTGAAGAGGTTCGTTGGCTAGGAAAATCGGACCAGTTTTTTGGGAACATTTAAAGTTTATTTTTCGACACATTTTTGTACTTTTTCACACAATAACGTTTTTTTTTTCTCTTTAGAGCTCGTCCGCGTCATTGCTGCCCCGATACCACCGCAGCCTTTGGCTTATTGTGCATGCCCTTTGTCTTGTCTACTCCACCCATTCAAAAATTACTGTGACTTGAACTAGTCTGCACAGCAATTGGTAGGGTGAAGTTTTATATTGCTCTGTCTCCGGTCTAGGCTGTCCGTAGATCAGTTGTCTTTTGCGGTCCAGAGCTTTAAAATCGCACAAGATGTGCTGTGCTGATTCCTCCCCCTCGCCGCAGAGTCTGCATGCCAGGTCCCCCCTGTCCCATTTTATGCAGGTGTTTCTTGACGGCCAGGTGTCCCGTCAAGAGTCCGGTTATGTTCCTGAGCTGTCTTCTGCTAAGATTTATCAGCTCCAGGGCTCTCTTTGAACTGGGTTTCTCAATAACTGACTTCCCATGTCTGAGCCTTGGTCAGCCTGGCCAGTACACTTATGTTCGTTTTCGACCCAGGACTCAATGGATCGCTGGCAATGCTCTTCGTCACACTCCGGACCGGTTCTGGTCCCATAAATGGTTCTGCTGACCCTCTTTTCGCGAGACTGTCAGCTTCTTCATTGTCTTTGACCCCGAGTGACTCGGCACCCAGATGAGGGTCACCTCATTCTGCCCAACCAGGACGCTCGTCCTGTCTCAGCATTCACTTACCAGCCTGGAATTTACCCGTGGGCTATTTAGGACCTTACGGGCTGTCTGTGGCTATAAGGATACGCTTGTTAGTGTAGCCCCTCCTCTTGTTCTCTTGCACGCAGTGCAAAATGGAAACAATAAAGTTATTTTGGTGAAGTATGGTGAATGGTTTTTATTATATAGGGTATACTGGTAAGCAAGTTCGATGGCTGCTTTCACTAAAAAAGGCATATTTGCTATTAAAAACATTTTTTTATGAAACTTCTCTACCATAACGCACTTCCTGCGTCCAGACTTTTCTAAATATCCATTTGTAATAACAGTTCCATTTAAACCCAATTTGCCTGCTTTTTAAAACTAAGCTCAGTGGTAATTTTTAGTGAAACGTTTCACAAAATTGTAGGAAAGAAAGTGACAAGGATGTTTTTTTTTTGTTTTGTTTTTTTTTACTGTTTAGGATTTAATGCATTTTAAATAAATGTTTTAGGCCGTAATATTGTCCAAGGAAATTGGATTTCGTCTATGTATATATCCAAATGTGCGAGCCGAAACACACTTTTCTTATAAACTCATTTCGTTTTTATTCTATCTTAAATGTGTAATTCACTTGCTAGGCTTTCAATTTAGTGCACTATTGATTCTAAACGTTTTGATCTTCTAATCGAGTTTTCTTAATATTTACTTTCGCACAGCGCCTTTTAGATTTGTGAATCTGTCTCATATTTCAGGTTTATCAGCAAATGAAAGTCAAACAAAAACCTAATTAGAAATCTAAATAGACGATGAAAGCATCTCAGTCTCGCTTTAAAGTGTAAAATTGTTCTCATTTTCACAAATTGAAGAAATATAAACAATCTGTTCAATTTTTAGCCTCGTTGTCTCCTAGAATTCTAACCCTACGTCTACCAGAAAATAAACTTCCATAGCGTACCACATGTGTTCAATGGACTCTACATTATTTTATGTAATTAAATTTAAATTTAGATATGAAAATGTGTATTAAGTAATTGTTATTCCTCTTACTTGGTGAAACCGTTCGATTCTAAATATATACAAATATGGTGACTTTGACTAGCTTCACGGGTCCTTATTTTGTTCTCTGTATTGCATTTTACGGCATCGTAAAACAGAGGAGAAAATTCATTCAAATTTTTCTTGTGTGTTACGATGCCCTAAAAGGCGAAATCGGTTAGGGAGAAGAGAACACGCACTAGTGAAGTCAGATAAAAAGTCTACATCTGTATTTAGTGTGAAAATTTATACGCAAAGCAGTATGATTGAAAATCTTTCTTACAGAAACAAAGCTGGAATACACATATCTATGAAAATATCAGTGGCAATTCCTAAAGTGATTTTGTCTTCAAAGCTTTCGTTTTGGAAATGCACGGTGTTAAATTTTCACGAAAACTGAAGATTTTTTGTACATCTAAAAATTGGAATAATTTGAAACTTCTAATACTGCCAGTACTAAATCAGTTCTAAAATTTGATACCCCCAGTGATGTGTTATTCAATCCAATGGCGGTGGTCTAATCATATAGTGTTACATTTTTTTACATAATTTATACGCCACCGGCTGAAATACAATTTTAATTAACTTTCTTAGAAAAAATTCACTCATGGGGAGATCGCAAACTAGGACTCCTAGAACTCACATCCGGGGTCAGTTTCAAATGTTATATGTTTATCTATATATATATATATATATATATATATATATATATATATATATATATATATATATATATATATATATATATATATATCTATATATATATATATATATATATATATATATATATATATATATATATATATATATATTTGTAGGGATCACCAACGACTTATGGGCCAGCCTGTGATTGTTAAAATAATTTTATAACATGCAGCTCAAGACACCCAATAATTAACTCATACAATTTATTCTCGTCTCTTGTATAATAATAATTATATTGAAAAGTAATCCCGCATTTCGTTCCAGTTCGCGGAGTTGTTGTGACAACCGATACGTGGGTGTGATGACTGTGTGACCTCGGGTTGCATTGCGCAGGAAGCAGTGACCATGCCGTGGTCTGAGCGACCAAGGGGGGCGGTGAGTGATATCTTATAGCATTCAGGTTTTGTAGTAAGAAGGAGATCCAAGGGATTTGAGCTGTGTGTTGGGATGCGAGGAAAGTAAGTAGGTTGCTGAACCATGTTGGCTAAAGAATTGCTGACTGCAAAGGCCTCCGATGCTCTCCTTTGTGTATTGCTTTTTGAAGGTCATAGCCATTCCTTATTATGGACATTGAAGTCACCAAGAATAGTGACCTCAGAGGAAGGATATTCAGAAATCAGATGGTCGGTTTTTTCAGAAAGGTAGTCGAAGAGATGGACAAAGTTGTTGTCAGAAGGTGACCGGTAAATGCAACAGATAAATTTAGTTGCAGCCCTGAGAGAGAGTTTCATCCAAAGTATGTCTTTTCTTCCAGCTTCTAAATTGGGGAGTCTGGTTAAGGGTAGTTTGCTACGGCCGTATGCGCACACGCCTCCATGCAATCCAAACGGAGTAAGGAGCTCATACCCCGGGAAATTAAGGTGATTAGTGGCTGTTTTGATACTTATTTGGGTTTCGGTGGGGAAGAGGAGTTGGGGCCTATTAGCCTGGAGGAAATGGTGGATGGAGTTCAGGTTAGAATTTAGGCCACATATATTCGAGGAGGATATGTTAAGTCTTGATGCCGACGCCCTCTGTACACCCTTCTCCCGGAGATCCGAATCGAGGGGTATTTTATCTCCGGAATCTTTTGTACATGGAGAAGCCATCATAATTTTTGTTTATAAGGGAAACCGACTCATACCAGAACCGGAAACGTTGTGACTTCACCGGCCCCTTGATATAATAAGTCGTACCTCCTCGGGCGTGAAAAAATGCTTTACTATCACGTAAAGGAAAAGTCCACTACCACCTGCTTGACTCCGATTAGTCGCCTCGGACGACAGGCAGGAGTTATTCTTTTAGTTAGTCAACGGACCTACAGGGGACTAACTAAAAGAACCGATTTGGTTCATTTTATTTTTAAAATGTTGGTAATAGTCTTAATAAAGTTTTTAGGAAAAGAAAATGGAAAAGTTGCTCACAAAATTAGAAAATTCTGGAAAAACTGAAAGTGCTTTTTTCTCCGATTTATCTCGCTACCTGCGCAAGTGTCGTTTGACATATTGAAATTTGGACAGGACAACGTCTGTCAGGTCAGCTAATTGCTAAATAAAACTAATCGCCATCGGCGTGTCATTCTCTTCACATTGTCACATTTTCTCTTATGGTCCATTGCGTTTATGTATTAGGTACAAATGTTATTTCTTTGCAGTTAGTGTCCACTGATGTGTCCTGATGCAGTGTAGAAAGGAGGGTAATTACTTTCCCTCTTTAGGAGAGTAGAAAACAATGAGTGGATCTTTTTGGCATAAAGGCCTAGTAGAAAATGCCTCTTTTCGCAATTGTTAAATCGTTTTTAATCACTGTCGGGTTTCTGGAAGCAACGGCTGGATAAGATAATATGTGGTAAAAAAATATCGTATGCTCTATTACGACCAGAATTTATTATTTAAGCCATTAACCTTCTAACAACATTATCTCCTTGTTTTGTTTCCCTACCATATGTAGTTTTATCCAGACATTTTAGGTTTTTAGCCATAACTTTATGTCATACAACTCTGGGTTTGCTAAATTGTGTGGCCCTAAATGGACATTTGCCTTTGAAAGTTGCAAGCTCTTAGAATTTCAGAACTACTTATTAACAATATAGGAAACTATTAATTAATGAAAAGGTTTTGGTAAATCATTTATCAGTTTACGTACTATGGTAATCAATAATGGTTGTGAGACCGAAACAGTGTGTCTATAAAGTTGAATGTTCGATATCTATATAGTTTACCTTGTGTACTTTGCTTACATTATTGATTAATTAGCTTACATGTTTTGGCAAAACTATAACAAATTGCTTTGAGTTATCTGAAAAGTTATTTACTTTTGAGTGGTGTACAGTTCAAGCTGCTGAATCCGATATTCTATCTTCAATACTGTAATAGATTGTGAAACACGTTGTTTTACTTAACACTGCGTATTGTTCTGCACACAGCCATATAATTCAACTTGGATTTACTGAGAGAAGCAATTAAACGACACAATGCAACTATTTGTCAACATTCTCTCGTACAGAAAGCTTATTACATAAATAGCTTTACGAACGCACAAGTGAATACAAATGTTTTATCGCGGCATGAAGATATTTTCAAATTATTCCGTATAACATTTTATATTTTGCTGTATTTATAGTCTAATGAGAACCTCGGTGGTTCAGGGGTAAGAACGTGTGCCTTTGAACCGAAGGGTACTGGGTTCGATCCCAGGGAACTCCTTTCACTTTTTCAGTACAAACTGTAACATTAACATCAGCCGAGGTTCTGGCATTGTATTTGAGCAAGTTGAATGTCTGCACGTTCCGCCCTTCGGAGGGGGCGTAAAGCCGTCGGTCCCGTGTCCATGCGATGTTGGGCACGTTAAAGATCCCTACCCTTCTTACAGAAAGACATGGGTTCGGCAAAATTTCCAGGATAGTGAGGTGAAACTGCTCCCTGGCGTCGGTGATTGGCCATAGTCGCGGAAATAGGCCGACTTAAAAGAAACAAAAACACACACACACACAGTATGATATTTGTATATATATATATATATATATATATATATATATATATATATATATATATATATATATATATATATATATATATATATATTAAGTTATAAGTGTAAAAAAGTTGAGTGGAAGAGAACATGGGATTCTGTGGACCTTTATGCTAACTCTGCCTTTTGGTAGGTTGATACTTACTATTAACTTTTTCTTCCTGTTCTTAGTATGATGTAATTCATGTATTAATGTATCTAACTGCCAATAAAATTAATTTAAAAAAATAACAACCTACCTGGGTAATGGTTATCTAAAAATCCCCTAACCAAAGCAGCATCCCGAGGAGAAGCGCCGTCTTGCTAAAAATGTAGTGATTAACTTATGATTCTCGTAATTTTCCAATATTTAGGTTATCAAAACCTCTACTTTATTCTCCTATAAATTAAGATACATCTCTCCAGTCAAATTACCAGGAATCAAAATTGAATCAACAATTTAATTTCCTATAATCCCTACCCAAACGTTTAATCTTTCTGGATTTTGAGGATGTGATTCCCTGTACAAGTGAGGATTTGTCAAACCGACAGCTACACAATTAATTTGAACCTGAGGTGCGTTAAGAAATCTTCTCATCAAGAAGCTGAGCTTTTACGTTTTATCGTTTATCAGATTGTAAAATGTAGAGTATGCTTGTCTCTATTATTTTTCAAATGGTCAGGCTAAACTATTTAAGACTGGTAGCTTTATTATCTCTGATGTGATCAAAGAAGCTACTTGTAAGAGCTGCTTCTTTTATATGCATTTCAAATTAATGCACTAACTTAAAACTCACCTAGATAAACTAAACTGTTGCTGGCAAACGTCAGTCAATATTTGCAACGTAGCATGTTAATTTCCGCTTATTTAATTAACGGGCAGCAGTGTACATTGATTCTGCGTATTTCCATGAATGTCATTAAAAAAGTTATTTCAATTGCTCTCTAAAATCGTAGCTTATTATACCGTAATCATAACCTAGAGATAAAGTTGTGTTTCTGTATTTATACTTAAACGGAAGCTCCTTAATATGTATTATTTCAAGTGAGTAAACCGCTAAATGCGACACTTTCGTAGGGTTTCTGTAAATAGCGTGGTAATCGTAAAGATCAAAACAACTCGTTGAATAACTCTACTAAGGATTCAGCACATTGGCTTTAACAACAAATTACGGATTCTGATATGTGTCTGCTTTAGTTGTGCTTTGGTCGTCTTTTTATAAGTTTTAAATCCAGGGATATTTTAAACATAACATTTGGAATCGTATACGCCAACTTTATGGGTGTAAAAATTCGATACGATACAGTTGCCAAAGAATTTGCATGCACGTAAAAGTTTTATTCCTCAGGGAAAGGGTAATAATTTTCATGCACCCTTAAGTGTAAGCAGTTCGATAGTCCATAAAGGAGTTGTTGGTTCAACTTTTTTATTCATGCTGGCCATTTCGTTATTCCATTTTAATTTTAAATGTTTCTGTATTTATCGTTGTGGAAAAGACGTGGCCTGCGTTAAAATTATATTCTGCCTTTATGTACACAATGTTGCAAAAGTAGTGCCACCTGAGCGCTTTGTAGCACCCTCTTTCGAATTATTGCAAAATATTTTTCTCTTATCTCTGTGCACACCAGTATTAAACCATTTTCGCTATCATAACGCACATGCTGGGCTTTTTTTTTCAGTGAATTTTCTTTAACAAATTCACTAATGAGGAGATGCCGACTTTTGAATTTTTTAAAAATCGCTTCAGATGAGCGCGTATTAGTCCCCTTAGAACCCACATCCAGGGTCAGCTTCAATTTATATATATATATATATATATATATATATATATATATATATATATATATATATATATATATATATATATATATATATATAGTGTCCCAAACTGGATTGGAATGTATTTCTATCTCCGTTATTATTAGAGATAGGCAGACGGTTAAATTAGCAATATTTTGTAGAATGTCATGCTCGTTCCAAATATGACTTTTTTTCCCCTGCCTCTTTTCAATTTCGAGTTATTTTGAAAAAACAAAATTTGTCGATTTCTTTTTTCTTCAATATCTAAGTAGGCGTTGATCTGACATGTCTAAGACTTACACATTATCAGGACACTTTTTACAGGGTAATATTTTTGTGCTATTCTCAACTTTGGATTGTCATTTGTTTTTGAGCTACAGGTATCAACGTTTGTTTTTAGTATGGCAGCCATATTGGATTTTTTGCTCATGTGATATCCTGTGAAAATAGCTTTTCAATGATGTACAACATGCTTGAGAAATCTTGTAATTGCACTGACAATTTTGAGAAAAACCGTTTTGAGGATAGTAGGCTATGAAATCCAATACCAGAAAACAAATGACAAAAAAAAAAGAGTTCAAAAAGCAGTAGGCCGTGGAGTCTAACAATAGACCTCTACTTTTCACATAATTTTCCGTAATGATTCACGATAAAAAATAGGAACTTTGAGCACACCAATGAATCGGCCCATTATTACAAATGATATTTTACATTACAACATTATCCTAAAAAATTGTTATAATTTTATTAAATAAGTAAACCTAGTAAATAACTAAATTTACTAACAGAACTCAATAAAAAGCAGATTAATGATTTACGAAGGCGCCTCATTCTTAATTATCTGAACAATTTAAGGTGTATTTTGCTTGAATTTTGTACTGAATAGTTTGTTTCATGTTTATTTTAAATATTACCAATTTTGACGTTTAAAATCGCGACTTTTGACGTTTTGAGGAAAACTCAATTTTTTTTTAAATGCATGTAACTTTTTGTTCTTTAACCTTCCGAGCTAAATTGGTAGGTAACTTACCTATAATGATATAAACCAGCGTACCAAATTTGGTTGCCCTTACTTTGTTAATTCCGGAGATATAAATTTTGTTCGAAAGAAAACACAAAATTTTCCGGGAAAACCTCGGCTAACAAACTTTTCCAAGCCACTTTCGAAGGGAAGGAACTCACCAATCTTTATTAAAATCAGTCCATTTTTTATTTATTTTTTTAGTTATAGGTGTGACATATATATATGTATATATGTATATATATATATATATATATATATATATATATATATATATATATATATATATATATATATATATATATATATGCAGTCTGAAACCGACGTCGGATTTGGGTTCCAGGGGTCTTAAATAGCGCTCATTTGAAACCATTTTTTCAAAATTCAAAAGTCGGGATCTCCTCATTAGTGAATTTTTTGAAAGAAAATTCACTAAAAATCCCGAAACACGTCAATTTTAGATTTTAAAATGGCATCCTGTAGGGTCTTGTGATACTCATTTGAAAGATCACTTTATTTTTCATTCAAAAATGCTATGGTTTTACAATTTATTGCAAAACTTAGCAGTAAAAAAGGAGAAATTCAACTTCACTACAACACATTAAAAATTAATTACTAATCGCGTTTCATTCTTGATGATGTGAAAAAATAAAGAACACCTCAATCTTGATGTAGAAAATGTTCAAATGCATGCGGTGAACGAAGTGGCAGCATCCTAATTGTAAATAAAAATGTCTTCAAACGTCAATCAACATCTGAGGCATGACCGACCCAATCGGAATCGTTAATCTTCTTCTTAAGTCAGTTAAATCGCGTGGTTTAGTTTTGTTTATCATAGTTTTCACATATCCCCATAAGAAGTCCAATAGCGTAAGATCGGGAGATCGTGCTGTCCATTATAAGTATCCTCGCCTCCCTCTTCTACCGATTTGGAAATATTAAGTTGACGTACTGCCGGACATTGATTTGGTAATGTGCTGGTGCTTCATCCTGTTGGAGCCATATCATATTCGCTGGAGCTGGTGGGTGTGCTTGATCAGGATATAAGTTTGCCAAAGTTGGCAGGACATTATTTTGGAGCCATGCTAAATAATTATCTCCATTCAAATTCCAATCAATAAAAAAGGGACCAATGAAAACAGAAGCCCCTACTTCTGTTATTTAAAAATTTCGGTGTTGCAACGGCCTCGAAGGGAATGGAATGTAGGAGTAAAATTTTCACGTTGCAGGGTATCATTTTTTAATCTAAAATTGACCTGTTTAGGAGTTTTTTTATAAATATGCACAATGATAACTGAGATTCTGAATTTATTTATATGATTACGCTATGTACATTTTGCTCTTAATAAAACCCTGCATATCTAGTACTCATTAAGAATGACCGTGAGTCCGAAACACAGTGTCTGCGCCTAATGAACTATTTCCTGTGAAGTTTTTACCAAAAGGTTTTGTTATTTTCTTTACTAAACAATTTTTGATGCAACGATAAGAAAAAATCGCCGTTACAATCTACCCATTTTGACGCTGTCTGGTAGGTATAAATATTGTCCAATTAAGCGTTTATAGGAAATAGAAAACAAGTCAAACATTGAAACCGATTACTACGTAACATCGGATAGGTTGTTCATTTAGGTTGATGACAGGCTGTGTTGACTGTAGACTTAGTCACTGCTAATGATCAGCTTTCTACAAAGACGTCTCGGCAGTATCAAGTTATCTTTCAGCACGTGGGGCAAATTAAACACCCAATTACTACGAATTACTTATTATGATGTAATCAACTCAGTTTACGCGAAAATTGAATCTTTTGTGATACATTATAATTACTTATGTTGACAATAAAGTTACGTTATCACTACGATTTTTATATTGAAGTACAAAAAATGTTATTGTCAATTTGTAAAACTTGTTTATGCAGAGAGTAGTGTAGATAACGCTTTTGATATGTAATATTGTCGTTAAGTTGTGCTAGTGTCTCTCGGCATGCTTTTTTAGGGGTATCTATATTTTAATGATTACGATTGCTTGATAAAACCATTCTATATCGAATCCGGGGGCAGATGCTTGAAGTGTACGTTAAAGAGCGCCATAGCCTAAGTCAAATTTCATACCTTAACATTTCCCCGTGAATTTTATCAGCGCCTGCTGCTTTTCCGTTCTATAATTGCTTGATCGGTATTTCAGCCCCATGCACTTCAACAGTGTCACATTCTGCCTGACTAGCAGTCGGCAGGGGGTTCTGATGAGTCTTATTACTTCCATGTAGTTCCGCAAAATATTATTTTCAGCATTTTCTCACACCTTTCTCGCCTCATACCATGTCCCGATTCTATGTTTTCAGCCAAATCATATTGTTTCTTCCGGTTTCTCTCGTCCTTTTTATACATTTTCAAAACAATTCCTTGTTGCCTCAAAATCGTTCTGCTTTTCTCAGCTTTGTCACTTCCAGTTCTCACTTACTGTCACGTTTGTACTCACTTCTCTCAATTTTCGGTACTCAAGCAGGCGCTTCTATTTTTCTCACACATCTTTAGTATTTACCATTCTTCTGTCACTTTCTGTCATCCACAGCTTCTTTACTTTTTTTATGCCACCAAGCATCCCCCGTGAAACATCCAATTGTCGCTTCACCACATGTTTAACCCTTAACCGGCGTAGCCAGAAATTTTAACAAGTGCGTTGCGGTGTCCTTGGGACTCCAAACTAAAAAAACTCTGGACGCAGCAAGTGCGTTATGGTGTGAATTTTCATAAAAATGTTTTTATTGCAAATATGTGTGTTTTCTTTTTAAGAAAGCAGGCATCAATTTTGGTTACCAGTATAACCTATATAGTAAAAACAATGTGCCATGTTTCATAAAAATTACTTTATTGTGTGAAAATGTACAGAAATTTCCAAAAGTAAACTTAAAGTGTTCCCGGAAAAACTCGTTTCTTGGTCAACCTTATAGGTTAATAGCAAATTGGGCTATTCAAGTATGAAGCATTTTATCAAAATTCGCTACCATAACGCACTTGCTGCATCCAGAATTTCTTTTCTTACAAACATGCATTATATTTCGATGGAAAATACAAAAATGCAATAACATAAGACGTGTTTGATTAAAAAAAAAGAAAATTTGTATTACCAACCACTTATGGGCCATCCTGTGATTGTAGAAATATTTTTTTAAGATGTAGCTCAAGACACCCTATAATTAATATATACATTTTTTTTCATGTCTTGTATAATAACGGATATATTGAGCTTTATTGATTTTTTACAAAAAAATCGACAAAAATTATATACCATTAAACGATAAACTCTATTTTGACGTTTTAAATCGCAACTTTGACGTTTTGAGGAAAACCTCAATTTATTTTTCTTTAAATGCCTATAATTTTTTTTGTCTTTTGACCTACATAGCTAAATTTTGGTAGGTAACTAACCTATACCCGCACACCAAATTTGGTTGCCCTTACTTTGTTAATTCCGGAGATATATTTTTTTTCGAAAGAAAACACAACATTTTCTGGGAAAACCTGGGCACATTTTCCTGGCTAACGAACTTATCCAAGCCATTTGCAAAAGGAATTCATTCACCAAATTTAATCAAAATCGGCTCATTATTTTTTGAGTTATCGGTGTGATCATATATATATATATATATATATATATATATATATATATATATATATATATATATATATATATATATATACATATACATATACATATACATACATACACATACATACATACATACATACATAGATACATACATATATAAACATATAAAAATTGAAACTGACCCCGGATATGTGTTCTGGGGGGGCCTAATTAGCGCTCATTTGAAGAATTTTTTTCAAAATTCAAAAGTCGGGATCTCCTCATTAGTGAATTTTTTTTAAGAAAATTCACTAAAAGGTGATTTTTTTCAATGTTATTGAAAAAACTGCTTTGTTTTTGTTGTATAAATAATCAAAGACATGTAAGAAAACAACATTTATATTTATAACCAACTTAGTAACAAACTAAAGCAAAGAAATTGTAGGACAAACATATTGTGTTTTTTTTTAACAACAATAAACGTTACTACTCCTAGTTTGAAAACTGTAAAATTACAAATGTTCGTATTAAAAACATGTTTACTAAGGTCCAAACTACAAAAAAAAAAGAGATTAAAGTAACTTCTTAATTAAAACTGTAAAAAACTGACATTGGTTTAAAAACGCCTAATATAAAAAATAATATATTTAGGAGTCTTCTAGATTTTCAATACATTGAACACATATTTTTTTATAGCATTGCAAATAAATAGGTTTATTGCATTCAACACATAAATACACTGTTTTTCTTTTTAATTTTGGGTCACAGATGGAACAATACTTCCTCTGATTTCTAGGCAACAGTTCTTGAGCATCAGCTGGTGCCTCAGGTGCCTGCTTCAAAATTCTGCAAATAACTGCTTTTAGCTCTCTTGGTAAATTTGTTTTCTGAGATCTTTCACAAAGGAGCGGTTCATATAGTTGTTTGGCCAATATTTTTTAAAAATCGAGTCTGTCTAGCTGATATGCGTAGGCACAAGACTGATGGATGATATATGCATTTATTGAGCACATATCCACAAATCTATAAAACAGAGCCATACGCCAACGTTTTGTTCTTCTGCTACAGCAATGTTTACTGCATTTTTCATCTACAGCATCCACTCCAAATTTTGTATTATTATAATAGGCATTAATTTCAGGCAAATCGTTATCATTCTGTATGCAGTGATGCATCGAAGAAATCATGACAACAGCTTTGTTTTTCTTTGGTACTCTAGAAATCAATGTTTTATTACTTTTAAAACCGCACAATGTAGATCCCACCTGCCTTGTTTTTGAGGGTAAAAATTCCTTGGGTATTTCCCGTTTTTTTTTTATAGTTCCAACGTAAGCAAGTTTATTTTTGATGAGATAGTCTGTAGGCTCTATTGAAGAGTACCAATTATCAGCGGTAATGTTTTTGTTACTTCCAAATATAGGCTTACAAAGACGAATAACAGCTTGTGTTGGAATAGTGAACCGGTTTTTTCATCTGTAACATCTTTTAATGAATCAGTGCCCTTGCCACAGTAAATATATGTATTATATATGTTGTGGGTTCGAGCGTCAACAACATGTTAGACTTTTAACCCATATTTCACGGGTTTGCTCGGTAAATACATTTTGAATTTACACATGCCCCTGAAGCCGACCAACATTTCATCCACAGTTGCATTAGCTCCCAACGAGTAAGCTGATTGTGAATTTCGATTGAATGTTTCATAAATATGTGAAATTGCTGCAGCTGGATCCGTTTTCACTCTTAGAATTCTTTCCTCGTGGGTATTGAACCTTAGGCAAGTTAACAACAGCAAATCTTTTTGCTAATATTCCCAGCCGAAAAATTTCCCGGCCAGTTCCGTCTGTTGAAAAAATTGATTCAATAGCCTCGGTATTAGATTTAAAAGCAGCAGTTAATAACAAAAGTCACAGAAAACCATTTATTTCAACAGAATTTGTTTCCATGTATTCTGTGCTATTCTGACTGCCTGGTGACGAAATTCCTGAATTTTCAAATTTCTATAATGCACAACGAAATCCAGTATATCTTGTGAGAAAAATTTCTGCCATGCCTTCACCGGTTCAATTTTTGGTAAAGTACTTTTATTTCCTGGCAACTTCAATATATTGCGAGCTGGTGCTCTTACCTTTCGGGTTGGTTCAGTGGAAGCCCATTTATACATGTTTTTTCCATAGAAATATTTCTTAACTATCAATTGTGTCATTATCCTCTGCACTTTAAATAACTTGCATCTCATCTTGGTCATCAGATTCACTGCTGGAAAGTTTCGTGATCACTTGTGATAGCATTATCAGTAGCAATATTGCTATCAGGATCGCCATCTTGGTCTGACAACTCTGTGTCGCATTCCTCAAACCATTTTAGCACAGTTGCCTCAAAGTACATATACTAGTTACTAAAATTGAAAATATTACACTAACTGTGTCGCGGAGTCCCACGGTCTCTACGTCCTTTGTAATACACGCTTGCTTTGATGATAGATACAATAGTTACTAAACAGTTTATTCTTCCAAGAGTCCCAGAGACTCCGCAACGCCGGTAAAGGGTTAATTCCCACATCCAATTATCAGATTTTTCAGGGTCGTTCATTCACTTTACATTGCAGTCTTTGATGTATTCGTTCCATAGTACGCCAACTCAGTTTTTATTTTTTCCAACAGACAGGCATGCAGTTTCCTTTTCTCAGGCGTTAACAGGGACTCAACCTTCATTCCCAATTGTTTCTTTTTTGGCTGCTCACTCTCTTTATCAACCCTTGTCCCAGTTTTATTTGAGACACCACAAGAAAATGATCTGACCCACATTCAGCACCTCGAATAACTCTAATATCTTTTTCCAATGCGCGAAATCTCTGACCATACACAATGTAGTCTATTATACTTTTCACATCAGCCCTTTGTTATGTATTCTGGTTGATATTGTTTGAACCATGAATTCGATATTAACAGACCTTTTTCCAGGCACACACTAATTAAAAGTCTCGATTCTCATTATTTATTGCATCTCTGTACGGTCCCACTATTTTATCTGTTTCGTTTTTCGTTACACCTACTCACCCATTCGTGTATTTACAAAAGTGTTCCCCTATCGCACATTATTGCCGTTTGTGGGTGCATAGCAGGCACATAAACTTGGTTTTTAGCCTTGCCAATATTATTATTGAAGAAACACATTCATAACTTTTTTCACATGCCATATACCTTTTATTCACCATTATACCGATTCACTGACTTCCACAAGCATTGACCAAGATGCTTTACCAAGTACCACGCGAAAAGCAACTTTCTTTTCTTTCCTGATACATCATCGAAGATCAGAATGCTAAATAATCTTGATGTTTTTGTTTTGTTTTTGACAATATTGTTACTAAATATAGTTTTTTATTTTTTTCAGGCCAGACTGGAGGGGCACAAAGTGCCCTCGATTAGTCCTGTGGACCCTGGAACAACAAACCTGGCTCCATCTAGCCCAGATATGGATGATGGAAGTAGTAAAAGACAGGCAACAAGGTAAGTGAAATAGTTCGTTTCTTAATTTTTTATTTGCGAATTTCGTTTGGTCTAAAGGTGCGGGTTTTTTAGTGCCTGTAACTCAACTATTTATATATAGCTATAATTTTAAAATTTGGTGCATACGATGGTCTCTGTCAAGGCAACTTGTGTACCACATGTTATTAAAATAGCTTTGTTATTTTCGGAGATACAATCCGAATGGAAATCCAAATATTTCCCTTGAAAGGTTGTCTGATCTGACCTCACCTGACCAGTGCACTCGTCCAAGCGATTAACAAAAGAAAGGCACATGCCACATATCATAAAAATCGCTTAACTATTTTTTGTTTTCCCTATATGAAGAAATGTTTTAAAAGTCTTAGAACATGATCTCGTTTTTTTTTCTACGAAAATTCTTTATAATGTCGACTGAAGGTGAACCAAACCTTCACTGTAAATATAAAGTTACAGGGTACTTTTAAAAATTTCAAGATTCCTGCAAACTAATTTTCAAGGGATAACATTTTCGTAACGTTAATTTACTTATTTATTCAAGTGTGAAATACTAACTTGGGATATGAGCTCAAGAAGAAACTTCACAGAAAGCTTCAGGTGAAATCAAATGCCTGGCTTGGTTTTACTTCCAATAGTCTGTAGATATGGATATTGATATTGAGATCTCAAGATTCGTCATAATTCAATGTGTCCATATCCAATGTGACATTTCAACTTTGAATATAAATTTACGATAGAAAAAGTAGAAGGAAAAGAGTCTCAAATCGAATTTTCTTAGAATATAGAAAATTATAATAAAAGGATGCATTCTAGTTTTTTCAAAGTCAATCTAATAAACAGACATAAAAGACAATATATAACCACGCCTTTTACATGGGAAATTTCATCTCTTTTGTCAAGTGCGTATAGAAAAGGGTTTCAATTTTATTTGTGTTGGAAAATGTATATAAAATTTTTATAATAATACTCTTAGAGTGTGAATTACTACAGTATTGTAGTACTTTGTTGGTGAATGTGCATTTTCAAGATCATAATTTTATAAAAAACTTCCGATGCGGCAAATGCGTTATAGTTAATTTTCATAAAAATGGGTTTCTTAAAAGAAAATCCTATTTAACTAGTTAATAAGAGTAAAAGAAATAATAAAATTGGGGGAAAAAGTAAATATAAAATATATCAAGAAGAGCATGGATTTCACGATATATCAGAAATTCTTAGCTTATTAAATCTGTCAGTTTGAAGTTAGATTTGCTATTTGTTAATTATACATAAGCAATGTAACCATGGGTTATCCAACATGTTGCGTCTTAACTCATCGTCTTTTTTTTACGGAAGGGGGAAGGTGGTGTGCAACAACTAATTTAATATTTTTGGTGTCCTTAACTCAGAATTATTTTTTCAATAAAATTAGAGAAATTGTTTTTTGATCTTGTGCCAATAAATGCCTAAAACTCAGTTTTCTATGAAGCCAGAAATTTTAAATTTGGATATGTAAGTACTGTAGTCTCTCTAAAGGAAACTTTTGTTACAAATTGAATTTTTTTCGGAAAACTTGGAAAACTTACCCGATCGGGAAGATATCCAAGCTAGCCAGAAAAGAAAGGTACTTGTCAAATTAGATGGATAATTTCGGTTTAGCCAACCCAACAGAAGCAAATTTCTATCGCCGATGTGTATTACGTTATTTTTATAAAATGTAGCACTCACGTTCCTTTTATAAACCCTTTACCGACGTTGCGGCATTGTGTTTGAATAAGCTGAATGTCTACACGGTCCGCCCCCCGAAGGGGGCGTAAAGCAATCAGTTCCGTGTACCATGCGATGTTGGACACGTTATATATGATTACTCTCCTTACAGAAAAGCACAAGTTTGGCAAAATTTGAAATTTGATGGCGCTGTAGACAGCGACCTAGAATGAGGGAGCGCAGCGACTTCCTGGAAAACCCTATCGCTGCTGGCGCCTGAGCATAATCCTGTAGGAAAGCCGTATTGATAAGGTTACGGCAGGAGTTACCCATACTATGGGAAAATAACCTTATCCCGTAATAGACCCGTTTCAATACACACACACACACACACAAATATATATATATATATATATATATATATATATATATATATATATATATATATATATATATATATATATATATGGTGGCCCATTGAAAAAGAGCTGGCAGCCATAACTGGCAGGAAAAGATTTTGTCGAAAAAACCTGAAAGACGTCAAGTATGCTTGTGAGGGGAACAACTTTTGACGCAAAAAGCAAGCTTTACCCTCTTAAGCGAGGGAGTCATCTTTTTTTTTTAATGAGAATAGGGTTTGAAAAGCACTTTTGATCCCTATATATTGTTTTTTATTTTTAAAATTCAGTCTATTTTTTTTTTTAGAAGATATGGATTTTTGAAATATCGCTAATCCATTTCCAGATAAATTCTTAATACTTGAGTAGGGCCTCACCAGCCTACATTATAAGATAACGATGTTGTTAAAAGTTTGCGTAGGTAATAAAAGCCCATTTAGATTAAGCAGCACCAAAAAAACCTCAGCAAAATATACCTTGTGGTAACGCAAGAATGCGTTTTCACAAGACACCAGAAACCAGTTTTGTCGGGAACATTTAAAATATATTTTCGCAAAATTTTAGTACATTTTCAAACAATAAAGTTATTTTAGTGAAATATGGCACATTTTTTCTACTATTTAGGTTAGACCGGTAATCAAATTTAATGCCTGCTGTCATTAAAAAAAGACGTATTTCCTATTAAAAACATTTATATGAAAATTCACTTCCATAACGCACTTGCTGCGACCAGAATATTATATGTTTTTAATCGCAATAGCTCATCAAGTGTTTGTGCTTTTAGTGAATTTTCTTAAAAAAAATTCACTAATGAGGAGATCCCGACTTTTGAATTTTGAAAAAATTTCTTCAAATGAGCGCTGATTTGGCCCCCCAGAACACATATCCGGGGTCGGTTTAAATTTTTATATGTTATATATATATATATATATATATATATATATATATATATATATATATATATATATATATATATATATATATATATATATATATATATATATGTATATGTATCACACCGATAACTCAAAAAATAATGGGCCGATTTTGATTAAATTTGGTGAATAAATTCCTTTTGCAAATGGCTTGGATAAGTTCGTTAGCCAGGAAAATCGGTCTAGGTTTTCCCGGAAAATTTTGTGTTTTCTTTCGAAAAAAATTTATATCTCCGGAATTAACAAAGTAAGGGCAACCAAATTTCATATGCGGATTTATTTCATTATAGGCAAGTTGCCTACCAAAATTTAGCTCCGTAGGTTAAAGGATAAAAAAGTTACAGGCATTCAAAGAAAAATAAATTTGGATTTTCCTCAAAACGTCAAAATTACGATTTTAAACGTCAAAATTGGTGAGTACATTCCTTTCGCAAGTCGCTTGAATAATTTTGTTAGCCAGGAAAATCCGCCGAGATTTTCCCGGAAAAATTTGTGTGTTCTTTCGCAAAATATTTATATCTCCAAAATTAACAAAGTAAGGGCAACCAAATTTGGTAAGCTGGTTTATATCGTTATAGGTGTGCCACATACCAAAATTTAGCTCTGTAGGTCAAAAGACAAAAAAGTTATGGGCATTCAAAGAAAAATAAATTGGGGGTTTCCTCAAAACGTCAAAGTGACAATTGAAAACGTCAAAATTCGCAACATTTAGGCAAATAACTTGAATCTAATACGATCTATGGAAAGAAAATGTCTCAAGAAGAATGTTTTACATACACCGAACTCTTAGTTTCAACCGTCATTGTCCTTCATTTTACTAAAATATTTCCAGAAAATTCATTTCAAATAGACCCTCTCTCTGATGCTTGGCAGTAGCCTTAGCTATAGAGTTTATTGTTTAATGGTATATAATTTTTGTCGAATTTTCGTAAAAAATCAATAAAGCTCAATATATTCGTTATTATACAAGATATGAAAAAATATTGTATACATTAATTATACGGTGTTTTGAGCTACATCTTAAAAAATTATTGCGACAATCACAGGGTGGCCCATAAGTCGTTGGTGATACAAATAATATTTTTTTTGTCGAAAACGCCTTATTTTTTTGCATTTTCCATCGAAATATAATGCATGTTTGTAAGTTAAGAAATTCTGGAGGCAGCAAGTGCGTTGTGGTTGCGAATTTTGATTAAATGCTTCATATTTGAAAAGCTCAATTTGCTATTAACCTATAAGGTTGACCAGGAAACGGATTTTTTCAGTAACACTTTTGGTTTACTTTTGGAAATTTCTTTACGTTTTCAAACAATCAAGTTATTTTGATGAAACATGGCACATTGTTTTTACTATATATGTTATACTGGTAATCAAATTTGATGCCTGCTTTTTCTATATAGGTTATACTGGTAACCAAAATTGATGTCTGCTTTCTTAAAAAGAAAACACACATATTTGCAATAAAAACATTTTTATGAAAATTCACTACCATAACGCACTTGCTGCGTCCCGAGATTTTTTTAAAGTAAAAATTGTTGGTCGATCAACTTAATGTTTTATACAAAGAATACGTTTTACTTGTTATTTTGGCAATACTCAAACGTAATTTTTTCCCACAACACATGAATATCAAGTAACATGAAGCTTACATTTTGAAGCTGGAAAATTATTTCTGTGTGGTTTTCATATAATTGCAAATTTTTTGTGTGGCATTCAAAGTCAGTTTCTTTGATGTTGGTGAAATTTTATATAGATTGGCAATGTTTCGGTTAACATTGTGCTAACTTGGATTATCACACTTTGTGCAGACCATTTAAATTTCATAATTTCCTTTCACGCAGATACGTTGTTTAATTTTAGTAGCAAATTTAAAATCTATTCCGAAAATAAGGACAGCTATATCTCAAATTCAAGGTGTGATTTAATTTTATAGAACAAAAATTCCTAAAAGAAGCACAAAAAAGACACATTTTGTGGAAACTATTCACCCAAAGCAACAACCTTATCAGTTTATTATGGAAACACAGTTTTAAGAAAATGCTGATTAGCAAATTTTCTTTAAGAAAATTCGCCATTAAAGGGGTATCGACTGCAAAAATGTCTTTAATTATTTTTTTAAATCTCGAATAGAACCAAAATCAAGGTCCGTTAAGATTTTATATGGTTATATAGGGTGGCAGTTGGGAACGGGACGATTTTGAAATCAATGTTACAGAAGAAATTTGCAAGATAACACGGTTTTATTGAAATCAAAATGAAGCTTACACAGTGCCATTTCAGATGTGTGGCAAGTATGGAAGATAGGAAGAGGGTATATACATATTGGCGCCGGCGCTTACCATCATTATGTGGGCCAGCCTGGCTCTCAGGTACATTCGGAGGACATGGAGACTGGCCATGGTTCAATGCATTCCTAAACCTGAGCGTCCAATAGACCAGGCAAAGTCCCTGAGGCCTTCTCCTTCGAACCTCCAAATCTTAAAGTCCAGAATTAACAAGTTGCCTCTTTCCTCCTTGTCGACACCCACGGTACGATATTAATTAGGCTGTAAGCCCTCGTGGTGGGGTTAAGGAGTCGCGGGCCAAAGGACTCCAGGGGGCAAGCTGAGGAAGTGGAAATAACAACATAAACTCCCGATGAAGCTTTCCCCAAGACCGTCATGCGCGGTAAAAATCCGCATCCTGCACGAGGTGACCCTGCTAATAACTAAACATGACGGATCTAGACAAGGAGGTCGAACTAAACTCCCCCAATCTACGGTGTCACGTGACCCGTGCCTATGGATGGATGGCACCAGGGCGATGGTGTCGTGAACGGAACCTCTGGAGTACCAGGCAACCCTCCAGAGTAACCCGCCTTGCACCACACAGGGGGTTCTGATGGTGTGGACAGTATTTCCCCCATTCTCGTGGGAACAACATGAAGATTATAAATACATATAAAACCAAAACCAATGAGGCTCGAGGAGTGGCTCCGGCTACAGACTTGAGCCTTGAGTCTATCCCGGAAACGGAGACGAGCCAGGGTGCGGCAGCGGACTCTGGAGGTCCCACGACCGGCGTAGATACGGGGGATCAGGGGGTAGCTTCGGCCAGAGACCTGTCCCCGACACCCAAGCTGGAGGCTGGGTCCCACCGGAGGGCGGCGAGCTCCGCGGACTCCGGGGGCCCCTCCACCAGTGAGGACTCTACTGTTAGAGTAGAGGGACTGCCCCGGCAGTCCAAGCGTCTTTCCGGGGCGCAAAGAAAGAAGCTCCGGAGGGCGCAAAAAATGGCGGCCGGGACCTGGACGGTCGAGAAACCTGTAAAGGCGCAAGAGGGGAGTGCGGGTCAGAAGAGGACGCGCTCGAACTCTAGCACGCCCACTACAGACAGACGTTCCAAAAGGGCCAGGGTGCCTGTAAAGGCGCAAGAGGAGAGTGCGAGTCGGAAGACGCCGCGCTCTGGCTCTAGCACGCCTACTACAGACAGACCTCCCAAAGGAACTAAGGCCGGAACACCGGCGCAGACTGGCTCTTACAGGGAGGCTGCGGAGGGCCTCGGGATGGCGGTGATTGACAGACGCCATCCTGAGGTCACGCTAGACCAGGGGAAGGCGGACCTGATCCAGGCTGCGGTGGTAGCTGCAGTGGACTCTCTTCAGGAAGGGGAGAGCCCGCCTCAGTTCCACCGGACGCGCCTGACGGGGGGCATCCTCTGGATAACCTGTGCCGGCCCGCAGTCGCGGGACTGGCTGCGGAAAACGATCGGGGGCCTCGGTCAGATTTGGGAGGGGGCGGACTTGACAGCCGTCGAGCCCAAGGAACTCCCAAAGAGACGCAAGGTCCTCGTACGGATCCCTGACACCGTCCCGCAGGAGACGGTGATCAGCAGACTTAAGATCCAGAACCCTGAACTGGGGACGCAACACTGGTCGGTTCTAAGCAGGAAGGCAGAGGAGAAAGGACAGACGCTCGCCTTCTCGATCGACCCGACATCTTACAGAGCCCTTGAAGGAACCTCCTTCAAGGCATTCTGGGGCATGGGAAGGGTTAGCTTCCGCCCACTGGGGAAGCAATTAAGGGTTAATGGGACTTAGGTTCCTTCAGGTCAACCTCCAACACAGTAGGGCAGCCACGGCCGGACTACTAATGGCTCTGAGGAACACGGATGTGGCCCTCATCCAGGAACCGTACTCCTACAAAGGAGAGATCAAGGGACTCGGCGGAGCTAATGGAAAGCTCATCTACAGCAGGTCCAGCGAGAATCCGAGGGCCTGCATTTTTGTCAGGGAAGGGATAGAGTTTCTCCCTCTAATGAATTTCTGTTCCAGGGACCTGGCAACGATCAAAATCCGATGTGGAGGAGCGGATGGGCTGAGGGACATTACTGTCGCGTCAGCCTATCTGCCAGGGGACAGCACGGACCCTCCTCCACCCAACGAATTGGAGCAGCTGATGGTGGGTAGCAGAGCAGGTGGATGGCAGACCATCATCGGCATGGATGCGAATGCGCACCATGAGTTGTGGGGTAGCTCGGACACAAACTCTAGGGGTGAGGCACTTTTACAATTCTTTATGAAATTTAATTTAGACATATTGAATAGAGGTAATAAACCGACATTCGTCACAACACGGCGTGAGGAAGTTTTAGACCTAACAGTTTCCACCCAGTTTCTGGGTGACTTTGTTAAAAGCTGGGCTGTGTCTGGGGAAGTGAGTAGCTCAGACCACAGATACATCCGGTTTGAAATCGCCAAAGTCGAAAGAGAAACGGTATGGTACCGGGACCCCCGCAAGGCGGACTGGGAAGCCTACAGGGCAGACCTAGCTGTGGAACTGCGGGGGGTTGAGAGGGCCATAAGGGATTCAATAGACCTCGAGATTGCAGCAGTCCAATTGCGAGACGCAATTACCTCGGCCTATAACGCCAACTGCCCCCTGAAAATGAGGGTGTCCACCAGGAACGTCCCATGGTGGAACGAGGACCTCAGGCAAAGGAGGACGCAGGTTCGTAAGCTGTTTAACGCGGCCAAAAGGTCGGGAGCATGGGATGAATATAGACAGGCCCTATCGACCTATAACAAAAGACTGAGGGACGCCAAGAAGGAGTCGTGGAGGAGGCACTGCGAAGAAGTGGAAAACACGTCCGAGAGTGCTCGACTACACAAGATCCTGTCTAAGGGCCCTCAGACTAACATAGGCTCCCTTAGAACACCCACGGGAGGCTTTACAAGCTCGGGGGAGGAAACTATGGAAATTTTACTCCAGACGCACTTCCCCGGCTGTAACATAATAAACCAATCACCTCCGGACTGGGAACACTCAGAAATAGAGGCGCCTTATAGGCGGGCATCTAGAGTAGACTGGATAGTCGCTAAAGAGGTGGTTACCTGGAGCAAAATCAGATGGGCCATTAACAGCTTTAAGCCATACAAATCGCCGGGATTTGATGGAATAATGCCCATCATGCTCCAACAGGGGATAGATATACTGGCGCCGGTGCTTACCCTCATTATGAGGGCCAGCCTGGCTCTGGGGTACATTCCGAGGGCATGGAGACTGGCCAGGGTTGTATTTATTCCTAAACCTGGGCGTCCAACAGACCAGGCAAAGTCCCTGAGGCCAATAAGTCTCATGTCCTTCTTGCTGAAAACAGTGGAAAAACTGCTCGACCGGCACATTAGGGGCGGTGTACTGGAAGCATATCCTCTACACTGCGGACAATATGCATACAGAGCAGGATTCTCAACAGAAACAGCACTGCACCAACTGGTGCTGAAACTGGAGAATACGCTGGAGAACAAGGAGGTGGCGCTGGGGGCCTTCCTAGACATAGAGGGGGCCTTTAGCAACACCTCGTTCGGATCGGTTCTGGCAGCTGCCCGGGAGCGTGGAATAGAGGAGACCTGCTGCAGGTGGATCGGTTCCATGCTCAGGGACAGGGCGGTGTTCACCTCACTCGCGGGAGGGACTCTGCTGGCGGAGGTCGCGGCGGGGTGTCCGCAGGGGAGCGTTCTGTCTCCCTTGCTCTGGTGTCTAGTCGTGGACGGCCTGCTGGGGAGGCTCTCGGGAGGGGGGTATGAGGTACAGGGCTATGCGGACGACATTGTCATCATAGTCCGAGGAAAGGTCACACAGGCAGTGTGGGAGCGTATGCAGACTGCACTGAAAGTGGTGGAAGGGTGGACGGTTGATCAAGGGCTCGGGGTGAGCCCCGAGAAAGCAACCGTCGTGCCGTTTACGAGGAGGAGGAAGTGTGAAAGCCACAGAACTCTCACTCTATACGGTAGGAGCGTTCCAATGGCCAGGGAGGTAAAATATCTTGGGGTCGTATTGGACTCTAAGCTAACCTGGAATGGTCACATTGGAAAAATACTGCGTAAGGCAGTCATGACCTTAGTCACTAGGCGGCTATATGGAAAAACGTGGGGACTAAGACCTAGTATGGCCCACTGGCTGTACACAAGGGTGGTCAGACCATCGTTAACATATGCGGCACTGGTCTGGTGGCCTAAGGTGACACAATCCAGTGCCAAACAAAAACTAGGCAAGATCCAAAGGATGGCTTGCCTAGGCATCACAGGGGCCATGTCTTCAACCCCAACAGCCGCCATGGAGGTGTTGCTGGATCTACCCCCCCTACACTTCGTTATTATGGGAGAGGCCAGGCTAGGACTATACAGACTAGCCTGCAATGGTAGACTGAAGATCAACCCAGGCTTCAGGGGCCACTGCAAAATTCAGGAGATCGTGAAGGAACCCATGCTTGAAATGAGGTCAGACTTCGCGAGCCCGCGAATGTGCAGGGAAAACAACTTCACAGTGGAAATCCCTGATCGCGGGGCATGGCGGGAGGAGACACCGGGCATACCACGGGACGCGCTCGTCTGGTTCACGGACGGATATGGCGGGGAGCGTGGGACGGGGGCAGGTGTTTACTCGGAAGGACCGAGGGTAAGTCACAGTATTTCCCTCGGAGCCCATGCAACGGTGTTTCAGGCCGAGATGTACGCCATCCTGCACTGTGTGCGGGAGAACAAGAGGAGGGGCTACACCAACAAGCGGATCCTCATAGCCACAGACAGCCAGGCAGCCCTTAAGGCACTAAGTAGCCCACGGGTAAATTCCTGGCTGGTGAGTGAGTGCCGAGACGAGACGAGCGACCTGGCTGGGCAGAATGAGGTGACCCTCATCTGGGTGCCGGGTCACTCGGGGGTCAAAGGCAATGAAGAAGCTGACAGTCTCGCAAAGAGGGGGTCAGCAGAACCATTTATGGGACCAGAACCGGCTCTGGGCGTGTCAAAGAGCACTGCCAGGGGAGCCATTAAGTCCTGGGTCAGAAACCAACACAAGGTGTACTGGGCGGACTGTCCAGGGCTCAGACATGGGAAGTCAATAATTGACGGACCCAGTTCAAAGAGAGCTGTGGAGCTGCTAAACCTTAGCAGAGGACAGCTCAGAAACACAACAGGTCTCTTGACGGGACACATGGCCGTCAAGAAACACCTACATAAAATGGGGCGGTTCGAAGGGGACCTCGCATGCAGACTCTGCGGCGAGGGGGAGGAATCAGCCCAGCACATCTTGTGCGAGTGTATAGCTCTGGACCGGAAAAGACAACTGATCTACGGTCACTCTAGACCGGAGACAGAGCAATATAAAACTTCACCCTACCAATCGCTGTGCAGACTAGTTCAAGGCACAGTGATTTTGGAATGGGTGGAGTAAGACTAGGGGTATGCACAATCAACCAAGGGTTGCGGTGCTATCGGGGCGGCAAGGCCGCGGACGAGCCCTGAGGGAACAAAAAAAAAAAAGCCCTCGTGGTGTGTTGTTGAAATTTAAAAAAAATGCCCTTCTTGCTAAAAACAATGGAAAAACTGCTCGACCGGCACATTATGGGCGGTGTACTGGAAGCATATCCCCTACACTGCGGACGATATGCATGCAGACCAGAAGTTTCAACAGAAACAGCACTGCACCAACTGGTGCTAAAACTGGAGAATACGCTGGAGAACAGGGAGGTGACGCTGGGGGCCTTCTGCAACATCTCATTCGGATCGGTTCTGGCAGCTGCCCGGGAGCGTGGAATAGAGGATACCTGTTGCAGGTGGATCGGTTCCATGCTCAGGGACAAGGCGGTGTTCACCTCACTCGCGGGAGGGACTCTGCTGGCGGGGGTCGCGGCGGGTGGTCCGCAGGGGAGCGTTCTCTCTCCCCTGCTCTGGTGCCTAGTCGTGGACGGCCCGCTAGGAGGCTCTCGGAAGGGGGGTACGAGGTACAGGGCTATGTGGACGGCATTGTCATCATAGTCCGAGGAAAGGTTACACAGTCAGTGTGGGAGCGCACGCAGACAGCACTGAAGGTGGTGGAAAGGTGGACGGTTGGTCATGGGCTCGGGGTGGGCCCCGAGAAAGCAACCGTCATACCGTTTACGAGGAGGAGAAAGTGGGAGAGCCACAGAACTCTCACTCTATACGATATAAACATCCCAATGGCCAGGGAAGTAAAATATCTTGGGGTCGTATTGGACTCTAAGCTAACTTGGAATGGTCACGTTGAAAAAATACTGGGTAAGGCAGCTATGACCCTAGCCGTCACTAGGCGGATATATGGAAAAACGTGGGGACTAAGACATAGTATGGCCCACTGGCTGTACACAAGGGTGGTCAGACTATCGTTATCATACGCGGCACTGGTTTGGTGGCCTAAGGTGACACAATCCAGTGCCAAACAAAAACTATGCAATATCCAAAGGATGACTTGCCTAGGCAACAGCCGCCATAGAGGTGTTGGTGGATCTGGACCCCCCCCCCAAGGAAGGAGTCCATGCTTGAAATGAGGTCAGACTTCGCGGGCCCGCGAATCTGCAGGGAAAACAATTTTACAGTCGAAATCCCCGACGGCGAGGCATGGCGGGGGGAGACGCCGGGACTACCACGGGACGCGCTCGTCTGGTTCGCGGACGGATTCGGCGGGGAGCGTAGGACGGGGGCAGGCCTTTATTCGGAAAGACCGAGGGTAAGTCATAGTATTTCCCTCGGAGCTCATGCAACGGTCTTTCAGGCCGAAATGTACGCCATTCAGCACTGCGTGCGAGATGACAAGGGGGGTGGTCCCCCACCAACAAGCGGATGCTCATAGCCGCAGACAGCCAGGCAGCTCTTAAGGCCTTAAGTAGCCCACGGGTAAATTCCAGGCTGGTAAGTGAATGCCGAGACGAAACGAGCGACCTGGCTGGGCAGAATGAGGTCACCCTCATCTGGGTGCCGGGTCACTCGGAGGCCAAAGGCAATGAGGAAGCTGACAGCCTCGCGAAGAGAGGGTCAGCAGAACCATTTATGGGACCAGAACCGGTCCTGGGCATGACGAAGAGCACTGCCAAGGGATCCATTAAGTCCTGAGTCACAAGGTGTACTGGGCGAACTGTGCAGGGCTCAGACATAGGAAGTCAGTAATTGAGAAACCCAGTTCAAAGAGAGCTGTGGAGCTGCTAAATCTTAGCAGAGGACAACTCAGGAACATAACAGGACTCTTGACGGGACACATGGCCGTCAGGAAACACCTGCATAAAATGTGGCGGTTCGAAGAGGACCTGGCATGCAGACTATCTTAATTTATATATGTATGTATGAAAATATGTCTGTCAGTTTATATCTACATATTATTCCGAGTTAGTTACGGAAATGTAGACTAACAAATTTATGTATACACAAATAACATAAGTTTTTTATTATATATATATATATATATATATATATATATATATATATATATATATATATATATATATATATATATATATATATTAATATTAATCAGACCCTGTGGTTAAACAAAATATATAAATGAAGGTTGTAAGTTGGAAGTTTACTTTTAAAACTTATAAAAGTCTGTGACCAATAGACGCCATATTCAGATGTCATCCATTTTTTTATCATAAAAAAAAGTTAAATACCAGATTGTTTAATATTTCAGTCTTAAAAAATAGTAAGTACTAAAATAGAGTAAATCAAAACTACAGCCGTTAATCAACATTCAGTCGGTAAGCCTTGGCATTTATTTAGAAACTTCTGAAACCTTTTATTGTTTTGTTATCACATGCATTTTAATGAGACTGTGCTTAACTTGCTCGATTAATTGATGCCCCTAAATAACTCATACTGTTTCAAAAATCCAAATTTATGTCGAAACTATTAATAGCTTTGCAGGTTTCACAAAGTATAATTTATGTATGTTTTATATGACTATGAGTATTTAATGAACATCATATATTCAAATTGAAATTGACGGTTTGCTCATTTTAGTTGCAAGGTAATATAAATTGAAGTATGAATTGAACGCTTTAAATATTGCACAAAGTTGCTTGATTTATACGCTATCCTAGCAAATATCAAATGTCAGTTTAATTTTTAGTAAAGTTTCATAAAAAATACTTGCTAATACGAGAGCACAAACAAACTTCTAAAAACTATCTCTATATGAACACTAATTGAGCTTAAAAATAATAATAAACCTGGCGAATGCCTTCTTTTAGTGAAATGTTGGAGCAGCTTGTTGACCAGTTCAAGCGAACGAGTTTTTCTGGAAGATATTCGATAGAATTTTAGCTATGGTTAATAATAAATGCCGAACCAATATTACTAGTATTACTATTAGTATTAATTTATTAGTATATTAATTATAGAGCCTCGGTGGTTTAGGGACAAGAACGTGTGCCTCTGACCCGAAGGGTACTAGGTTCGATCCCAGGGTACTCCTTTCACTTTTCCAGTACAAACTGTAACATTAACATCAACCAAGGTTCTGGCATTGTATTTGAGCAAGTTGAATGTCTGCACGTTCCGTCCTTCGGAGGGGGCGTAAAGCGGTCGGTCCCGTGTCCATGCGATGTTGGGCACGTTAAAGATTTCTACCCTCCTTACAGAAAGGCAGGGGTTCCTCAAAGTTTACAGGATAGTGAGGTGAAACTGCTCCCTGGCGTCGGTGATTGGCCATAGTTGCGGAAATAGGCCGATGTTAAAGAAACAAAACACACACACATATATTAATTATACATCGTGTCTTACACATAAGTTTATAGTCATGGGATACCTTTTTTGAAAGTTCTTTTAATTATCTATTCAGCCATATCAATAAGCTTAAGTAAGTTGATCTTAATAGTCAATTAAATTACAACAAAATACAATATGTGAACTATCGTCCCTGTGTTCAACTCGCTGTCTCTCTCAGGTTTAGAGTTGAACAAATTAAAACATTAGAGACAATCTCCAGGCAGGTTGAGACCTTGTAATCGAGCTACAACAAACCAGCCTACCCTTATCCACCGTTCTAAGAAGTAAGCAGATAAGGACGTTAGTGTTCATTTCCTTGCATAGTGCTTTAACGTCTTGAAAATGGTTGCGAAATACGAGCCGAAACGTCCAGTTTTAACAAATTTCAGAAGCTGTTCAACGCAAAGACCAAGTATTTCTCTCCCTCTTTGTTTATATTTCAACATACCACGAGGCCTTACAGCCTAAATACTATCGTACCGTGGGTGTCGACAAGGAGGAAAGAGGCAACTTGTTAATTCTGGACTTGAAGGTTTGGGGGTTCGGAGGAGAAGGAAAAACATGTGCCGGCATGGAATTCCACAACTTGGAAGTCCTCGGGACAAAAGAGCGGGCATAACAAGATGTTCTATGTCTGGTGACCTGGACAGTAAAAGGGTGCATACGCTCTTTTCCCTGGTAGATCTGTTGGGGGCAGCAGGTAGAGGACCTATGGAAGAAAGCTCTTCTGAGCAGTGACCGTGTAGATATCTATAAAAGACAGCGAGGTCACCAACGGCACGTCGGTGGGCAAGGGATGGCAGCCTTTGGGTGAGGGTAGGGTCACCGATGAGACGTATAGCTCTCTTCTGAATGGAGTCCAGGATAGCGAGTGTAGAAGCGACAGCGGCACCCCAGATGTGGGAGCAGTATTCGACGTTTGGCCTTATTTGTGAAGTATATAAGGTATAGAGATTAGGTGGTGAAAAGTATTTGCGAGTCCGGAAGAGGAAACCAAATTTCTTAGCAGCCGCTTCTGCAATTGATGTGACATGTTAGTGCCAATTGAGATTTCGATCCACAGAAATGCCAACAAGTGAAAAGGACTCATTACTTTGAAAAACTTGGTTGTTATTTGTGATGGGTCTAGGTGGTGTATCCCTTATGAGATGGAAAGCAAGACTGAGATTTGATGAAGTTGAATTGTACAAGATTTCTACTTCCCCAGCCTAATATTTTCTGGAAAACCACAGAGACAGAACCCTCCATGAGTCTGCGATCCTCATCTAATTGGGCTAAAGAGACAGGCTTAGAATATTGTATATTTGAGCGGAGGGTGCTGTCGTCCGCGTAACTGTGAACTGGGTTGGATGTGCTAGACAGGAGTTCATTGATGTGGAGAAGAAACAAACTAGGGGCTAAAGCTGAACCTTGAGGGACTCATGCATTAATTGGATACAGTTTAGAGGAATGGCCATCCACGACAACAGAAATGCTCCGCTTGGAGAGAAAATTTGCTGTCCAGGTACAGAGTTTTGGTGGTAGGCCATAGGCCGGAAGTTAATTAAGCAGTGCTGCGTGCCAGACTTGGTCGAATGCTTTGGATATGTCTAGAGCGACAATCTGCGATTCACTGTGTAGTTCCATAGACTTGTTCCAAGAATGGGTGACAAAGGAAAGGATGTCGGCAGTTGATCTACGCTGATCGAATCCATACTGCCTGTGGTGGATTAGACTGTGTTTTTCAAGAAGTTTTAGTAATTCGGTGTTTACATACTTTTCATCACTTTAGAGACGACTGAAAGGAGAGAATTAGGCCTGTAGTTGCCAGGAAGCGCTTTAAATCCTTTCTTGGGGGCGGGTTGTACTCGAGCAGTTTTCCAGTTACTAGGGAATATGCCTCTATTGTAAGATGTCTGAAACAGACGAGTCAGGACAGGAACAAGTTCTGGTGCGCATTTTTTGAGAACAATTGCTGGAATATCGTCAAGGCCAGAGGCTTTCCTGGTATTAAGAGAAGAGAGCATCTTTCGCACCTTTTTAGTTTTGAAAATGATATCGTCATTTTATGCGCGACATTGGGGACTGTGGGTTGAGAGTATAATTGTCATCGAACAGCTCTCCCTTGTGGATCGGTTTTTGAAGACCCTAGCCATTCCTTATTATGGACATTGAAGTCACCAAGAATAGTGACCTCGGAGGAAGGATATTCAGAAATCAGATGGTCGGTTTTTTCAGAAAGGTAGTCAAAGAGCTGGACAAAGTTGTTGTCAGAAGGTGACCGGTAAATTCAACAGATGAATTTAGTTGCAGCGCTGAGAGATAGAGTTGCATCCAAAGTATGTCTTTTCTTCCAGCTTCTAAATTGAGGAGTCTGGTGCAGGGTCGATTGCTACGGACGTATGTGCACACGCTTTCATGCAATCCGAAAGAAGTAGGGAGCTCATACCCCGGGAAATTAAGGTGATTAGTGGCTGTTTTGGCACTAAGTTGAGTTTCGGTGGGCAAGAGGAGCTGTGGCCTATTAGCCTGGAGGAAATGGTGGACGGAGTTCGGGTTAGAATTTAGGCCACATATATTCGGAAGGATATCTTAAATCTTGATACCGGCGTTCCCTGTACACCCCTCTCCAGAAGATCCGAATGGAGGAGTATTTTATCTCCGGAATCTTTTGTACAAGGAGGAGCCATCTTAATTTTTGTTTATAAGGGAAACCGACTCATACACCAGAACCCCGGAAACGTCCGTTGGGACGGTCCCTTGATGTAAGGGGTGGTACCTCCTCGGGCGTGAAAAAATCCTTTACTATCACGTAAAGGAAATGTCCACTACCACCTGTCAATCTTTATTTCTCTCTCTATCTCCCTCTCACGCGCGCACACGCGCACGCACGCACACGCACTCATCCACACGTGTGCACGCACGTTGTTGGAGTGGATGTGTTGGATGGACAAGTGCAGGTAAAGATGTAAAGTAAGTGTGCGCGCTCATGTGTGTGAAAATAATATGCATGAATGGAGGAGATGGGTGGGTGGTGATGGTGGTGGTGGTGATGTGGGTGCGTGTGTGTGTGGGGGGGGGGGGGTAACAATATGTATACGATTTTGGTTGTATGTTGTATAAAGGTTTCGACTGCATGGATGCCACAATATGTATGGTAATTATTAGGGGATACAAAGGGTTGAGCAAACTGCAGTTACATACAGTGTAGGTAAGGCTGTGGTTTATGCTACTGAGATTAACCTTATGGCGTTATTTTTGATTTTTTTTTGTTCTCTTTTTTTTTAGTCGCATCTCTTGTCTTCCTAAGGCTAGCGTACAATTAATTAGGTTGGGGCACAAAGAAAAAGGGGGAAATAATGAATATTATAGGTGTCAAGCGGTTTAATTTATGTCTTAAAAATTATATAGGATTAATTTTAAAGAATACGAACAAGTCATGTTGATCCAAAGAAATATATCTTGATTATATGAAGGTACCTGATAAAATATTTTAAACACTCGGAATCGAAATGTATTCTAATCCAAAAGTAGGAAACTTAAATATAATTGTGAAGTAAGGTTAGCGGCGGCGTTCAATTTTGGCGCTGGATCGGGAACCAAACAAATCTAGCTATGAACTTGACAATCCTGATCTGAGTTGGATCCGCGAATATGCCCAAGTAGAACAGTGCGGCTAGACGCTTGTTCTGTAGCATAAGGTAGCGTTGTTTAATAGTTTAAGGTTTAAGAAAGGACAGTTGTGAATAATATTGTTACGTAGAAGTGAAATGACACAGTTCCCACAAACGATTGACGATAAGCATTAACGATTAACATAATGTAAATTCCATATTTTAGTATTATATTTGAATGTAAATCGCCTATATATACATCGATGTAGTTCTGTGCAAACATGCATTGTTTCCTCCGATTATTGTACCTATTGCTATATTTGTTCTTGTGTTTTATTTAAAAAGCTGAACCAACAACATGCTATGCACCAAATACCACAAAAAGCTGCTTTAGTGGTTATGAAAAGCTCAGTTTATGTGAATTTCGTTTAGTTACTTATTTAGAAGGTTCTAAAATCACCAGCGCAATGTTGCAGCAAAATTAAACATTTTATGCATCAAAGACGAGGCCAGATTACTTTTAGAAGCCATGAAAAGCTAAGGTATACGAGAGTTCATCCAATTTTATGGTGCCATTGAGTTTTTAATAAGTTTCTTTTCTAATATATTGTGAGGATATGAAGAACGCTGTAACTCTTCGGCAAAATTCATGTTGCTTTTGCATTATGGTGTCATTGAAGAGCTCACAATATGCATATATATATATATATATATATATATATATATATATATATATATATATATATATATATATATATATATACGCACACATAACGACAATGCCTTTTAAAAGTAGGGAATACATTGATTGTCTGTTATTAGTAATTTTTAAGATAAATGCTGAAAGGACTCGACTTAAATTTTTATTTTAAATACCACTTTTTTAAGTAAAAACCATTATGCCCACCCCAATCTTCTTTGAAGTATAACTACCCACACACGATTCTAAATTTTGCTAAATGGTGCTCGAAAAAATTAATGATTTTCAAGAAGCAAGCAATATATTTGTCACCCATTCTTGGAACTAGTCTACGAAACTACACGGTCAATCCCAGATTGTCGCTCTAGACATATATAAAGCATTCGATCAGGTCTGGCACGCAGCGCTGCTTAATAAACTTCCGGCCTATGGCCTACCACCAAAACTCTGTACCTGGACAGCAAATTTCCTCGCCAACCGGAGCCTTTCTGTTGTCGTGGATGGCCATTCCTCTAAACTATATCCAATTAATGCAGGAGTTCCTCAAGGTTCAGCTTTAGCCCCTACTTTGTTTCTTCTCCACATCAATGACCTCCTCTCTAGCACATCCAACCCAGTTCACGGTTACGCGGACGACAGCACCCTCCACTCAAATATACAATATTTTAAGCCTGTATCTTTAGCCCAATTAGATGAGGATCGCAGACTCATCGAGGGTTCTGTCTCTGTGGATCTCCAAAAAATATTAGACTGGGGAAGTAGAAATCTTGTACAATTCAACTCCACCAAATCTCAGTCTTGCTTTCTATCTCACAAGAGATACACCAACCCTAGACTCATCACAATGAAATACCAAGTTATTCAAAGTAATGAGTCCTTTTCACTTGTTGGCATTTCTGTGGCACGAAATCTCAATTGGCACCAACATGTCACATCAATTGCAGAACCGGTTGCTATGAAATTAGGTTTCCTCTTCCGGGCTCGCAAATGCTTTTCACCAGCTAATCTCTATACCTTACACACTTCACAAATAAGGCCAAACCTCGAATACTGCTCCCACATCTGGGGTGCCGCTGCTGCTTCTATACTCGCTATCCCGAACTCTATTCAGAAGAGAGCTATACGTCTCATGGGTGACTCCACCCTCTCCCAAAGGTTGCCATCCCTTGCCCACCGACGTGCCATTGGTGACCTCTCTCTCTCTCTCTCTCTCTCTCTCTCTCTCTCTCTCTCTCTCTCTCTCTCTCTCTCTCTCTCTCTCTCTCTCTCTCTCTCTCTCTTTTATAGATATCTGCACAGGCGCTGCCCACAGGAACTTTCTTCCATAGTTCCTCCACCTGATGTCCCCAACAGATCTACCAGGGAAACAGAGCGAATGCACCCTTTTACTGACCAGATCACCAGAGATAGAACATCTTGTTATGCCCGCTCTTTTGTCCCGAGGACCTCCAAGTTGTGGAATTCCTTACCGGCACATGTTTTTCCTTCTTCTCCGAACCTCCAAACCTTCAAGTCCAGAATTAACAAGTTGCCTCTTTCCTCCTTGTCGACACCCACGGTACGATAGTATTTAGGCTGTAAGCCCTCGTGGTGTGTTGTTGAAATATTTAAAAACAAAAATTTGTTTTAAAACTTTTTTCGGTAAATTCTTTAGCTTCCGCACTTTATCAATTGTGCAAGGTGTTTACAGGTATGTATCCTTCAGATATTGTTGTCACAAAGTTACTATGTTTCAAGGTATGTTTAACAAATTTTGCCTTCTTTCTCTCATGCCTTCCAGCAAGCATATTTCTTCTCTCACCTCTTCCAGCACACTTTTGTCGTGTTTCCATCACTTTACCATGTCGTTATCATTTTTGTCTACCTTGTTTTTATAGTTATTACAATGCTTATTCAACCACCCGCTTTCTGGCTCATACACTAACACATTACATACGTACAACTTGATTAATCTTTCTCTCAGATCCAAGTTAAAATATTTATTTGTGAGAAGAATAAATTTTGTCAAAAGAATGCTTGCTTTGCCATCGCGATCCTTCTCAATTATTTGTTACATTTACCAATATCCGTAATAATACTCTTAAGGTACGTCAGTATTTCTCTTTATTCAAATTATTGGACTTTTAGATTTATATTTTGATTACAACTTAAAAAATCCAATATACATCATATAGGCTGGTCCAAAGGTAATACACAAAACCGCAGTAGATTTCTAAAATCAAAACATTAGACTAGGCGAAGATTGGAACCTGTGATGAACACTGACAAGCACACTTGCAGAACCCAAATCACCACACATTTTAAAACTCCATTCGGAAAAGAGCTATACATCTCATCGGTGACCCTACCCTCACCCAAAGCTACCATCCCTTGCCCACCGACGTGCCGCTGGTGATCTCTCTCTCTCTTTTACAGATATCTGCACGGGCACTGCTCGGAGGAGTTTTCTTCCATAGTTCCTCCACCTGCTGTCCCAAACAGACATACCAGGGGAACAGAGGGAATGCACCCTTTTACTGCCCAGGTCACCAGACATAGAACATCTTGTTATGCCCGCTCTTTTGTCCCGAGGACTTCCAAGTTGTGGAATTCCTTGCCGGTACATGTTTTTCCTTCTGCTCGGAACGCCCAAACCTTCGAATCCAGAATTAATAAGTTGCCTCTTTCCTCCTTGTCGTCACCCACGGTAGGATAGTATTTAGGCTGTGAGCCCTCGTGGTGTGTTGTTGAAGAAAAAAGACAAGAAAAGAGTCATAAATTAGTTTCTGACAGACCCCTGTTATACCGCAAATAAAATATGGTCTGAAAACTATTACGAATAATTTGATGCAGGTACTTTTTAAATTGCATAATTTCGAAAATGATTGATTTTAGTGTTTTTCAAATTTATAATCAAAAGATTCGTTGCAACGCTAACAAAAAAAAACTCGGGACGCAGCAAGTGCGTTATGGTAGTGAATTTTTATTAAATGCTTCAAATTTAAATAACTCAATTTTCTATAAACTTAGAGAGTTTAATTTCAATACGTAGTAAGGTTTTTCTTAAGGCAAGATATCCACAAAATTTCATCAAAATAACTTTGTAATTTTCGGAGAAAAAAATTTTTTTCGAAAGAAAATTTAAAATTTGAATAACTCAATTTTCTCTAAACTTAGAAAGTTGAATTTTGGTACGTAGTGAGGTTGAGGCAACATATATAGTAAATTTCATTGAAACAGCTTTGTTACTTTCGGAGAAAAAAATTTTTTTCGAAAGAAAACTCAAAATTTTTCCGGAAAAATATATATATATATATATATATATATATATATATATATATATATAAACATATAAAAATTAAACCTATTTACAAATGAACTTTAATAAGATATTATGCTGTGACAATACCTCTCTCAAGCACCCTAAAATATAATCAAAATGTGCACAGTTATATATGTTTTATTTCTTTTTCCCTTGTCTTAATACACTACATATTTTATGACAATCGATTTAATTTACTTATTTGATTTCATAAATAGTCGGTTAATAGTGACTTGGAATGAAGTAGACACCACATCTTCAAACATATTAAGAGAATATGAGTAAATCAACAGCAACTGGGAATGAATTCGGTCAGTCGCCCAGCCACGTGGTTAAAAAACACTGTTTGTATGAGTGGTTACAACTCTACCTCTAAATAAAAGGACTGTAACAGCGGCAGAAGCAGAAGTCAATGGAAGGTGTGTGTATTCGGAAAGAAACTCAAAATTTTCCCGGAAAACCCCGTCCGATTTTCCTGGCCAACGAACTCATCCAAGCCATTAATATATATATATATATATATATATATATATATATATATATATATATATATATATATATATATATATAAATATATATATATATATATATATATATATATATATATATATATAAATATATAAATATATATATATATATATATATATATATATATATATATATATATATATATATATATATAAACATATAAAAATTCAAACTGACCCCGGATTTGGGTTCTAGGGGTCCTAATTCGCGCTCATTTGAAAGAATTTTTGCAAAGTCTCACCATCGATACCTCTCTATTAGTGAATTTTTTTAATAAAAATTCACTAATATGAGTATTTTAAAGAAGGGGTGTCGCAAGCAGCGCACTCTATTCACTACAGCGAAATTGGGAATGAGTTATTCTTTATCATAATGATGAACTCATGTATACTTATTTTCAAGACAATACCTCAAATACTTTCCTAGATATCAAGGAAAATCGAAACTAAATTCTTACTTTAACATCCTGTATATCTCTTTTAATTTTGACTAAGGTAAGTTTGGCCTAATCGTAATATTTTGATGCCAAGAATCTACTGCTGCTCTTTACCATTACTTTTGCACCTATATAGGTATAACAAAGTATCTTTGAAATATCCATGAAAGCTATCAGAATATATGGCTGCATAACAAAGAAATTCCCAAAACCCAAAGGTCAGGCAACTAGAAGTTTTCTAGTGATCGATAATCCCGGTGGAAAAAAAAACCGATAAGATACACAATATTCATCCAGACGCTCACATTTCACAGAATCAGTAAGTAATGTCAATAGGAAAACTACTTCTAATTGGAATAACAGGCGAAAATTAACATATCTGCTTGTCGGTATTGTTTTAAACGGTTGAATTAACGTTATTCGCTAGTGGCACTCTACCAAATTACTACATGTGGATCCGATTATGTTGCGTTGTAGCTATTGAGCGCGATACTTGTATAATTTGCGTATCTACATCTAATTGGTTTATGATGCTTTTAAAACTATTTTGGTAGTATGTTTCCAGTAAAAAATAAATATATTAAAAACAATTGACCATGACTATGGGTAATCAGAGCGGTTATAGAATCAAGCATAAGGCGATTTGATATGTATGTCCTAAAATGTAAGCATCCTTGTACAAAATATTCCGGAGGCAAAATACCCCTCCATTCGGATCTCCGGGAGAGGGGTGTACAGGGGGCGCCAACATCAAGATTTAACATATCCTTTTCGAATATATGTGGCCTAAATTCTAACCTGAACTCCGTCCACCATTTCCTCCAGGCTAACAGGCCCCAACTCCGCTTCCTCACCGAAACCCAAATCAGTGCCAAAACAGCCACTAATCACCTTAATTTCCTGGGATATGAGCTCCTTACTTCCTTTAGATTGCATGGAGGCGTGTGCGCATACGTCCGTAGCAATCTACCCTGCACCGGACTCCCCAATTTAGAAGCTGGAAGAAAAGACATACTATGGATAAAACTCTCTCTCTCTCTCTCAGGGCTGCAACTAAATTAATCTGTTGCATTTACCGGTCACCTTCTGACAACAACTTTGTCCGGCACTTTGACTATCTTTCTGAAAAAACCGACCATCTGATTTCTGAATATCCTTCCTCCGAGGTCACTATTCTTGGTGACTTCAATGTCCATAATAAGGAATGGCTAGGATCTTCAAAAACCGATCCACAAGGGAGAGCAGCGGAGGCCTTTGCAGTCAGCAATTCTTTAGCCAATATGGTTCAGCAACCTACTTACTTTCCTCGTATCCCAACACACAGCTCAAATCCCTTGGATCTCCTTCTTACTACACAACCTGAATGCTATAAGATATCAGTCACCGCCCCCCTTGGGCGCTCAGACCACGGCATGGTCACTGCTTCTTGCGCAATGCAACCCGAGGTCACACAGTCATCACACCCACGTATCGTTTGGCACTACAACTCCGCAAACTGGGACGAAATGCGGGATTACTTTTCCTCATTTCCATGGGCGTCTGTCTGCTTCTCTCATCCTGACCCCTCTGATATCTCACAAAACGTCACCGAAATTATCCAAGCTGGCATGGAATTATTTATCCCACGTACACAGAAAACCTCTTCAGCCACCCAAAAGCCCTGGTTCTCTAAATCCTGCGACAAGGCCAGACTTGAAAAGGTCAAAGCTCACAAAACGCTTCTACACAATCCCAGTCAAGAAAATCGTCAAGCATTTAACGACGCAAGAAACCGCTATGTCCGCATTCTTTCTGAGGCAAAAAACTCGTTTAATAACCACATCAAAAACAAAGTCCTCTTAAGCTCCAACGGCGGCAAACCCTTCTGGACTATTGCTAAATCTATTGGGAATAATTTCTGCAAAAGCACGTTCCCACCTCTAGTCTCAGGGGATGAAATTGTTTCTACCGCCCTGGGCAAGGCTGAACTTTTTGCTTCGTTGTTCGCCGGCAATTCTACTCTCAACCCACCTCCAAATGTTCAACCACCAACAGTCCCCAATGTCGCGCATAAAATGACGGATATCATTTCCAAAACCAAAAAGGTACGAAAGATGCTCTCTTCTCTTAATACCAGGAAAGCCTCTGGCCTTGACGAGATCCCAGCAATTTTTCTCAAAAAATGCGCACCAGAGCTTGCTCCTGTCCTGACTCGTCTGTTTCAGATATCTTATAATAAAGGCATATTCCCTAGTAACTGGAAAACTGCTCGAGTACAACCCATCCCCAAGAAAGGATCCAAAGCGCTTCCCAGCAACTACAGGCCCATTTCTCTCCTTTCAGTCGTCTCTAAAGTGATGGAAAAGTATATAAACACCGAATTGCTAAAATTTCTTGAAAAGCACAGTCTAATCCACGACAGGCAGTATGGATTCCGTCAGCGCAGATCGACTGCCGACCTCCTTTCCTTTGTCACCCATTCTTGGAACAAGTCTATGGAACAACACGGTGAATCCCAGATTGTTGCTCTAGACATATCCAAAGCATTCGACCAGGTCTGGCACGCAGCGCTGCTTAATAAACTTCCGACCTATTGCCTACCACCAAAACTCTGTATGTGGACAGCAAATTTCCTCACCAACAGTAGCATATCTGTTGTTGTGGATGGCCATTCCTCTAAACTGTATCCAATTAATGCAGGAGTTCCTCAAGGTTCAGCTTTAGCCCCTACTTTGTTTCTTCTCCACATCAATGACCTCCTCTCGAGCACATCCAACCCAGTTCACAGCTACGCGGACGACAGCACCTTCCATTCAAATATACAATATTCTAAGCCTGTCTCTTTAGCCCAATTAGATGAGGATCGCAGACTCATGGAGGGTTCTGTCTCCATGGATCTCCAAAAAATATTAGACTGGGGAAGTAGAAATCTTGTACAATTCAACCCCACCAAAACTAAGTCTTGCTTTCTTTCTCACAAGAGATATACCAGCACTAGACCCATCACAATGAACAACCAAGTTATTCAAAGTAATGAGTCCTTTTCTCTTGTTGGCATTTCTGTGGATCGAAATCTTAATTGGCACCAACATGTCACATCAATTGCAGAAGCGGCTGCTAAGAAATTAGGTTTCCTCTTCCGGGCTCGCAAATACTTTTCACCAGCTAATCTCTATACCTTATATACTTCACAAATAAGGCCAAACCTCGAATACTGCTCCCACATCTGGGGTGCCGCTGCCGCTTCTACACTCGCTATCCTGGACTCCATTCAAAAGAGAGCTATACGTCTCATCGGTGACCCTACCCTCACCCAAAGGCTGCCATCCCTTGCCCACAGACGTGCCGTTGGTGACCTCTCTCTCTTTTATAGATATCTGCACGGGCACTGCTCAGAGGAGCTTTCCTCCATAGTTCCCCCACCTGCCACCCCCAACAGATCCACTAGGGGAACAGAGAAAATGCACCCTTTTACTGTCCAGGTCACCAGACATAGAACATCTTGTTATGCCCGCTCTTTTGTCCCGAGGACTTCCAAGTTGTGGAATTCCTTGCCGGCACATGTTTTTCCTTCTCCTCCGAACCTCCAAACCTTCAAGTCCAGAATTAACAAGCTGCCTCTTTCCTCCTTGTCAACACCCACGGTACGATAGTATTTAGGCTGTAAGCCCTCGTGGTGTGTTGTTGAAATTAAAAAAAAAAAATCCTAAGCTTGAATAAATTGACCAAAAATCGATATTATCAGTCCACAATAGTGTTATCTAATAACCCTAACAAAACCGCCTGAAGCGTCGTTTTGGAATTAATATCTGGGTCAATGCCACCTTCACCTAAATCAATGATGAGGTCATCTTGGACCCACAAAGGGTAGCATAGACATTTAATGCACACTTCAAAGATGTTCCGATGCTGTTCAGGAATAAGATGATTTTTGCTGGTCTTGATGACGCTCAGAGTGGTGGGCGAACGAATAATTCTCTATTTTTATTTTCCTGCGATGAAACACGGTTGCTTAATCTTCTTGTGTGTCGCTTAAAATCAAAAGCGAGTGCGGGAGTTGGTGAAATACCACAGTTTTTGGTGAGAGCTATTGCATTTGATCATTGTGTCTCCTCATTAATATGCCCATCAAATGGGGCAGATTTCCATGAAAACTTAAAGTGGATAAGGTAGCACCTGTGGCCAAAAAGGGTAATAATCAGCAACTTGACGATTATAGGAACTCCTGTTTTCTAGACTTTTTTTAATTTGCCTATGCTGAAAGTTTGAATAAGAAGAAGTATATAGAGCTGAGAAGGAGATACAGCATCATACGTATAGAGTGCTGTAATGTACGATGCAGAAAGTTGGATTCTGAAGAAGCAGGATGTGAAGAAAATAGAAGGTTTTGACATGTGGACATGGACAAAAATAACAAAGGTGTACTGATAAAAAGGTTAATAAACGTGTAGTAGAAGAGGTGAGAGAAACCAGATGCTTGCTGAAAGGTATTGAGGAGAGGAAGGCAAAATGTGGTGGTTATATTTCTAGTTAGTCGTAGTCTTAGTAATAACTTTCTGATAATGTTCCTAAACGTCAAAATGTTTGGGGTTGACATCTTTGGGTGATGAATAAAAGGCCTTTTCTTTCCAAACAAATACTTTATTCCTTGTCCCGACGCGTTTCGACCTTACCTAACAGGTCATCCTCAGGGGATATAAGCTTATAGCTTTTGTAACTTGACATGTTAACTATTAACCTTTTTGACTTAGTGTTGGGGTTAGCTGTTGTTACCTCATTTTATCTTATATTCCTGCGTTGTACCCTCGCAGAAGTAGCCTACCGGAAAACTCCGTTTTTCTGACAAGCCTTTTATAAATTATAGATTCCCCTGAGGATGACCTGTTAGGTAAGGTCGAAACGCGTCGGGACAAGGAATAAAGTATTTGTTTGGAAAGAAAAGGCCTTTTATTCATCACCCAAAAAAAAAAAACTTCTGATAACATTGCTTGAAAGGCATTACTTGAAGGAAAGCGAAGAGGTTGACCAAGAGGAAAACTTCTGGGAAATTCGGTCCAAATGATGAAGTGCAATGAAATGAAAAGAGATGCTGGAGACAAAAAGTCATGATTGCTATGTCAACACGACATCGCCTGTAGGCTGTAATGATGATATAAAAGTTTAATAAAAGCACGTAACTTAATATTTTAATCAGCAAATTATGTAATATCTATTGTTAAACACGAATGGAATAATTATATCGCGTTTGCTTTGGTCATAAAATACATTGTACTCGCACGCCGCTGCTATATATGTGTTTGGTAGTCACCGCAATTATTAAAAATTCATCTTTAGGCATCCGGTTTTAGATCAGCAATAATTTAGTAATCAATGTCTCTAAAATGAACAGCTTTCTACCCGTGGCTGTCAAATTTAAAGTTTGCATGTCGCTGTTACATCACAACCAGAACTTTAGTTGGAAAATCTGAAAATTGAAATTTCAAACTAAACTTGTTACATGCAAACTCGTGGATATACTTCAATCTAACTACAAACAACTAGATCAGGATTGGAATTATATTGCAGCATTGAATTACAATATATTAATATTTATCGTGAAAGAAATTAACTATATCACAAATTACTTTCTAAACATACAAATCAGACTATCAAAAGAGACAAAATAGTGTAATATAATCGTTAACGAATATTTTATTAATAATAACTGAGATCTACTTTTAGCACAGATTATGGGCTCTCCAATTAACTGACAGATGTTGCTTCTGACACTAGATAGACACATAGAGTCCTCTAACTTCACAAATGCTTGTTTGTCTCCTGTAACTGGTTTAACCTTTTACAGAATCGCCAATTAGGAAAACATTGAAAACGTTTATCCGTTTTCGCGACAAGTATAAATAGAAACACATTTCAAAGCCCTTGTTACTAGTGATCAAGTTGTAATATTACCAAAGTAATATTACTGGTAATTTAAGTAATATCAAGTGAAGTTACCCAATACAGTTTTTAGTAATATTACCACGAAAATATTACTGGTAAAATCGCCAACATTCCGTTAAGTTGGAAGAGGAGGATCTGGACGACATAGACGGGGCAGATAAAGACATTACCTTAGTTTTGGATAATGACGGTTTTACAAAGAAGACGAGGACTTGGATGAGGATGAGATGCATTTGTCTGCATTAACTTCAACTCCAACAATATAATAGTATTTTACTTATTTTTATTATTCGATCCCTTTTTGTAACATTTAATTTTTTATGAATATTGTCTTTTATTTTTTACTTTTGTTACACTTTTGCTACGTTTCAGCTGTGATGCTATAAAGATGTCGTTTTTACCGGGGTAATAAAATGAATTTACAAAAGGTGATAATTGTTATACAGATTCTATATTGCATAACAATAAAAGTTATGTCACTCAGTCAGCTGCATACGAGAAGAGAGCTATAAAATAAAATCAACCAATGATAACAATAATGATAACTATGACATAACCATCATAATAGATAACAATAATGGTAACTATGACAATAATCGTCATAATAAAATTACTAAAATGGTCATTACAGTAATAAGAACAGGCAAAATAGAAGTATCTGGAAATGACGATGACTAATTTTAAGGTATGATTATGAAAAAAAATATGTCCAGGGACCTAGGTAAAATGCACGGGTACATTTACATTTTATTTGTTGGTAAACAGTTTTATTGTCTCTGGCTAATTGCATTAGCTGACTATTTTTTTTTACCTAGTCCAATATGTAGGTCAGTATGGTAACCAGATTGCAGGAAAATCAGTGCATCGAACTTGATAATATCAGACGCTTTATTCAACTGACTTGAAGGAATTCTGCAAACAAAGGAATTCCTTTGTTTGCAGTTTTAAAACCTACATCTGAAACCGAACAAAATATAAGAGCACGAGTTCTAGATTTAAGATCATGAATGGTACATGCTTATTGTTCATGTTTGAACATAATATCTAGCTCCGGAAATAATTCTAGAGGGACCTCTTACAATCCGTTGAAGATGGTCTCATAAAGGTGGTTTTTATTTAATTTATGAGGACCAACTTACCATACAGGAATAAACTTCTACTTATAAGTTACAGTTACTGGAGGTCACTTCTTAAAAATGTAAGTGACACATATTGCAACCAGTGTAGGGTTTAGTTATTTACGTTCATATGTTTTGTCGTCGATTGGATTTTCGCTGTTTTTTTAAATAAATTATGATTCTTGGAATATTTTTATGTTTACAGATTCATTGGTATAAAGTATAGTCGTTTTAGAGATAAACAGGCTTAAAGGAAGGACTGCAGTGCCTAAATGCCATACATTTTTTCCTAAATTATGTGGTGTAGTGGATGGAATTCTTAAAAATATTGGTGCTCCAACTATTAACAGACTATCTTATGTCGATCGGCATTGTAACAATTAAATTACCTAGGTATAGGGCTGTTTATGGTCTCGACTTAATATTTTATTACGTAAGTGCAAACTGGCTCGGAATCTTGCATGGTGCACGAGCATTACGTAATAGTTATTTATATCAAATAATGGAAAATTGTGGGAGACCTTACTCCAATGGTGTAATTCTCGGTGATTCCGCATATCCTTTAAAGCAATGGTGAATTGCATCAACTTACGAAGATCCGCAAAAGCTAGGTGAAAGTGATTTTAATACAGATCACAAGAGAACAAGATGCATTATAATAAAAGTTCGGGACGCAGCAAGTGCATTATGGTAGTGAATTTTCATTAAATGCTTCAAATTTAACTAACTCAATTTTCTATAAACTTAGAAAGTTCAATTTTGGTATGTAGTAAGGTATTTCCCAAGGCAATATATCCACCAAATGTCATGAAATAAAATAGCTTTGTAATTTTCGGAGAAAACAATTTTTTTCGAAAGAAAACTCAAAAATTTCCCAAGCCATTAATAAAAGGTACGTGCGGAGTTTCATCCAAATCGAATATATAAGGTGGCGCATTGAAAACGAAACAGACCGATTTGCGTCCAGAGAATTTTATTTTTTTAAAAAAACGCCGAAACACGTCAATCTTAATATTGAGGGGGACATGTTTTGACATAAAACTCAACTTTGCTATATCAACTCCTTAAGGGTGGTGATAACAATCATTATATTTTAAATAGGGAACATGGGTCGAGTGTTACATCATTTGAAAGCTCTTTCTTTTCTGAATTCAGCACACTAATTTTTTTGGAAATTTTATCAACTCGTTTAAAAATTATTCACAGTTGAAGATGCAAAAACGCATTTCACTCATTCCGATAAGAAATGTGCTGATAGTCAATGTTTTGTTGGTTTGTAAACAAAAAATTGACTATCAGAACATTTCTTATCGGAATGAGAGAAATGCGGTTTATTATTTCAGTTTATCGGTCGGTTTGATACTTGATAGTACTACCGAAAATTAATTTCACAATGGTGTATTCTGTAGAAGAAAGAGTTGAAATAATTGTTCTTTTTTCAAAAACGATGACTGTGCCAACCGTACCGCAAATTTGTTTAATAAACGATATCCGAACAGACATGTTAACAGAAAATACATTTTGGAGTTAGTTGCAAAGTTTCGACAAAGTGGTTCAGTAGCCAACAAAAAACGGGATCCTTAACGTGAATTTCCGGTTAGAAATGAGACTAGTGAGATTGAAGTTTTAGGACAAATTGCTGCAGACCCAACTTTGAGCACGAGAAAATTGGCCACTGTTTCAAACATCAAAAGAAGAACTATTCAGCCAATATTGAAGCATCATAAATTTCACCCGTATAAAATTCATCTTGTACAACAACTGAATGAAGATGATTTTGATGGGCGGCTGGAGTTTTGTAAAATTATGACTGCACGAATAGCTGATAACGAGAACTTTCTGTTCAATATCTGTTTTTCAGACGAGTGTACGTTTTTATTAAACTCTACAGTCAATCGTCATAATTGTCATTATTGGGCAGATAATAATCCAATAAATTTTCACGAAGTCCACACTCAAACTCCAGAGAAATTGAATGTCTGGACTGGCATTTTTGGAGACCGTTTAATCGGACCAATTTTTCTTGATGGCAATTTGAGTGGCGAAACGTATTTGGAGTTACTAGAAGATATCGTTTACCCTCTACTAATTGACATTGTTGAAAATGATGATCGCTATCAAGAAAGTTTTTGAACAGAGAGTTTCCAGAGCAATGGATTGGGCGTAGAGGTGCTATTGAGTGGCCCCCTAGATCACCGGATCTAACTCCTTTAGACTTCTTTCTATGGGGCCATTTAAAGAGTAGAATTTTCGCAACAGAACCGGAGTCTCTGAAAGAATTACGACCACGCATTGTTGAAGAATACCGTCTAATAACTCCACAAATGCTCCAGAATGCCAGAGCTCGTTTTGAACATAATTTGTACTTTTGTATGGAAGCTGGTGGTCAACAATTTGAACACTTACTTAACTAAATAAACATATTTGAACGATTGGTTTTGTTTTTTAGTTTTTTTTAACGAAAAATTCACTAATTAGTGCATTTCTTATCACAATGAATCAAATACGTTCTTGCAACTCCAACTGTGAATAATTTTTAAACGAGTTGATAAAACTTCCAAAAAAATTAGTGTGCTGAATTCAGAAAAGAAAGAGCTTTCAAATGATGTAACACTCGACCCATGTTCCCTATTTAAAATATAAGGGTTGTTATCACCACCCTTAAGGGGTTGATGTGACAAAGTTGATTTTTATGTCAAAACATGTTCCCCTCAATATTAAAATTGACGTGTTTCGGCGTTTCTTAAAAAAAAAATCCCTGGACGCGAATCGGTCTGTTTAAAAATTGAAACTGACTCCGCATATGGGTTTTAGGGGTCCTAGTTCGCGCTCATTTGAATTTTTTTTTACAAAGTCTCACCATCGATATCTTTCTATTAGTGAATTTGTTTTAATTAAAAACTTACTAAAAGTGCATTCGGATTTCTATAAAAAATATATTGGTGTTTCAATCATATATACGCGTGTTAATCGCATTTTTGCTGCAAATATTTTTAAATGCGGCACGATTCTGTGAGCTTGATCAAAAGTTGATAATGACAATGGACCCCAATTTGCCGAAAACGATGATAACGAAGACATGAAAATCCTGAAGGAAATGCACGAAATGTAGGTATTACCGGAAATTATCAATTATTTTCAAAAATTATGTTCATAAAGCTGCCCATGGAATGAAGAACGTTTGTCTTAAATTAAACGTCTGGAAAAATTTGACAGTAAAAAGTTACTTCAATTATGGACTCGAAAATCATTATAAAATCCATAGGTACCTTTGTAATTTTCGGAGAAAACAAACTTTTTCGAAAGAAAATTCAAAATTTTCCCGGAAAACCTTATCCGATTTTCCTATCTAACGAACTCATCCAAGCCATTAATCAAAGAAAGGTACTTGCCGAGTTTCATAGGTTAATTATTTTTTGAGTTATCGATTATTATATATTATAGCTACGTTTGGGCAGTTTTTCTGCCTATATTTAGTATCGCGTATACCTAGAAAGCTTCGCTTTAGTTCTATTCAGCGTAATGTGTGGGGTTGTATAAAAAGAAAAGAGCATGTATTAGTGGGAAGCTCAGATATATCTCTTTTGTACGTATACTCCGTCTGAGAAAATCAATCTTATCTCACAGTTTTATCATCATGAGAGGAGGTAAAGAGTTAAGAATGTTTTCCATTGGTGTACAAAAACGTTCATATAAAGAATCTGCCGAATATTGACTCTTATAGTTTTCGAACGGCAATGAAACACCACATCGCCAACATTCCGTTAAGTTGGAAGAGGAGGATCTGGACGACATAGACGGGGCAGATAAAGACATTACCTTAGTTTTGGATAATGACGGTTTTACAAAGAAGACGAGGACTTGGATGAGGATGAGATGCATTTGTCTGCATTAACTTCAACTCCAACAATATAATAGTATTTTACTTATTTTTATTATTCGATCCCTTTTTGTAACATTTAATTTTTTATGAATATTGTCTTTTATTTTTTACTTTTGTTACACTTTTGCTACGTTTCAGCTGTGATGCTATAAAGATGTCGTTTTTACCGGGGTAATAAAATGAATTTACAAAAGGTGATAATTGTTATACAGATTCTATATTGCATAACAATAAAAGTTATGTCACTCAGTCAGCTGCATACGAGAAGAGAGCTATAAAATAAAATCAACCAATGATAACAATAATGATAACTATGACATAACCATCATAATAGATAACAATAATGGTAACTATGACAATAATCGTCATAATAAAATTACTAAAATGGTCATTACAGTAATAAGAACAGGCAAAATAGAAGTATCTGGAAATGACGATGACTAATTTTAAGGTATGATTATGAAAAAAAATATGTCCAGGGACCTAGGTAAAATGCACGGGTACATTTACATTTTATTTGTTGGTAAACAGTTTTATTGTCTCTGGCTAATTGCATTAGCTGACTATTTTTTTTTACCTAGTCCAATATGTAGGTCAGTATGGTAACCAGATTGCAGGAAAATCAGTGCATCGAACTTGATAATATCAGACGCTTTATTCAACTGACTTGAAGGAATTCTGCAAACAAAGGAATTCCTTTGTTTGCAGTTTTAAAACCTACATCTGAAACCGAACAAAATATAAGAGCACGAGTTCTAGATTTAAGATCATGAATGGTACATGCTTATTGTTCATGTTTGAACATAATATCTAGCTCCGGAAATAATTCTAGAGGGACCTCTTACAATCCGTTGAAGATGGTCTCATAAAGGTGGTTTTTATTTAATTTATGAGGACCAACTTACCATACAGGAATAAACTTCTACTTATAAGTTACAGTTACTGGAGGTCACTTCTTAAAAATGTAAGTGACACATATTGCAACCAGTGTAGGGTTTAGTTATTTACGTTCATATGTTTTGTCGTCGATTGGATTTTCGCTGTTTTTTTAAATAAATTATGATTCTTGGAATATTTTTATGTTTACAGATTCATTGGTATAAAGTATAGTCGTTTTAGAGATAAACAGGCTTAAAGGAAGGACTGCAGTGCCTAAATGCCATACATTTTTTCCTAAATTATGTGGTGTAGTGGATGGAATTCTTAAAAATATTGGTGCTCCAACTATTAACAGACTATCTTATGTCGATCGGCATTGTAACAATTAAATTACCTAGGTATAGGGCTGTTTATGGTCTCGACTTAATATTTTATTACGTAAGTGCAAACTGGCTCGGAATCTTGCATGGTGCACGAGCATTACGTAATAGTTATTTATATCAAATAATGGAAAATTGTGGGAGACCTTACTCCAATGGTGTAATTCTCGGTGATTCCGCATATCCTTTAAAGCAATGGTGAATTGCATCAACTTACGAAGATCCGCAAAAGCTAGGTGAAAGTGATTTTAATACAGATCACAAGAGAACAAGATGCATTATAATAAAAGTTCGGGACGCAGCAAGTGCATTATGGTAGTGAATTTTCATTAAATGCTTCAAATTTAACTAACTCAATTTTCTATAAACTTAGAAAGTTCAATTTTGGTATGTAGTAAGGTATTTCCCAAGGCAATATATCCACCAAATGTCATGAAATAAAATAGCTTTGTAATTTTCGGAGAAAACAATTTTTTTCGAAAGAAAACTCAAAAATTTCCCAAGCCATTAATAAAAGGTACGTGCGGAGTTTCATCCAAATCGAATATATAAGGTGGCGCATTGAAAACGAAACAGACCGATTTGCGTCCAGAGAATTTTATTTTTTTAAAAAAACGCCGAAACACGTCAATCTTAATATTGAGGGGGACATGTTTTGACATAAAACTCAACTTTGCTATATCAACTCCTTAAGGGTGGTGATAACAATCATTATATTTTAAATAGGGAACATGGGTCGAGTGTTACATCATTTGAAAGCTCTTTCTTTTCTGAATTCAGCACACAAATTTTTTTGGAAATTTTATCAACTCGTTTAAAAATTATTCACAGTTGAAGATGCAAAAACGCATTTCACTCATTCCGATAAGAAATGTGCTGATAGTCAATGTTTTGTTGGTTTGTAAACAAAAAATTGACTATCAGAACATTTCTTATCGGAATGAGAGAAATGCGGTTTATTATTTCAGTTTATCGGTCGGTTTGATACTTGATAGTACTACCGAAAATTAATTTCACAATGGTGTATTCTGTAGAAGAAAGAGTTGAAATAATTGTTCTTTTTTCAAAAACGATGACTGTGCCAACCGTACCGCAAATTTGTTTAATAAACGATATCCGAACAGACATGTTAACAGAAAATACATTTTGGAGTTAGTTGCAAAGTTTCGACAAAGTGGTTCAGTAGCCAACAAAAAACGGGATCCTTAACGTGAATTTCCGGTTAGAAATGAGACTAGTGAGATTGAAGTTTTAGGACAAATTGCTGCAGACCCAACTTTGAGCACGAGAAAATTGGCCACTGTTTCAAACATCAAAAGAAGAACTATTCAGCCAATATTGAAGCATCATAAATTTCACCCGTATAAAATTCATCTTGTACAACAACTGAATGAAGATGATTTTGATGGGCGGCTGGAGTTTTGTAAAATTATGACTGCACGAATAGCTGATAACGAGAACTTTCTGTTCAATATCTGTTTTTCAGACGAGTGTACGTTTTTATTAAACTCTACAGTCAATCGTCATAATTGTCATTATTGGGCAGATAATAATCCAATAAATTTTCACGAAGTCCACACTCAAACTCCAGAGAAATTGAATGTCTGGACTGGCATTTTTGGAGACCGTTTAATCGGACCAATTTTTCTTGATGGCAATTTGAGTGGCGAAACGTATTTGGAGTTACTAGAAGATATCGTTTACCCTCTACTAATTGACATTGTTGAAAATGATGATCGCTATCAAGAAAGTTTTTGAACAGAGAGTTTCCAGAGCAATGGATTGGGCGTAGAGGTGCTATTGAGTGGCCCCCTAGATCACCGGATCTAACTCCTTTAGACTTCTTTCTATGGGGCCATTTAAAGAGTAGAATTTTCGCAACAGAACCGGAGTCTCTGAAAGAATTACGACCACGCATTGTTGAAGAATACCGTCTAATAACTCCACAAATGCTCCAGAATGCCAGAGCTCGTTTTGAACATAATTTGTACTTTTGTATGGAAGCTGGTGGTCAACAATTTGAACACTTACTTAACTAAATAAACATATTTGAACGATTGGTTTTGTTTTTTAGTTTTTTTTAACGAAAAATTCACTAATTAGTGCATTTCTTATCACAATGAATCAAATACGTTCTTGCAACTCCAACTGTGAATAATTTTTAAACGAGTTGATAAAACTTCCAAAAAAATTAGTGTGCTGAATTCAGAAAAGAAAGAGCTTTCAAATGATGTAACACTCGACCCATGTTCCCTATTTAAAATATAAGGGTTGTTATCACCACCCTTAAGGGGTTGATGTGACAAAGTTGATTTTTATGTCAAAACATGTTCCCCTCAATATTAAAATTGACGTGTTTCGGCGTTTCTTAAAAAAAAAATCCCTGGACGCGAATCGGTCTGTTTAAAAATTGAAACTGACTCCGCATATGGGTTTTAGGGGTCCTAGTTCGCGCTCATTTGAATTTTTTTTTACAAAGTCTCACCATCGATATCTTTCTATTAGTGAATTTGTTTTAATTAAAAACTTACTAAAAGTGCATTCGGATTTCTATAAAAAATATATTGGTGTTTCAATCATATATACGCGTGTTAATCGCATTTTTGCTGCAAATATTTTTAAATGCGGCACGATTCTGTGAGCTTGATCAAAAGTTGATAATGACAATGGACCCCAATTTGCCGAAAACGATGATAACGAAGACATGAAAATCCTGAAGGAAATGCACGAAATGTAGGTATTACCGGAAATTATCAATTATTTTCAAAAATTATGTTCATAAAGCTGCCCATGGAATGAAGAACGTTTGTCTTAAATTAAACGTCTGGAAAAATTTGACAGTAAAAAGTTACTTCAATTATGGACTCGAAAATCATTATAAAATCCATAGGTACCTTTGTAATTTTCGGAGAAAACAAACTTTTTCGAAAGAAAATTCAAAATTTTCCCGGAAAACCTTATCCGATTTTCCTATCTAACGAACTCATCCAAGCCATTAATCAAAGAAAGGTACTTGCCGAGTTTCATAGGTTAATTATTTTTTGAGTTATCGATTATTATATATTATAGCTACGTTTGGGCAGTTTTTCTGCCTATATTTAGTATCGCGTATACCTAGAAAGCTTCGCTTTAGTTCTATTCAGCGTAATGTGTGGGGTTGTATAAAAAGAAAAGAGCATGTATTAGTGGGAAGCTCAGATATATCTCTTTTGTACGTATACTCCGTCTGAGAAAATCAATCTTATCTCACAGTTTTATCATCATGAGAGGAGGTAAAGAGTTAAGAATGTTTTCCATTGGTGTACAAAAACGTTCATATAAAGAATCTGCCGAATATTGACTCTTATAGTTTTCGAACGGCAAAACTTGAAATTTACTTTACTTTCACCAACTTTCGTATAAGAAAACGCTAATGACAAAATCGACTTTTAAGATTTTAAAAAGAATATTTACAAATGTACGTTGTTAAACTCCCTAGAGCTGCCTCCTCACACACACGCAAACATATATATATATATATATATATATATATATATATATATATATATATATATATATATATATATATATATATATATAATCTTTATTTGGTGCTGGTACATGTTTTTCATCAAAAAATATTGCAACCAGGGAAATTTTCTCTCAATAAATGTTTATAACTTTTAGTGAATTTTCTTTAAAAAAATTCACTAATGAGGAGATCCCGACTTTGAATTTTGAAAAAATTTCTTCAAATGAGCGCTAATTAGGACCCCTGGAACACAAATCCGAGGTCGGTTTCAGACTTTATATGTTTATATATATATATATATATATATATATATATATATATATATATATATATATATATATATATATATATATATATATATATATATATATATATATATATATATTTATTTATTTATATATTTATGTGTCACACCTATAACTAAAAAAATAATGGACCGATTTTGATAAAACTTGGTGAGTACCTTCCTTTCGCAAGTGGCTTGGATAAGTTCGTTAGCCAGGAAAATCCGCCGAGGTTTTCCCGGAAAATTTTGTGTTTTCTTTCGAAAAAAATCGAAAGAAAAAAAAAATTCTCCGGAGTTAACAAAGTAAGGGCAACCAAGTTTTACACGCTGGTTTATATCACTATGGGTAAAACACCTACGAATATTTAGCTCTGTAGATTTAAAGGATAAAAAAGTTACAGGCATTTAAAGAACAATAAATTTGGTTTTTCCTCAAAACGTCAAAATCGCGATTTCAAACGTCAAAATTGGTGAGTACCTTCTTTTCGCAAGTGGCTTGAATAGGTTCGTTAGCCAGGAAAATCCGCGGAGGTTTTCCCGTAAAATTTATGTTTTCTTTCGAAAAAAATTATATCTCCAAAATTAACAAAGTAAGGGCAACCAAATTGCATACGCGGGTTTATATCATTATAGGCAAGTTACCTACCAAAATTTAGCTCCGTAGGTTAAAGCACAAAAAAGTTACAGGCATTCAAAGAAAAATGCATTTGTCTTTTCCTCAAAACGTCAAAATCGCGAATTTAAACGTCAAAATTGGTAATATTTAGGCAATGAACCTGACACTAATATGAGCTATGGAAGGAAAATATATCAAGAATAATGTTTTAATCATCATTGTCCTTCATTTTACTAAAATATTCCCAGAAAATTCATTTCAAATAGACCCTTTCTCTGATGTTTTGGCTGTCGGTTTAGTTAAGTTGATGCTTTCGCTGTAGGTTTAGTGAAGTTTATGGTTTAACGGTCTATAATTTTTACCTAATTTTCGTAGAACAAATTCGTTACTGCATTTTAGCATATTTTATCGAAATATGATGCATGTTTGTAAGAAAAAATCTGGACACAGTAAATGCGTTTTGGTAGCAAATTTTCATTAAATCCTCCAAATTTCAATAACTCAATTTGCTATTAACGTAAGTTTTGTTGGTTAGGAAACCAACATTTAACTGTATTTTCGGAAAATTTTTGTATGAACGCAGCAAGGGCGTTTTGGTAGCGAATTTTCATTAAATGTTTCAAATTTTAATAACTCAATTTGCTATTAACCTAAGGTTCATTGGTTAGGAGACCAGTTTTCTCAGAAACATTTAAAGTTTATTTTCCGAAAAGTTTTGTACATTTTCAAATAATTATTTTGATAAAATATGATACACTGTTCTTACTATATAGGTTATACCGGTAACCAAATTGATGCCTGCTCGCATTAGAGCGATATATTTGTAATTAAAAACATTTTTATGAAAATTCACTTCCATAACGCACTTGCTGCGTCCAGAGTTTTTTCTTTCAACTTAAAAATCTGAATCTTGACGTGTGGTATACCTTTTACAATAGAGACCTGCGCACTAACTTTGGTTGCCATAGCTTTGTTCTTTTCGGAGATTGACGAACTTCGCTATAACACACTAAAAAATTTGTTACCAATCGCGTTTCATACTTCAAAAACAATTTCAGGATTTTTTAGACGGTGTTAATTAAAAGGAAAACATAATACGTTATCAGAATTCTTCATAGTTGATAATGTTTGTTTTGTTTAAAACGCCCTAGCAACTTGCTGTGTGATTGTGATCGCATGACATTAGTTGTCAGTTGTTAACTGCAATTCAGAAACATGGTTTATTTAACAGAATCGTATAAAATAACAAGCCTAGAGAGGATTGGTTACGGAGATAAAACACGATCAAGAAAAAATTCTCGATTTGCCGGCTGTATCCCAAGAGACAATTAGTAGAATTGAAAAGCAATTTCGCGAACTAAGCCATGTAAGGCAGATATATAAAAACCTTCTAATGCACTGAGTAATGATGTCAAATTGGATGTAATGCTCGAATTTGAGGAAAACCCACATACTTCGAGTCGACAAGCAGCCACAACATTGGAGGTTAGCCATTCATCGATTATTCGAATATTAAACGAAAATAAATGCATCCCGATAAATTGGTCTAAACGCAGGAGCTCATGGAAGACGCTTTTGATAGAACTTCTTTTTGTAAACAAATAATCAGTAGCGGCTCGTGCCTTAATGCATTGGGGGTGCGCAAGAAAAAAAAAGTTCGGGACGCAGCAAGTGCGTTGTGGTAGTAAATTATTATTAAATGCTTCAAATTTGAATAACTCAAGTTTCTACGAACTTAGAAAGTTGAATTTTGGTGTATAGTAGGGCCTTACCCAGGGCAACATATCCACCAAATTTCATTAAAATAACTTTGTAACCTTTGGAGAAAAAAACTTGTTTCAAAAGAAAACTCAAAATTTGAATAACTCAATTTTCTAAAAATGTAGAAAGTTGACTTTTAGTGTGTAGTAAGGTCTTTCACAAGGTAACATATCCACCAAATTTTATTAAAATACCTTTGTAATTTTCGAAGAAATCATCGCTAGTGTGATTACACCACTTCAGCTCAAGCTGCAATATTCCTACAGAAATTCCGCTCGTAGAGTATTACAGTGCAAAGTCAGTGTTTTCTTCGAAATTAGAAAGTATACGCGCAGTTAAATGCAATAGCAAGTAGCTAATAAGATTGTGAAATCTCCTGATTAACCCATTAAATCAGGTGTAAAACCGCAAATTGTAAATAAAAGTTCAAATTGTATATAGTAACAATAGAACATATATAAAAATAAAAAAGTGTATTATTGAAATCTTCTGGAATCCAGTGCACCTAGAGTTATAGATACAGTCCACATCTTCAACATAATCTTCTTCCAACGCTAATTAGCAAAGCCGACTAGTTAGCGAGGGTGGGATCAAATCACCTGCAAAACATTGGGGAAAGAAAACAAGCTCTTTCTGCCCCAGCCTGTATATACCTTTAGTTTAACTATATTAAAATTTGGGTGGCGGGGAAGTTCCGTGTTGTTTTCTACATTTCACTTGGCCGGGGTTGTTTTTAGGGTCCCGTTTACAGATTATGCAACAATTTGAATATCTAGACATGTTGACTTGCGCCGATATATACAAATATTTTTTGTACCAGCCGGTATGTAAAGTGCAATGTACAGGCTAGAAATAAATTTCTTAATGAATTGTGGAGCTCTGAAGTTGATAACTCAAAAGTGCCAATTTTATAGTGTTTACACACGGTTAAGACATGAATGAATGATGTAAATGAATACATTTAGCAGATGCTATGTATCAAGCCAAGTTTTCCAGAGCGGAACGTTATCTTACTTCCGACAAGTTCCTCTGAATTCTGACCTCAATACATCAGACAAATTTTCCTCTTCACGATTCTTTTCAAATGTTTTCCATGCCGCACTACAATTTAACGTAATATTTCTTTCAAGCACTTTCAGAGTTCTTTTATTAGATATCTCCCATTTGAATATATTCGAACATTTTTATCTCACAAATTTATATGTAAACAAGCCTTGTGATGCGCTCTCATCGTCTGGCGTTTCATTATTATATAAATATCTAAAAAGGTTTGGCTAATAAACTAAGCTGCTTAAGCTCTGCTTTTAAGCAAGTAAAGGACTTAAAGTACTTTTTCCTCTTGGGAGTCCAGAAGTAATGGTAGACAGATCAGCAATATATTTTTGGCATTAAAGTATTACGACTTAGCAAACTTACCTTAGCCTAAATTCCAAATTCACAGAAATACAGGGTGTTGAAATGAGAAATTATATTTCTAGTTTTCCTGATATCTTTACAAATATTTGACGTGTTGTCTTGACAATTAGTGCCAATACGATTTTCATAGTGATGAAAAATAATGAATTCCCATTTTGGCTCTAGCGGATAGAGGATGCTGCTTGGGTAAACCTTCAAGTCTTGAAAATACTTACACTTTGTGTTTGGCGTCGTTTGGAAACTTTCGATTAGAAAATAGTAGTCTCTTGTATTTCCCTACCAAAAAAGATATACTCGTTGAGTGACGCTATTTTATGAAAATTTGCAAATAATTTCTTTTATAAAAATTTTCCGTTTTTTTTACAGAAATTTCCTTCAGTAAAGTTACACTAAATTATATTTTTCACAAAAATTTGACAACTTTTTTGTAGAATAACTTACTAAATATTTATTATTAATTACCAACATTTCACAACAATCTTACAAAAAAATATTTCTACGGAAACACTAAAAAAATTTCTGCGAAAACTTTACAAATTCAGCCACTAATTGAGAGCGCCTGTATACGGCAGTATAGGGAGTCCAATACCGGAATACCGAAATTTCTAGATCCCGCGATCCCGCACTTTTTCTAAAGTATTTGACTTCCGGTATTTATTGTCCAATACCGAAAATTTTCGGGACTCATGATAACTTACTTGTAATACGAAAAATTCAGCATATTCGGTATTTTCAATATTTTCGAGACTCATGTTATCTACGTCGCTTCGGTGACCGATCGCGGGATGTGGTGGTACGACGTACGAGTTACAGCACGTTGTATACGTGAGCGGTATACGCTTGTGCTGGTGTCTCATTGACAGTTAAAGTTTAGGCATTAACCTGTAAAAATAAGCTGTGTTCGGTGTTTTTGTATAATTTAAAAGTCGGCGTCCTCAATCTGAGGTATATATTTTGATATTTATTGGCAATACGTTAGTCTCATGATATATTTTTATTATTGATAGGTAAATCCCGCACTTTTTCTAAAGTATTTGACTTCCGGTATTTATTGTCCAATACCGAAAATTTTCGGTATTTTCGGGACTCATGATAACTTACTTGTAATACGAAAAATTCAGCATATTCGGTATTTTCAATATTTTCGAGATTCATTTTATCTACGTCGCTTCGGTGACCGATGACGCATCCACATCGCGGGTGGTACGACGTACGAGTTACAGCACGTTGTATACGTGAGCGGTATACGCTTGTGTTGGTGTCTCATTGACAGTTAAAGTTTAGGCATTAACCTGTAAAAATAAGCTGTGTTCGGTGTTTTTGTATAATTTAAAAGTCGGCGTCCTCAATCTGAGGTATATATTTTGATATTTATTGGCAATACGTTAGTCTCATGATATATTTTTATTATTGATAGGTAAATCATCTCTGCAGCCACTCAAAAGCCATGGTTCTCTAAATCCTGTGACAAGGCCAGACTTGAAAATGTCAAAGCTCACAAAACGCTTCTACACAATCCCAGTCATGAAAACCGTCAAGCATTTAACGACACAAGAAACCGCTATGTCCGCATTCTTTTTGAGGAAAAAAAAACTCGTTTAATAACCACATCAAAAACAAAGTCCTCTTAAGCTCCAGCGGCAGCAAACTCTTCTGGGCTCTTGCTAAATCTATTGGGCATAATTTCTGCAAGAGCACGTTTCTACCTCTTGTTTCAGGGGATGAAATTGTTTCTACCGCCCTGGGCAAGGCTGAACTTTTTGCCTCGTTGTTCGCCAGCAATTCTACTCTCAACCCACTTTCAAATGTTCAACCACCAACAGTCCCCAATGTCGCGCATAAAATGACGGATATCATTTTCAAAACTAAAAAGGTACGAAAGATGCTTTCTTCTCTTAATACCAGGAAAGCCTCTGGCCTTGATATCCCAGCGATTGTACTCAATAAATACGCACAAGAACTTGCTCCTGTCCTGACTCGTCTGATTTAGACATCTTACAACAAAGGCATATTCCCTAGTAACGGGAAAACAGCTCGAGTACAACCCGTCCCCAAGAAAGGATCCAAAGCGCTTCCTAGCAACTGCAGGCCTATTTCTCTCCTTTCAGTCGTCTCTAAAGTGATGGAAAAGTATACAAACACCGAATTACTAAAATTTCTTGAAAAACACAGGCTAATCCACGACAGGCAGTATGGATTCCGTCAGCGCAGACCAACTGTCGATCTCCTTTCCTTTGTCATCCATTCTTGGAACAAGTCTATGGAACTACACGGTGAATCCCAGATTGTCGCTCTAGACATATCCAAAGCATTCGACCAGGTCTGGCACGCAGCACTGCTTAATAACCTACCGGCCTATGGCCTACTCTGTACCTGGACAGCAAATTTCCTCTCCAACCGGAGCATTTCTGTTATCGTTGATGGAGATTTCTCTAAACTGTATCCAATTAATGCATGAGTTTCTCAAGGTTCAGCTTTAGCCCATACTTTGTTTCTTCTCCACATCAATGACCTCCTCTCTAGCACATCCAACCCAGTTCACAGTTACGCGGACGACAGCACCCTCCACTCAAATATGCAATATTCTAGGCCTGTCTCTTTAGCCCAATTAGATAAAGATCGCAGACTCATGGAGGGTTCTGTCTCCGTGGATCTCCAAAAAATATTAGACTGGGGATGTAGAAATCTTGTACAATTCAACCCCACCAAATCACAGTCTTGCTTTTTTTCTCATAAGAGATACATCAGCCCTAGGCCCATCACAGTGAACAACCAAGTTATTCAAAGTAATGCGTCCTTTTCACTTGTTGGCATTTCTGTGGATCGAAATCTCAATTGGCACCAACATGTCACATCAATTGCAGAAGCGGCCACTAAGAAATTGGGTTTCCTCTTCCGGGCTCGCAAATACTTTTCACCTGCTAATCTCTATACCTTATATACTTCGCAAGTAAGGCCTGGACGAATGTGCATTTCGTGTAAACCAAAAACAGCCCACTGTTTAAAATCAGTGTGGAATTATTTTTAAAACAACCAACGGCAAGGCAAGCCACTGCAAACAACGTGAAGCAATTTTAAAAACAAAACGTGGGTCCTAATATTCACTTGGCTAGTAAACATCAGATTAATCTTCAGGACAATTATTTAATAAACCCTCAACTTTTAAAACCAAACAGCCAAATTTAGACAAATTGACGAATCAATCCCCAGCAAGAAGCAAGAACGGACGGATTTTTTTCTTTAGAAGGAGGATAAATCTCTTAAAGCTGTGCTTGCCTGCATGAAAACAAAATCATTTCATCTATCTATCACTATTTTTAATAGAGAATGAACGTAAATTTTCCAGAGTCCCGATATTTTTGGGTATTTAATACCTAGACACCGACACGTTTTATTTGAATACCGAAATCCCCGGATTGGAAATTTACTCCGATATTGGATACCCTACTGCAGTATATCTATTGGTAAAACCGTCGTATTACAATTTGTGATATGTGCCAAAAACGTGATAAGTTGCATAACAATTGAAATAACTCAAGAATAATGAACTAATTTCATTTTTTTTTTGTCCTTACAAACATGCATTATAATACGATGAAAAATGCAAAAATGCAATAACATAAGGAATGTTCTAAAAAAATATTATATAACCAACGACGTATGGGCCACCCTGTGATTATCAAGGTAGGTTTAAAGATGCAGCTCGAGACACCCTATGATTAACGTATGTAATTTTTTCTCATATCTTGTATAATAACTGATATATTGAGCTTTACCGTAGAAATGCGGCACCCTGTATATGTGATAACAGACAAAAACTGAAACTGATCCCATATAATATGGGTTTTAAGGGTTCCAGTTCGCGCTCATTTGAAGAAATCTTTTTAAAATTCTAAGACGGGGTCTTCTTAATAACGAATTTTTTTAAACGCAAATTTGTTACAATTATAGACTAGTAAACCATAAACTCTATAGCGGAAATTACTGCTAAAGCATCAAGAAGAAGGTCTATCTGAAATGGAGTTTCCGAAAATATTTTAGTAAAATGAAGGACATGATGGTTGAAGCTGAAACTTAAGGCTTTGTAAAACACTTATTACGACATCTATCCAATCCGTATTTGTTTGAATTTTCATAAAATCTTTCAAATTTCAAAAACTCAATTTGCTATTAACCTAAGGTTTGTTGGCTAGGAAACCAACAATTAAAGTTTATTTTCGGAAAATTTTAGTACATTTTCAAACATTGTTTACACTATATAGGCTTTTTTTCTCCCTCAGGGCTCGTCCGCGGCCTTGCCGCCCCGATAGCACTGCAACCTTTGGTTGATTGTGCATACCCTTAGTCTTACTCCACCCATTGCAAAATCACTGTGCCTTGAACTAGTCTGCACAGCGATTGGTAGGGTGAAGTTTTATATTGCTCTGTCTCCGGTCTAGACTGACCGTAGATCAGTTGTCTTCTCCGGTCCAGAGCTTTACACTCGCAGAAGATGTGCTGGGATGATTCCTTCCCCTCGCCGCAGAGTCTGCATGCGAGGTCCCCTTCGAACCGCAGTGCTCTTTGTCACGCCCAGAGTCGGTTCTGGTCCCATAAATGGTTCTGATGACCCTCTCTTCGCGAGACTGTCAGCTTCTTCATCGCCTTTGACCCTCGAGTGACCCGGCACCCAGACGAGGGTCATCTCATTCTGCCCAGCCAGGTCGCTCGTCTCGTCTCGGCACTCACTCACCAGCTAGGAATTTACCCGTGGGCTACTTAGTGCCTTAAGAGCTGTCTGTGGCTATGAGGACCGCTTGTTGGTGTAGCCCCTCCTCTTGTTCTCCCGCACACAGTGCAGTATGGCGTACATTTCGGCCTGAAACACCGTTGCATGGAAATACTATGACTTACCTTCGGTCCTTCCGAGTAAACACCTGCCCCCGTCCTACGCTCCCCGCCGGATCCGTCCGTGAACCAGACCAACGCGTCCCTTGGTATGCCCGGCGTCTCCTCCCGCCATGTCTCCGGCTCGGGGATTTCCACTGTAAAGTTGTTTTCCCTGCAGATTCGCGGGCTCGTGAAGTCTGACCTCATTTCAAGCATGGACTCCTTCACGATCTTCTGAATTTTGCAGTGGCCCCTGAAGCCTGGGTTGATCTTCAGTCTACCATCGCTGGCTAGTCTGTATAGTCCTAGCCTGGCCTCCCCCATAATAACCAAGTGTAGGGGGGCTGATCCAGCAACACCTCCATGACGGCTGTTGGGGTTGAAGACATGGCCCCTGTGATGCCTAGACAAAAGCCATCCTTTGAATCTTGCCTACTTTCTGTTTGGCACTGGATTATGTCAGCTTAGGCCACCAGACCAGTGCCACGTATGTTAACGATGGTCTGACCACCCTTGTGCACAGCCAGTGGGCCATACTAGGTCTTAGTCCCCACGTTTTTCCATATAGCCGCCCAGTGATGGCTAAGGTAATGACTGCCTTACGCAGTATTTTTCCAACGTGACCCTTCCAGGTTAGCTTAGAATCCAATACGACCCCAAGATATTTTACCTCTCTGGCCATTGGAATGCTCCTACCGTATAAAGTGAGAGTTATGTGGCTGTCGAACTTCCTCCTCCTCGTAAACGGCACGACGGTTGCTTTCTCGGGGCTCACCCCGAGCCCTTGACCAACCGTCCACCCTTCCACCACTTTCAGTGCAGTCTGCATGCGCTTCCACACTGAATGTGTGACCTTTCCTCGAACTATGATGACAATGTTGTCCGCATAGCCCTGTACCTCTTACCCCCTCCTGAGAGCCTCCCCAGCAGGCCGTCCACGACTAGGCACCAGAGCAAGGGAGACAGAACGCTCGCCTGCGGACACCCCGCCGCGACCTCCGCCAGCAGAGTCCTTCCCGCGAGTGAAGTGAACACCGCCCTGTCCCTGAGCATGGAACCGATCCACCTGCAGCAGGTCTCCTCTATTCCACGCTCCCTGACAGCTGCCAGAACCGATCCGAACGAGGTGTCGCTGAATGCCCCCTCTATGTCTAGGAAGGCCCCCAGCGCCACCTCCCTGTTCTCCAGCGTATTCTCCAGTTTCAGCACCAGTTGGTGCAGTGCTGTTTCTGTTGAGAATCTTGGTCTGTATGCATATTGTCCGCAGTGTAGGGGAAATGCTTCCAGAACACCGCCCCTAATGTGACGGTCGAGCAGTTTTTCCACTGTTTTAGCAAGAAGGACATGAGACTTACTGGCCTCGGGGACTTTATATAGGCTATACCAGTAACGAGATTGATGCCTGCTTGCATTAGAGCGACATATTGGCTATTAAAAATATTTTTATGAAAATTCAATTCTATAACGCACTTGCTGCGTTCAGACTTTTATATGTATAGCAGGAGACACCAGACCGGTTTCGTCGTTCGTAGGACTCGCCAATATGCCCTACCTGCGCTCCAACAAGTCGGCCTTGAGGCAGGCATTGCCATAATATGCCATTGAGAATGATGCGAAGCGCCATCTCTGGTGTTGTGACGGTTCTAGGCTTCTTCCCACAGTTACCTCCTTGCTGTACTGTGTGTACATGGAAGCTTCTGTGGAAGCCTAGAACCATCACAACGCCAGTTGCATGTATATTCTATTGTATAATTAGAAGTTTAATATTTACCTTATTTATAAAAATATGTTTTCTATGAGATTTTTCTCGCACAAGATTTTATACAGCCCGTACTTTAAGGACCTTCTAATTAACAAATCTTAAATCTTGCACAGACTTATTGAGGCTGAATTTGCGTAAATCGCTTCATTCTCAACAAGTTACTAAGTTTTATCAAGGTTTTTAGGAAAGCTCTTTAACTCAGATCAATCTGTGGTTCTTATATATAATACTTTCACTGTAAAGTTTTCATATTTGGCGTTCGAATTTCCGGATAAAGCCGTATGAAGACACAACAAATTATCGAGATATTACTTTTAAAAGATTAGAATGGAAACTTCATATCAGAAACCGTTTGCCAAATCTGATCGATACGAAAGTTTAACTTTTTAATACAATAAGAATGTGTAAGCCAAACTTCACTGCGTTCAAATTTAACATTAATCGAGATAAACCAGGGTAGATTTTCTGACTTGTTTTTAGTAAATATTCTGGTCTAACGAAAAGAATATAATCTTACATTTTACGCTGCTAGACATTATTAAAGCAATTTTCAATTTTAGCGAGAAGTCAGAACGGTGTTTACGTTGCAGCTAATTTTCATAAATATTGCCCATCGTATTTAAACCATAATCTTTTGCACACATTTAAATCAAAAGCAACAAAGACCAGTGGCGTTTAAAAGGAAATTCAAACAGTTGTTAAAGCATATGCCTGGTGTCCTAAAAATGTAAGCCGACCTTAAAAGTCGAGCGTAAAAACTGTCTCGAGTACAGCCATGTTCACAGAAAAATTGACGACAAACATTTAAAATCACCAAGACATGATATTTGGAATTTTGCAGTCTTATGGTGAAGTCACACGTGAATTCAGGTGTAAGAAAAGTCTGGGCGCAGCAAGTGCGTTATGGAAGTGAATTTTTATAGAAATGATGTGGCACAAAAATTTTATTAATACTTTTAGTGAATTTTCTTAGAAAAAATTCACTAATGAGGAGATCTCGACTTTTGAATTTTGAAAAAATTTCTTCAAATGAGCGCGATATAGGACCCCTAGAACCCATATCCAGGGTCAGTTTCAATTTTTATATGTTATATATATATATATATATATATATATATATATATATATATATATATATATATATATATATATATATATATATATATATATGTATCACACCGATAACTCAAAAAATAATGGGCCGATTTTGATAAAATTTGGCATGTACGTTTCTTTTGTAAATGGCTTGGATAAGTTCGTTAGTCAGGAAAATCGGACAAGGTTTTCCGGGAAAATTTTGAGTTTTCATTCGAAAAAAATTCTTATCTCAAAAAGTAATAAGCCGATTTCAATAAAATTTGGCATGTACATTTCCTTTGTAAATGGCTTTGACAGGTTTGTTAGTCAGGAAAATCTGACAAGGTTTTCCGGGAAAATTTTGAGTTTTCATTCGAAATAAATTTTTATTTCAAAGAATAATAGGCCGATTTTGATAAAATTTGGCATGTAGCTTCCTTTTGTAAATGGCTTTGACAAATTCGTTAATCAGAAAAATCGGACAAGGTTTTCCGGAAAAATTTTGAGTTTTCATTTGAAAAAAAATTTTTTCTTAATAAATAAAAAATCTATGATAACCAAATTTGGTAGGTAGGTTTACGATATAAAAAGTAAACTATACACCAAAATTAAGATTTCTATGTTACAAGAAAAAAAAGTTATAATAAAATATTTTGTGCCAGATCATTTCTATGAAAATTCACTACCATAACGCACTTGCTGCGTCCAGGCTTTTTTTTATTGTAACATTAATATCTAAATTTTGGTGTATAGTTTAATTTTTATGTAATAAACCTACCTGCCAAATTTTGTTATCATAGCTTTTTTATTTTTCGAGATAACAATTTTTTTTCGAAAGAACACTCAAAAATTTCCCGGAAAACCTCGGCCAATTTTCCTGGCTAACGAACCTATCCAAGCCACTTGCAAAATTAAGCTACGTGCCAACTTTAATCAAAATCTGCCCATTTATTTTTGAGTTATCGGTGTGATATATATATATATATATATATATATATATATATATATATATATATATATATATATATATATATATATATATATATATATATATATATATATATATATATATATATAACATATAAAAATTGAAACTGACCCCGGATATGGGTTCTAGGGGTCCTAGTTCGCGCTCATTTGCAAAAAAAAATCAAAATTCAAAAGTCGGGATCTCCCCATTACTGATTCACTAAAACTTGGACGCAGTAAGTGTTACGATATCTAATTTTCATCAAAAGGTTTTTAATTTCAAATGTGTCTTTCTTTGAATGAAAGGCATCAAATTTGGTAGATAGTATAACCTTTATAGTAAAAACATGTGCCGTATTTTATCAAAAAACTTATTATTTGACAAAGTACAAATCTTTTCCGAAAATAAACTTTAAAATTGTTCGATTTTCCTGACTAACGAACCTTTTCAAGCAATTCACACAAAAACCACACCTCCCAAGATATAGTTATTAACCAAAAGCTTTTTGACAAAAAGAAAAAGAAAATGTTTACACGAAAATTTGTTAAACAAAATTTTTTTTCACGAAACTTCGAAAAGATTTATTTCACGTGAATTCGCAAACAAAATTTTTACAGTAATTTATTAAACATTAATTATTAATTGATAACATTTCACAAAGGATTTGACAAATTACTTCTACAGTTAAAACTCCAAAAACAAATTATCACCTACTTATATATTATGCAAATTTACACATAGATAATCCTATCAAATGATTCCTTTCTTGTTTTTGTACAAAGGTTAAATTTAAAGGTTAATTTTAAAATTTTAATATTTTTCTTAGAAAATCCGCTAAGTAATCACACAATCAGAGCCTCGGTGGTTCAGGGGCAAGAACGTGTGCCTCTGAACCGAAGGGTACTGGGTTCGATCCCAACGTTCTCCTTTCACTTTTTCAGTACAAACTGTAACATTAACATCAACCGAGGTTCTGACATTGTATTTGAGCAAGTTGAATGTCTGCATGTTTCGCCCTTCGGAGGGGGCGTAAAGCCGTCGGTCCCGTGTCCATGCGATGTTGGGCACGTTAAAGATACCTACCCTCCTTACAGAAAGGCGGGGGTTCGGCAAAATTTCCAGGATAGTGGGGTGAAACAGCTCCCTGGCGTCGGTGATTGGCCCTAGTCGCGGAAATAGGCCGACGTTAAAGAAACAAAACAGACACACAATATCAGATAATCTGATCGGTTATTATAAGTGAATAAAAAACTAAAAGACAATTTTCTAACTTACTCCTACTTTCGTACCAAATATCTAGCTTTAATATCTTTGATTGTTATGGTAGAATACGCGCCTTCCATAACAACCTACACATGCGAAGTTTCAGCAAAATATATGAGCTACTTTTAGTGAATTTTCTTAAAAAAAAATCACTAATGAGGAGATCCCGACTTTTGAATTTTGAAAAAATTTCTTCAAATGAGCGCTAATTAGGCCCCCCAGAAAACATATCCGGGGTCAGTTTCAATTTTTATATGTTTATATATATATATATATATATATATTTATATATATATATATATATATATATATATATATATATATATATGTATATATATATATATATATATATATATATATATATATATATATATATATATATATATATATATATATGTATCACACCGATAACTCAAAAAATAATGGGCCGATTTTGATTAAATTTGGTGAAAAAATTCCTTTTGCAAATGGCTTGGATGAGTTCGTTAAGCAGGAAAATCTGCCTAGGTTTTCCCGGAAAATTTTGTGTTTTCTTTCGAAAAAAATTTATATCTCCGGAATTAACAAAGTAAGAGCAACCAAATTTGGTACGCTGGTTTATATCCTTATAAGTAAGCTACCTACCAAAATTTAGCTATGTAAGTCAAAAGACAAAGTTATAGGCATTTTAAGAAAAATAAATTGGGGTTTTCCTCAAAACGTCAAAGTGGCGATTTAAAATGTCAAAATTGGCAACATTTAGGCAAATAACTTGAATCTAATACGGGTTATAGAAATAAAATGTCTCAAGAAGAATGTTTTACAAACCCTAAAGTCTTAATTTCAACCGTCATTGTCCTTCATTTTACTAAAATATTTGCAGAAAATTCATTTCAAATAGACCCTTTCTCTGATGTTTGGCAGTAGCCTTAGCTATAGAGTTTATCGTTTAATGGTATATAATTTTTGTCGAATTTTGGTAAAAAATCAATAAAGCTCAATATATCCGTTATTATATAAGATATGAAAAAAATTTGTATATATTAATTATAGGGTGTCTTGAGCTACATCTTATAATAATATTTCTACAATCACAGGGTGGCCCATAAGTCATTGGTGATACAAATTTCCTTTTTTTTTTTAATCAAACACGCCTTATGTTATTGCATTTTTGCATTTTCCATCGAGATATAATGCATGTTTGTAAGAAAAGAAATTCTAGACGCAGCAAGTGCGTTATGGTAGCGAATTTTGATCAAATGTTTCATATTTGAACAGCTCAATTTGCTATTAACCTATAAGGTTGACCAAGAAACGTGTTTTTTCGGGAACACTTTAAGTTTACTTTTGGAAAATGTTGTACATTTTCACACAGTAAAGTTATTTTGATGAAACATGGCACATTGTTTCTAATATATAGATTATACTGGTAACCAAATTTGATGCCTGCTTTCTTAAAAAAACACATATTTGTTATTAAAAACATTTTAATGAAAATTCACTACCATAACGCACTTGCTGCGTCCAGAATTTTTTTTTTTAAATTGGGAAATTTAATTTTTTGAAATTCAACTTCAACACCGTGTATCTTGTTAATGAAGCATTATAGGAAATTGCTTTATAGGACATACCCTCTCTAAAATTGTTCAAAGAACATGGGGTTTCATTTTTGGTCACCACTTATGAATCACCCTGTATATATATATATATATATATATATATATATATATATATATATATATATATATATATATATATATATATATATAATCAGAGATCTTCTCATTAGCGAATTGTGTCTGCCAAAATTCGCTAAAAGGCAAGTAAAAGCTCTACAACTTTCTCAAAATAAAACGATATTCAAACTTCACGAACTGAAAATAATATCTTTTCAAATAATGGCGAGGTTCTGCGTATGTGGTTTACTTGAATCTCAATAATAACATGGTATTATCTTACACGCGTTCACCCACACGCACGCATTCAAATAACGCACAGACACAACTAAAGTAGAAGTAATGGTTAGATACGGTTCTGAATTATTTTCCGCCTGGGATCATTTGCTTTCAGGCAGGAATAACTTAAACAGGCCAGTAATATCCGCCACAACGGTCTAAACCTCTCTGTGACCCAAACTCGTCGTACTCGGTGGAATGAACTTCACTCAATTCCAAGGAATTTCCACAATCCAGAAAATGTGTAAAAACGACATTTCTCTCGGATATACTTCTATTATGGATGTTCTAGAGTTTCATTTAGAAACATTTAAAGACAAAGTCCCATAGGGATCCTGTTTTATAGTGGTTGAACAGATATTTTCGGATAACTTTTTAATTAAAAATTAGGTTTGGAAATTCACATATAATGGTAACTATTTTATTTTCTCTCAAACCATTAGCAGTACATTTACCCGTAGTTATCAAAATAATTAAGTTATCAAACTATATACCGTTCAAATCTAATTAGTGATCACTTGTAAAACTTAAACTTCATTATGGTTTTCAATATTTGTTTTGCTGCAACTTTGCTTTTACGCTGACTAATTGAACTGCTGAATAGAAAATGGAATAGCTCCAATTTTAAACGAATTAAAACTGAGATAGTCATCTCGTCTATCTAATATACAGCACTCCTCTGTGGCTTGTACAGTAAACAGATATTGTTGAGACGCTGCCGACAGAAGTTTATAATATTGTCGACTATTTTGATTAAAATTGATTTAAGACGTGAAAATATTATTTGTTTGGACTTCAGAAATGTTAGAAGACGACCACAAGATTTACAGAGATATCTATTTATCAGATATAATTTGAAGTTTACTGATAATAAGGTTTTGTGTACACAAGTTGACCATGTTCAGGCAAAAATTTTTACAAAGCTTATTACCAATGTATTGGATGAAAAAGTTATGAGACAATTTGAGAACGGAGGCCTATTTTATATGTATGAAGAGGGCGTAAACGTGAAATGTGTGTGACAGAACAGTGGCGGCTCCTCAGATGATGCAGGTGAAGTGCTGCTTCACCTATATTTTTCGGTAAACCTTTTTAATCAAAATCCACCAGTTTTAATTTTTTTTATTATCTCAAATTTACTTGATACCCCATGTAAGGGGTACGTTTATATATATATATATATATATATATATATATATATATATATATATATATATATATATATATATATATATATATATATATATATATATATATATATATAGTGAACACAACCCTTCGATGACACAAGGTTACAGCCCTCTTAGTAAACAATAGAAGTAACCTATTATAATAATAACAATCGACTAACGGTCACTTAATATAATTACATAGCTCAACAATCAATCACCAGTCGATATATTACTTAGCAGTTGTGTTATCTACTTAAGAGTAATCATGCAAAAGGCAAAAGGTTTATTACTTGTCAGAATGATGGCGAAGCCTTAATGTACGGGCGTAATGAGTCGGGCGAGCGGGTACCAAAAGTGTCCAGTAACAACATTACTAACCTGTAATTAAAAATATACCTGAGCACACCATCGTTCATCTAAAGCACAACCTAATATATACGAGGGGCATCCAATTATTAGTTCATCAAACAGTTACCAATTACACGCTCCACTGAGCGACTCAACAGCAATGATTATTTACACTCAAAGCTCCACTGAGCAAGCTAACATTAAGAGCAGTTTCGACATAACGCTTTACTGAGCAACTTCCACATTAACAGCAGTTCCTACTCATGCTCCACTGAGCAACATTATAAACTCTTAACAATGCACATCAGTGCCTCAGAACTCCTTCTCAACAATGTCTCTAAGTGCTCAAATCATAGCTTCTCAAACAATAATTACTCAATTAGTTACTTAAACAATAAGTTACTCAAATAATATTTACTCAAGCAGTTACTCACACGATAGTTACTCAAACAATAGTTTCTCAGACAGTTATCTAAACAATAGATAGCACCCCTATTCACTCCCAGTCCCGTAACTTCCTTGGGGGGTGTGAACAAGAAATTTTTCTTGTGGTTTGTGCATCTAGGTGGGGTCTTAGTAATGTTTCTGAAAATAATTTTTTGAAAAGCGTTCGGGAGCTAATCTGCAAATTTACCGAATTTTTATTAAATCCTTCAAATTTCAATAACTCAATTTGCTATTAACGTAAGCTTTGTTGGTTAGGAAACCAACATTTAAGTTTATTTTCGGAAATTTTTTGTATATTTTCAAACCATAAGTAATTTTGATAAAATATAGTACATTGTTTCTACTACATAGGCTATACCGGTAATCAGATTGATGCCTGCTCGCATTTGCTATTAAAAACATTTTTATGGAAATTCACTTCCATAACACACTTGCTGCATCCAGACTTTTGAAAAATGTTTATATATTTTCAAACAATAAATTTATTTCAATGAAATATGGTACATTGTTTCTACTATATAGGCAACCAAGTTTGATGCCTGCTTTCATCAAAGAAAGACATTTGCTATTAAAAATATTTTTTAAAAAATTCGCTACCATAACGCACTTGCTGCGTCCAGACTTTTTATCATTTCTTATAATTCCTCATCTGATTCTTCAATGTATGTGTCAAATTGGTTATCAAGGGGGAAGTTGAAAAAATTATTCTCCTTCAGACAGTGGACTTTTCCTTTCCCATCACTCGAATCTGTGCTGTGCATAACTCTTTCCATTTTTCTTCAGCCATTGTAAACCAGAAAGACTGCCGGTACTTTTGAGTCCTAGTAAGTGTTCTGCGAGATTCAATTATTTATTTAAATTAATTATGTTTCTATGCCTTACAACATTTAGTCATACTTACAATGGAATAAATAAACTTACCGATTTTTAGGTGTTTCACAATAAAACAATCCGTCACAATAATTAACTGTCACTTCAATGTTCCTAACAAAATGACAATTATGATTCACCCTATGTTGCCAATAACCTCACTTTACCAAATAAAAAAACACCACTTGTTTCCGGAATGTACCTTCAGGAGCTAAATGTAAATCTGTGTGACCGGCATGTTTTATGATTAAAAAAAAAATGCAGGTCGTGTATTTATATATACTTTATTTGTTTGCTGTACTTTTTGTGATTTTTTATTGGTTTGCGTGGACTGCAGTTTCGAACCGTCCCGGTTCATCATCAGCACGCTGCTGACTGTGATCGTTCCTGTGTGGTCTACGTCTGAGATTGTACGTCGCGCCTGCGCGTTGAGCTTCTCTTGGTCGGTTTACTGTTATTTGATTGGTTGTGCCTTCGGACTGTGTCGTGTGTATCGGTCTCTTGTCTTGATCACTGTGGTTTGATAATTTGTCTATTTGTATGGCTTACCAATGGGATCTCCACTATCAAGCATCATGGCAGAAATATACATACAACAGTTAGAAGATAAAATCAGCACCATCATAAAAGAAACAGACCCAAACATCAAATGGATAAGATACGTCGATGATATATTAATAATATGCGACAATCAAAAAACCAACATAGACAATCTCCTCTAAAAAATAAACCAAATCAGCAACAACATAAAATTTGCAATAGAAAAAGAACAAACAACACCATAAACTTCCTAAACTTAACACTAATCAGAAAAGAAAACCAGATTGAATACAAAATATACAGAAAACCTACACAAACGGACATCACTATACCTAAACACTCAATACACCCACACACATAAAATAGCTGCCTACAGGTACTTAATAAACAGCATGCTAAATGTACTACTCCATAATGACGAACAAGAAACAAGAAAACAATAGAAAAGCTAGTAAAACAAATCAAAAATAAACAAATCAACAAAACCGAAAACAAACAACCAGAAACAAACACAAAATACACAACATTCACTTATAACCACCACATCAAAAAAATAACACAAACACTCAAACAATATGACTTAAAAATGAGCTACAAAACCACTAACAAAATAATAAACAAAATAAATCAAAACAAGAACACAACCCACATGAATTAAACGGAATATATCAAATAGAATGTAACACATGCAATAAAAAATATATAGGAATGACAAAAAAATCAATAGAAACAAGATTCAAGGAATATATCACAGCATTAGATAAAATACACATACCTAGCTACAAATCAAACGCAGCTACACACATTCACAATACAAAACACCAAAAACCAGATATCACCCAATTCCAACTAATGAAACATATTAAAAACAAACAAAAAATGGAAATTTGGAAACAATACTACATTCAACAAACAAATAATAAGAAACAGTTAATGCCAGAACAAATCCAAGTACAAACATTCAGACAAAACTTAATAGAGATAATACAAATAGACAAATTATCAAACCACAGTGATCAAGACAAGAAACCGATACACACGACACAGTCCGAAAGCACAACCAATCAGAGAACAGTAAACCGACCAATAGAAACTCAACGCGCATGCGCCACGCACAATCTCAGGCGTAGACCACACAGGAGCGATCACAGTCAGTAGCGTGCTGATGATGAACCGGGACCGTTCGAAACTGCAGTCGACGCAAACCAATAAAAAATCACAAAACGTACAGAAAACAAATAAAGTGTATATTTAAGAGTGATTACAGTGTAATGCCACATTCCAAAAGATATATATATATATATATATATATATATATATATATATATATATATATATATATATATATATATTTCGTACATCATTACTTATAAATTCCCTGCCAGCACGCGCTTGCTGCTTTTAGGCTCTGTAATAATTCCATAATTTTTTTGGTGTACTTTAACGTCGGCCTATTTCCGCGACTATAGCCAATCAGCGACGCTAGGGAGCAGCTTCACCTCACTCATCTGGAACCCCTGTCTTTCTGTAAGGAGTGTAGGGATCTTTAACGTGCCCAACATTGCATGGACATGGGACCGACGGCTTTACGTCCCTTCCGAAGGGCGGACCGTGCAGACATTAAACTTGCCCAAATACAATGCCACAGCCTCGGTTGATGTTAATTTTTACAGCATGTACTGAAAAAGTGAAAGGGTAACACTGGGAATCGAACGCAGTACCCTTCGGTTCAGATTCACGTGTACCCCTGGACCACTGAGGTTCCTAATTCCATAATTAAGTAATAACGTAACTGAATGCACGTTTTCCGTTAATTGTCAATATTCCCAAGTGAATTGTTAGAACCTTTTATGCAGATGTTAAAAGAATGCAAGAATACTCGAAGAGAACCACTGATTAGGATTTTAACAGGCTGTTGAATTTTTTCTTTGTTCCGCAATAAAGGAGCAAAAAGCATGTACTTTAAAGCTCTCATTATGTGCGGAAACTGCGGTTAGTCTATCTCAAAACATCAACGTTTCAGTCAAAGTGATCCAGGTTCATTATGGTGCACTATGGTGCTTTGTGTGTCTTCGATATAACAAGAGTAATTTAATTGTCTTGCGGTGTACCGACTACAATGTACAACATTGAAACAACACTTACTCAATAGCCTTCTCTTCTGTAATTCTCTGCCTCACAGGATGCGAGTCTTCGGAATACACCGAGATATTGATTACTCAAGTAACTGATTAATTCAACTAGATGCCTTATTACAGAAAATTATAACTGTTTCAACAACTTTAAACTCTGAGCAAATTGAACAAGTTTTTCTTCTGTCTGTCTTTTGCATTCTAGATGAAGAAATTTTAGACAAATTTTTATGAAAAAGTTTTTGCCAGTATGAGTACGTCATAGACGATAATAAAAAAATCAGCAAGTGAGTTATGGTAGCAAATTTTCGTAAAAATGTATTTCCATCCAAAGAAATTGCCAGTTAATTAGTATGGATAACATAATATGTGCAGAACATGCATGTACCCAACGAAGGGAAGTGTGTTTGCATGTGTGTAAGTCGTGGATTGGTGGATTGGTCTGGTAATACAAGTTTCATTAACCAAATAAAATGCAAACGTTTTATCAGACAAAGTGAATCAACGCTTTTGAAAAAATTAAATAGCAAAGTATCTCAAATAAAGCTAGCAACCACAAAAATTTTAAACGTTTTAGGTTAAAAGGTCACATAGTAAGGTGCTGTCACAGGTAAAATGAGATTGTTTTCAAATGTCAAATAAGTTGGTACGTAACAATTCATTTAAACAATACACCACCGCTTGTATTGTAGATAATATTATTTCTGCTGTGGATAGGGTTTCATGGGTGTACTTGTGGTGAAAATAACAAAGCTATGGCAACCAAATTTGGTACACCGGTTTATATCACAAAAAGAAAACCACGTACCAAAATCTGGATCTCCACGTTAAAAGGAAAAAAGTTATAAGCATTATAGTTCTTTTAACTTCAAAGTCCGGACCGATATGGCCCATTCACATACAAACCTAACCTAACCTAACTTCAAAGTCGCGATTCAAAACGTCAAAATTGACAAGTTCTAGATAAATAACCTGAAACTAATAAGGCTTATGTGAAAAGAAATAGCGTAAGAAGTGTGTTCGATAAAGCCTTGAGTTTCAGCTCAAGCCGACATTGTCCTTCATTTTACTTAAATATTTGCAGAAAATGAATTTCAAACAAACCCTTTCTCTGATGCTTTGGTAGAAGTTTCAATTATGGGGTTATAATACATAAAGAAAAAACTTTGTATTCTTTTTTAAGCACATTGCGCGCACGGAGCAGTGTGAGATTTGGCATAAAGTTCATACAAAGAAGGAGAGCAGAAAGATGTGTGTGTGTTTTGTTTCTTTAACGTTGGCCTATTTCCGCGACTATGGTCAATCACCGATGGCAGGGAGCAGTTTCACCTCACTATCCTGGAAATTTTGCCGAACCCCTGCCTTTCTGTAAGGAGGGTAGGGATCTTTAACGTGTCCAACATCGCATGGACACGAGGCCGACGGCTTTACGCCCCCTCCGAAGGGCGGAACGTACAGACATTCAACTTGCTCAAATACAATGCCAGAACCTCGGTTGACGTTAATGTTGCAGTTTGTACTGAAAAATTGAAAGGAGTACCCTGGGATCGAACCCAGTACCCTTCGGTTCAGAGGCACACGTTCTTACCCCTGAACCACCGAGGTTCTCGAGCAGAAAGATAAAATGTATGTATAATATGTGCTACAAATAGATTAAACAATGCTTTGTCCTAATCAGACAATCGGATACCCAGTGCCAGGTTTACGAGCGTTTCGCGACAGTAAAAACTTCGTGAGTTTTTTGCCATTTTAACGAAATAAAAGACCTCTGAGGTGCTGTTTACACACAATCCTCCCAACTGACCTTCCTCACCTGACGCCAGTTTGCCTAATTAAAAGCAAAAAGAAGAAAAAAAACCAACCCTGCCATACATTACGTATTTAGGCAAACTGATGTTTTCATCCAGCTTTTACTGTCGCGAGACGCTCGTCCAAGTTTGGTTTGACGGTTAATATATTAATATGTTAATGTAAAACACATATTACTCTATGGTGGAACAGATGTATATGGATGCGTTCATACGTTCATACTGAATGGATGCGTCTATACGTTCATACTAAATGGATGCGTCTATACGTTCATACTGAATGGATGCGTTCATACTGAATATTGAACTTCAGTTTTTCGGTTCATAAAAAAGTAACCACAAATTTAATGAAGTAATTGAGCATTACGTTTGAATTTTAGTGAATTTTTACCAAACATAATATTATATATTTGTGATTTTAGTGAATTTTCTTTTAAAAAAATCACTAATGAGGAGATCCCGACTTTTGAATTTTGAAAAAATTTCTTTAAATGAGCGCGAACTAGGCCCACTACAACCTATATCCAGGGTCAGTTTTAAATTTTATATATATATATATATATTGTTACAAAGCTTCTTAACAGATGTAGGTGCGGTGTTGCCACATCTCCAGAACTTCCCCAACATCTGGGAATTTTTGCACAATCTGGCAACACCGCCTCCCCACCCCCCTGGGGGTGCCTGGGGTGACCCCCCTCAGGCGAAGTCTCAACCCTCTAGGACCAGAAATAACGAAGTTACCAACTTGTACCCCGTCGGAACGGATAACTGAGGTCTGCACATTCCGAACACCCTGTACATACACCCTGTATACGCAGAGAACCCTTACAGCCTGTATACGCAAAGACATCTTATAGTTCGAGAAACACCTCTTGTGTAACATAGGAGTGGTGACCACATTTGGATCATCCTGTATATACATCCCCCTGTATACACACGGGACCGATCTGTATTCACAGAACCTTCTAGTAAAAGAAGGTCCTGGAACGTTCTGGAATGGAACGTTCTAGAAAGGAGGGGAAGGTACGGCGAGTATATAAAAGCGAAAGCAAGCCAGCCCGAGTTAGTTCAGTTCAGTAAGAGAATGTGGTAGTGACTTGAAGAAGCAGTGTAAAGTGTTAAGAGAGTAGTGACAGTGGTACCAGATTAGTGACTTTTGTTGAGAGTAGTAATTGTAAGGCCAGTAAATGAAGTGTTTTGTGAGAGAGACATTCTAGAAATTTTATTGTATCCATATTTAGAGTGTAAATAAAGTTGTTTTGTTAAAATTTAAAGTCTCACTTATCCAGAACCCGGAGAAAACGTAACAATTTGGTGTCAGAAGTGTGGGATAAGTGAGTGAAGAAGTGAACAATTAAGCTAGTTGTAAATGGTAAACACTAGATCGACTGACTACGACAAGATGGCTGAAATCAAAGAGTTGATGGACTTACTGAAAAGACAACGCGAAGAAGACGAGAGAAGACGACAAGAAGATAAAGAAGACCTCAAGAGGCAACGCGAAGAAGACGAACAGCGGCGACAAGAAGATAAAGAAGACCTCAAGAAGCAACGCGAAGAAGACGAGAGAAGACGACAAGAGGAGGAACAGAGGCGTCTTGAAGATAAAGAAGAACTCAAGAAGCAACGCGAAGAAGACAAAGAAGACCTCCGAAGTATGTTCCACAATATGAGAGTTGATGTAAAAGAAGAAATTGAACAGATCAACGAACAAATAGAAAATGTGGACAAGAAAGTAGAAAATGTGGACAAGAAAGTAGAAAATGTGGACAAGAAAGTAGAAAATGTGGACAAGAAAGTAGAAAATGTGGACAAGAAAGTAGAAGATGTGGAAAATACAATAGGAGTGGTAAACAGGAAAGTAGAAAATGTCACAGAGGATTTGAACAAACGATGGGAAGAAGTGGAGGGGTTGAAAGAACAAATGAAGATGATGATGAAAGGCACAGAAGTCAGACATAGAGAACTGACAGAGCAGGTGATGAGCCAGACTGACAGAACTCAACCAAGAGGAGTTACTGGAATGTCCCCAGTTCAAAATCGTCCGGAAGAAGATATGCCAATCGTGCAGCAGCCTCATGGAACCTTGAAGCCGCCGACTTTTGACGGAGAAACATCGTGGCCCATGTACAGGAGGCAGTTTGAGGCGGCAGCTCTCAGTAATGGGTGGAGCGAACAACAGGCGGCAACTGCTCTAATTCTCTCGCTTCGAGGTAAAGCCCTAGAAATCCTCCAGAACATCCCGGAATCGAAACAGCAAAACTACTTAACAGTGATACAGGCCCTAGATTTGAGATATGGTAACAAGTACATGAGCCAGGTCTACCAGACACAACTAAAGTCAAGGGTCCAGAAGCCAAATGAGACGCTGCAAGAATTTAGTGCCGAAGTGGAGAAACTTGTGCGACTGGCATATCCCCAAGCCCCAGAAGAATTTGTCAACCAGATAACCGTCCAGACCTTCATCGATGGGGTACTTGATAATGAAATGCAACAAGCTTTAAGGCTCGGAAGGTTCAAAACACTTACGGACTGTGTAATTTATGGCTTGGAATTTGAAGCAGCGAAGAATGCATCTCAACCTCGCCGCAACAGGCTGCGCGAAGTGAAGGAGATAGAGGACTTTGCAGACACGACAGCGGAACTAAGGCAAGAAATGAAAATGATAAAAGAAGCCATAAGCAAGCTCACTGTACCGGTTGGGACACGTAGGACGAAAGCAGATTGGTCAGACATAGAATGTTACAAGTGTGGTAGGAAAGGGCACATAAGTAGACAGTGCTCACAAACCCAACAGGTGGCTCGCAGAAGACAAGAATACACCAACAGTGAGCGGCGTCAGGGAAACGACCTGACGCCAGTGTAAGGGGGCGGCAGCTGGCGTGCGAGTCCCAAGGCCCCAAGGTAAAGGTCTCCACTATCCGACGCTACCACGAGAGCCTCGTTATACCTGGTAGCATAGACGGGAGACAATGCAGCTTCACCATCGATACTGGTGCCACTAGATCCGTTGTACGCCCAGACATGTTGCCAAACAAGTCGGCACTCACTACCAACAAACAGCCTGTGTTAGAGACAGCGAAAGGAGATAGGATACCCGTGCATGGAGAGGCCACTATTTACATTAGGCTGGGCAGTACTGAGCTACAGGTAAGGGCTGTCGTCGCAGAAATCGTCGACGAATTTATTCTGGGCCTGGATTTAATGGAAGAGTTCGATGTCCTTTCAGTAGACTTCCAGAATAAGATTTTGAAAATCGGTAACGAAGAATTGTACTTATCTCCAACAGCAGGCGAAGCTAATCTCAGGGTGAGACTTATTGTCGACGAGGATACACGGATTCCTGGTAACAGTGAGAAGATTGTCAGAGCCAGACTAGAGAAGAAACTTGATGGTATGTCTGCTCTCATAGCGGAGCCCCTAAAAGATAGACATGATGGTGCCCTCGTCGCACGATGCTTAGTAGACCCGAAGAGGACAATACCCATAAGAGTGGCTAACGTGCAAACTAACAGGGTCACATTGAAGAAAGGTGAGGTTATCGCCACTTGCGAGCCCATTGACCGAGTGACGTTGTCAAGAAAGGTGACACCCACGGCATTAGACAGAAGACTGCCAGTAGAAATGGTAGAGCGGTTTAAGAATTCTTGGGGCCAATTGAACGACATGGAGATGGAAATGGCCCTGAAGTTCGTATTGGAGGAGGCCGATATTTTCGCTCAAGATAAAATCACAGGTCGTACGAGTCTAGTGCAACACAGAATTAATACTGGCGACGCAAGACCAATTAGACAGCCGCCGAGAAGACTGCCTTTTGCCAAGCAATCAGAAATCAAGGCGATGGTTAACGAAATGCTGGAAGATGGTGTGATCGAGGAGTCTAATAGTCCTTGGTCGTCCCCAGTAGTTTTGGTCACCAAGAAAGATGGCACTATGAGATTTTGCGTGGACTATAGAAAGCTGAATGATGTCACCAAGAAGGACAGTTATCCCCTGCCCCGGATCGACGACACTTTGAACACTTTGGCTGGATCAAAGTGGTTCTCTACATTAGACCTGAAAAGTGGCTACTGGCAAGTAGAACTCCATAAAGACGATAAGGAGAAGACTGCTTTTTCAACCGGGAATGGGTTGTACCAATTCAAGGTCATGCCATTCGGCTTATGTAATGCCCCTGCCACCTTCGAGCGACTAATGGAATTAGTGCTAAGAGGACTGACATGGGAAACATGCCTGGTGTATCTCGATGATGTCATGGTGATTGGAAGGACTTTCGATGAACACCTGTCGAATCTGAAACAAGTTTTCTCCAGGCTGAGAGGTGCCAATCTGCAACTCAATCCCAAGAAATGCGTCCTCTTCCAGAAGAAAGTGAGTTTCCTCGGACATGTCGTTTCTGAGAAAGGGATAGAAACCGATCCAGAGAAAATAAAGGCAGTAAGAGACTGGCCTGTGCCGAAGAACAAACATGAGGTCAGAAGTTTTCTGGGACTTTGCAGCTACTACCGACGCTTTGTGAAGTACTTCAGCAGCATTGCGAAACCTCTACATAGCCTAACTGAAAATAAGGCCGAGTTCATCTGGTCACCAGATTGCCAACAGTCTTTTAGAGAACTCAAACATCGTCTTCTCACTGCTCCTATACTGGCTTATCCTCAGGACGAAGGACTGTTCATACTGGACACTGATGCTTCCCAGTATGGCATTGGGGCAGTACTCTCGCAGCTCCAAGCCGGAGAAGAAGTTGTGATAGGCTACTTCAGCAAAACGTTCGGAAAAGCAGAAAAAAATTACTGTGTAACCCGGAAAGAACTGCTGGCAGTTGTAAGATCCATCGAACATTTCCACAGCTTCCTGTACGGAAGAACATTCCGCGTGAGGTCAGATCACTCTGCTCTGCAATGGCTTCTGAACTTTAGAAATCCTGAAGGACAGATAGCACGATGGATAGAGAAACTGCAGAGCTACGACTTCCGGATTGAACATCGAAGAGGAAGAAGTCACGCCAATGCAGACAGCCTGTCGAGAAGACCATGTTTAGTGCATGAATGTAAATTTTGCGAGCGACAAGAGAACAAAGAGATCGACAAAGTAATTCATCAGATCAAACAACTGGTGGCAGGACAGAAGAATAACACCGATCTAGACGTAAATCTTGAATACATCAGAGACGCACAGAAGGCAGATCCAGACTTGAAAAATATTAGAGAATGGCTACAAAAGGGGAAAAGACCTGAGTGGCACGATGTGTCCCGGTTTGGGGCGGAGGTTAAAGGCTACTGGCTACAATGGGACTCATTGTGTCTAAAGAATGACATGATCACTCGAAAATGGGAAACTGCCGATGGTAGAGACTGTATATACCAGACCGTTGTGCCAAGTGAGTGCATAAGCAGTGTTCTTCAAGAGTTACACAATAGTAGAAGTGGAGGCCACTTTGGGGTCAACAGGACTCTTGCCAGAGTGAGAGACCGCTTCTATTGGATAAACTGCCGAAGGAGCGTGGAAGAATGGTGCAAAAGGTGTGACCAATGTGCTTCAAAGAAAGGACCAAAGACCCGATCCAGAGGAAAAATGATGCAGTACATCTCAGGTACACCGTGGGAGAGAGTTGCCGTAGACATCGCAGGACCTTTTCCCATCACAGAGTCTGGGAACAGATACATAATGGTGGCGATGGACTACTTCTCGAAATGGCCTGAAGTTGCGCCGATTCCCAACCAAGAGGCAACGACCGTAGCAGAAGCCCTGATGGAAAATGTCATATCACGGCATGGCGTACCCTTGGAGATTCACACCGACCAGGGCCGGAATTTCGAATCAGAGGTCTGGAAGAGCCTAATGGACTTGCTAGGCATAAAGAAAACGAGAACAACGCCACTCCACCCTCAATCAGACGGCATGGTAGAACGGCATAACAGGACCATCAATCAGTATCTTGCTATGTTTGTCGACGAGAATCAGAGAACCTGGGACAAACTGATACCTCTGTTCCTCCTAGCTTACAGAAGCTCTCAGCATGAATCTACCGGCTACACTCCATCCATGATGTTGACCGGCAGAGAGATGCGGTTACCAATCGACATGACGAGACCACCACCGAACGAGGACATAGCGGACCTAGCTACGTTACCTGAGTATGTCGCCGACCTAGAAGGAAAACTGCGCACTATACACAGATGTGTCAGAGATAGGCTCCTCTTAAGCAGTGACCGGATGAAGATGCGCCTGGATCGCAGAGCAACACCCCATACATTCAAGGAAGGTGATGCAGTGTGGCTGTACCAACCAACAAGGAGAAAGGGCCTCAGTCCCAAACTTCAGAAACCATGGGAAGGGCCATACTTGGTGACTAAGAAAATTAACGACCTAGTCTACAGAATCCAGCTGTCTCCAAGAACTAAACCCAAAGTTGTTCACATAGAGAGGTTGAGTCCCTATCGGGGCAACGAACCCCCAAGTTGGCGGCCGGCAAATACTGTTCGGGACGAACAGTCTTAAGGAGGGGGGCAGTGTTACAAAGCTTCTTAACAGATGTAGGTGCGGTGTTGCCACATCTCCAGAACTTCCCCAACATCTGGGAATTTTTGCACAATCTGGCAACACCGCCTCCCCACCCCCCTGGGGGTGCCTGGGGTGACCCCCCTCAGGCGAAGTCTCAACCCTCTAGGACCAGAAATAACGAAGTTACCAACTTGTACCCCGTCGGAACGGATAACTGAGGTCTGCACATTCCGAACACCCTGTACATACACCCTGTATACGCAGAGAACCCTTACAGCCTGTATACGCAAAGACATCTTATAGTTCGAGAAACACCTCTTGTGTAACATAGGAGTGGTGACCACATTTGGATCATCCTGTATATACATCCCCCTGTATACACACGGGACCGATCTGTATTCACAGAACCTTCTAGTAAAAGAAGGTCCTGGAACGTTCTGGAATGGAACGTTCTAGAAAGGAGGGGAAGGTACGGCGAGTATATAAAAGCGAAAGCAAGCCAGCCCGAGTTAGTTCAGTTCAGTAAGAGAATGTGGTAGTGACTTGAAGAAGCAGTGTAAAGTGTTAAGAGAGTAGTGACAGTGGTACCAGATTAGTGACTTTTGTTGAGAGTAGTAATTGTAAGGCCAGTAAATGAAGTGTTTTGTGAGAGAGACATTCTAGAAATTTTATTGTATCCATATTTAGAGTGTAAATAAAGTTGTTTTGTTAAAATTTAAAGTCTCACTTATCCAGAACCCGGAGAAAACGTAACAATATATATATATATATATATATATATATATATATATATATATATATATATATATATATATATATATATATATATATATATGTATATATATATATATATATATATATGTATATATATATATATATATATATATATATATATATATATATATATATATATATATATATATATATATATATGTATATATATATATATATATATATATATATATATATATATATATATATATATATATATATATATATATATATATATATATACCGATAACTCAAAAAATAATGGGCCGATTTTGATCAAATTTTCTGAGTACCTTCCCTTTGCAAGAGGCTTGAATAACTTCGTTATCCAGGAAAATAGGCTCAGTTTTTCCTGGAAAATTTTGTGTTTTCTTTCGGAAACAATTATATCTCCGGAAATAACAAAGTAAGAGCAACCAAATTTGGTACGCTTGTTTGCGTTATAAGTAGTGACCCACGCACCAAAATTTAGGTATGTAAGTGAAAAGACAAAAAAGTTATAGCCATTTAAAAAAAAGGGGTTTTCCTCAAAACCAAAGTCGCGATTTGAAACGTCAAAATTCGCAACATTTAGGCAAAGAACCTAAAACAAATACGGACTATGTAAAGAAAATGTCGCAAGAGGTGTGTTCTGCAAATCATTACGTTTCAGCTTCAACCGTCATTGTCCTTTATTTTACTAAATGATTTACAGAAAATTCATTTCAAATAGACCCTTTCTCTGGTGCTTTGGCTGTAGGTTTAGTTAAGTTGATGCTTTGGCTGTAGGCTTAGTTAAGTTTATGGTATTTTTTTGAATTAGTTAATGAGGAGACCGCGACATTTGAATTTTAAAAAGATTTCTTCAAATGAGCGCAAACTAGGCCCCTGGAATCCATATTCGGGTTTACGTTCAGTTTTTATCTGTTTACATATATACAGGGTGACAGATTTCTACGGTAAAGCTCAATATAATTATTATTATACAAAATACGAGAAAATATTGTATACGTTAATTATAGGGTGTCTTAAGCTGCATCTTATAAAACTATTTGGACAATCCCAGGATGGTCCGTAAGTCGTTGGTGATCCCTACAATATTTTTTTTCGAGCACCCTTATATTATTCCATTTTTGCATTTTTTATCTAAATATGATGCATGATTGTAAAAACAAAATTGAGGCGCAGTAAGTGTGTTTTGGTAGCAAATTTTCATTAAATCCTTCAAATTTCAATAACTCAATATGCTATTAACCTAAGGTTTGTTCGATAGGAAACCAGTTTTCTCGGAAACACTTTAAGTTTATTTCGGAAAATGTTTATACATTTTCCAACAATAAGCAATTTTGATTAAATATGGTATATTGTTTCTAGTATCCAGGCTATACTGGTTGCCAGATTGATGCCTGTTTGCATTGGAGAGACATATAAGCTATTAGAAACATTTTAATTAAAATTCACTTCCATAACGCACTTGCTGCGTCTAGACTTTTTTGTTATTGTAAAAATGATAATATTATAATTTGTATTTTTTATATTTTTGTCTGAATAATATCTTATTATTACGTATTATTATATTCAAAAAATACGTATTATATAGCTCCGGTAACGAGGCTTGCATTAATATTGAAAAAGTGGGGTGTAAAAATTAAAACGTATTAAATCATAAATAAAAACTCAAAGTTAACCTGCGCCAGAGCGTTTGCTTTAAAAATCATGTTTCATAGAAGTATAATTCTTATTTCATAAGCAATAAATGAGCCACAAAATATTGATAAACACTGATAAAATTGTTAAAAATCGCGTACAGAATGATTAACTCTAATTTGAAATCCCGTTCGATTACAGTTTTTTTATGAAGTAATTCGGCTAAGAGGGCGTGAAGAAGATGACAAGTAACAATAACAACGTTTGATTGATTCTGTTTACGGATGATTTGAGATTTCGCTTACGATCAGAGTCGTGCCGAATAAAATGTCAAAAATATGGGGAAAGTATCGCACATGGAAAGAAATCGAGAAGTTTTAGGCTACTGTCGCTATTACAGCTTGTGGCTAAGATCAACATAGGCTAAGCTGATTTCGTTTTTAACACGTAGTTTTGAAAGGTGTGTATATATCAGATTAAATATAGCCTACTGAACACAGGCATTCAAGAAAACGATGTTTTTTTTTTTGACAAAGAAGTAGATTTTGTTAGAAAATAAATAAATTATATTCATTACCATCGCCTTATCATCACAACCATGATTATCTTGTCTCCAGCAGCTTCTCTTGTTCATTGTAGCTTTCGCATTGCTTCAAGTTTGCCAGATTTTACAAAAGTTTTCCCCTTGGTCTATCTGCAAGCATTCAACAAAACGATATTTTTTTGACAAAGAAGTAGATTTTGTTAGAAAATAAATAAATTATATTCATTACCATCGCCTTGTCATCGTAATTGATTCTCTTGTCTCCAGCAGCTTCTCTCGTTCATTGTAGCTTTCGCATTGCTTCAAGTTTGCCAGATTTTACGAAAGTTTTTCTCTTGGTCTATCTCAACCCTTTTTTCCAAGTATGTGTCCTCAAAACAATGTTGTAAGAAAGTTGCTACTCAAAATATGTCCAATAAATCTTGCTTTTCTCGTCTCAATTTCTTTCAGCGAGCATCTTTCTTCTCTTGCCTTTTCTAGTATACCATTAATGGTCTTTCTATCAGTGTAACTTATCTTTGTCATGTTCCTTGATGTTTACATTTTAAAAGCTTCTATTCTCTTCATGTCATGCTTAGCCAAACACCAGCTTTCGCCTCGTATAATACAACACATAACACGTATGACTTGATGACCCTCTTCCTCTGGTCTAAAAAAATGTTAATTGGTAAGAAGAATACTTTGCCTACGGAATGCCTGCATTGCAATAGCGATCCCTATTCTCAGTTCTTTACTACCCAAGCAACAAATTAAGGCATGTTAACCAGCACTCGAGTCCAAATAACCTAACCAAGTTGTAATTTAGTAATAATTAACCAAAATGTTGCCTTAATTGTCATAATGACTACAAATTTGGAAATGCGGCTCCGAACTAGCTTATTTTATACTATTAAAATTACTTCAAAGTCAGTAACTTACAAGTAACTAAATTGGGAAAAAATTGGTTTAATTTTACTCATAAAATATACTTGAATATACTTTGTGTTTCAATTCCAGAGTTGGTAATTTTTAGGACGAAGTGTGCCCTAAATTGGACTGAAAATCGACTACTAAGCCCAGATACCTGAAATACCTACTTTAAGGTAATTTATTGCCTAATATTAACCTGCAATATGTCTCTGTGGTATAGTAAATTGGAGGTCTTCTTATGAAGTCCAGCTTACATATATATTACCAATTTCATTGCAATACAGCACAGGAAATATTTTAGGCACTGAGCTAACCTAAAATGGCTTTCTGATCGGCTATAAAGTCATAATTACTGCATACATGGTCTTCCAAGTCAAATTGCCTACCTTCAAGTTCAAAATACCCATAAAATCTGACTTGAAATAAAAATTGTCCTCAAAGTTCAAAGTGTACAGCAGTGAAATACATTTGTGAATCTTAAAGGTGTGTCAGTTGATAAACTTCATTAATAAAAGTTTATTCTTGTTGTTAATGTGCGTGCACCAGTAACAAATATAGTGTTACAATGCCCCTTTTGAACCAATAAAAGTTTACAGACATACTACAAACTATTATAGAGTAGTAAGGAATGCTCACAGAAAAATAGTGATAGATGCTGATCATTCAAAGTGGCTTACATCAAATCAGCACGTTTTCCTCTTCAATATAATACATCCATTTTCATGCCAAATGGAGTGAAGCAGTGGCAACACGGTCAGCTGTCATGTTTATGTTTATTTACTTATTTTATTTTGTTTCTATTTTCTATTAATGTCTATATATTATGGAATCAAAAACCAAAAGCGCTGTATAATCATTCCTATATGTCTCTCGGCTGTGCATGGATATAAGTAATATATATTTCTATACACGAAAATGTTTTATTTCTAATAAATTCAAACAAAATTCGTTTACCATATAGTTTAAATTCCCATAATAGGACAAAATGCCTTCAAAGTTTGGTTAGTTTGCCCTGTCATTAGGAATTGTGACTTATATGTAAAAAAATAAGGCAAAATTAACTTTCAGGTCCATAATGTTAGAAGGGCAGCCATATTAAATTAATTTTGCGGTATCCATCTTGATTGTATTGGAAAATGAAAAATAATTTTTTTGTTAAATATAGTGTAATCAAATTTTAGTTCAATAAAAACATTAAATAATGATTGTATACCATGACGACAAGATAGTTTTGTGTTGTTTACATCACCAATCCTCCAAAATCAGAATTTCAAGAATTTTGAATATTTTTTTATTTTCACTAATTTTATCTTTTATACGGGCGCTCGAATTTTATCGAAGTATCATCATCATGTTAACAGAAAAAAACATAGCGCAGTGGGTTTTGTCTTTATACAGTGCGAATCACCTTTATCATTGTTGCAAATATTTTAAGTAAGTTCTTTGATCATTCAAGATGTCATTTTTTGACAAAGATGGACAATATCTCTACTACTCTACTGTTTGTTTATACATACATAACCACAGATCCTGCAGAACCGAATAATGTCACATGCGTAGTTCGTTGTTAAGAACGTCACGGCACTCGGCGCCTAGATGTCAGATTCAAGTAAAGCGCAGCACATATTTACCAATATATTACGTCCATTGGCCCAATGTTGAATGAAAATGCCCTAAATATAACTAAAACGCCTTGGTCGAAACGCCTTGCTGGACCTATTATCGACTTCCATATTACTTTGACTTTATTCCTCACCTTAGTAATATACACTTAAATTTTACTTGAAAATGACCTGTGGTGATTTGGTCGCCGACCTATTGGTAGGGCGATTTTACGTCAATTTGACTTTAAATGTTGCTTGGGTACATTTACCATCATCCGTAATAACACTCCCCGAGTACGTGAATATTTCTACTTGTAAAAGTTGTTGGCCGCTTAGTTTTATTATCCATATTCGCTGCCCTATCCCTACTCATCTTCGTTGAGTTTGTTGTCGTTATACTGATTTTTAGTTTGTAATTCACTATCTAGTACACTCAGCATCCTTTGTAATTATTTTAACGAATTTTCGTGGAGAAAATTCGCTATTAAGAAAATCGCGACTTTGGAATTTTGAAAAAAAATTGCTTAAACGAGCTAAGCCCCCTTATTATTATTATTTGATATAAGCACTACACTTTCTCAGTATTACTACTGGAAACCTTTTGACCGACCCCCCGCGCGCGAAGTTGGGGCTCGGCTCGGTTGATGGGGATGAAATTCATCATATCCCATTATGCCGTTATTATCAATAGAGTCTGACTTCCGGTGCTCCAACACAGCAGACGTGTTTGAGGTCGCTACTTAACTGAGGAATTTTCGGACTATGTGACATGTTTGCAGCAGAACCGCCCTCTGCCCCACGTTGAGGATGTTATTTGGTAGTCCGAGTTCCTTTAGATTTCCCATGAAATTTTTGGTGACTATTCCTTCCGACGACATTACAAAGGGACATATAGCCACCTTCTGTTTCATACGTTTTTTATTTCATATGCCAAGTTTTCATACTTGGTGATCTTTTCAATTTCAGTTTTCTGAATGTTATGGTACAGCGGTACAGCAATATCTATGATCACAGCAAGTCACATCTGTTTGTTTATCAGGACAATGTCTGGCCTATTGAAGTCCACAGTGCGGTCCGTTACCATGGGTCGGTCCTAGTACAGGAGAAAGTCCGCCGACTCCAGCACCGCCTCCGGAGAATACTTGTAGTAGACTGGTGTTGTTGGCGGGTTCAGGAAGCTGTATTTCAAAGAAATTTGTTGGTGGATGATTTTGGCGAGCTGGTTATGCCTGCCTAAGTAAGCTGAGTCTGAGAAGGCAGGACATCCTGCCATGACGTGTCCAATGGTCTCTTCAACAGCTGCGCATTTTCGACATTTATCCATCACTTCTAATTTTAGGCAATGCTTCTCGCAGTTCTTAGTTTTTATAACCTTATCCTGAATGGCCATCACAAAACCCTCTGTCTCCGGGTAGAGTTGCCCCCAACCAAGCACACAAGCTAAGAGGTTTTATCAACATTATTTGTCTGCAGTTGTTTGGTTTTTTTTTCCGGAAAACGTTGTCGGATTTTGCTGAGTAACGAAATTATCCTAGCCATTTACAAAAGCAAGGTACTCACTAAATTTGATCACAATCGTCCCATTATTTTTTGAGTTGTCGGTGTGATACATACATATATATATATATATATATATATATATATATATATATATATATATATATATATATATATATATATATATATATATATATATATATATATAAACATATAAAAATTTAAACTGACCCTGGATATGAGTTTTAGGGATCCTAGTTTGCGCTCATTTGAAGAAAGTTTTTCAAAAATGAAAAGTCGGGATTAGTGATTTTTTTTAAAGAAAATTCACTAAAAACATGTTGATGTCTCAGAACGTAATTTTTTATCCTGCATCCGAAAATGGTAAAAACGTGAATGTTTTTAAAAAAAATGCTTATTTGTGACCACTCGTCATTACAAAATTCAAAAAAAAATTGCGTCATTAATAACAGATATTCGACCTTTCCGGGACTTTTTAGTAATCCTATATATATATATATATATATATATATATATATATATATATATATATATATATATATATATATATATATATATTCAACTTGTAAATAGGATGGCATTACGAGATGCCGGATAATTTGACGGTGAGGCCCAGAGATCGTATAACTTTAAGACTGTCTTCTGCAACTGCATTAAAGTTTTAGTAGTATATGTTAGTTCGAAAAACACTGTATAAGAAAACTGCTCTTTATGAAAGAAAAATAATAGCTCATAGGATGCGATCTTAGCGAAGTTTAAAAAACATCCAGCAACAAATGCTATGTCATCGTTTCTCCTTAAAGCCTGAAATAAAATTAGATCAAATAGATGAAATGTGTGTAACCATAAAATAAAATGGAAAATATCTCCCCATATCCCAAAAATATACGTTCACAGATAGTAAATGTATAGTAACCAGGACATATTGAAAGAAAAGGGTTGTTATGGGGTGAAAAACTGCTATTATCGTGGCATAAATGTGGCTTGCCGTCGGTCGTCTCCAGAACACTTGCGAAAAGATCATATATGGACCGCCGCTCTGAAGCTTAGGCTGGAAAACAGGTCAAACGTAAATACGTTACCTTGTTACGCCGATTTAAAACTTGTGAACTGCGAGCTGTTGCTGAAAGAAAATCTTATTTTCTTGCTGCGTTATAAATATGTAGCTGTATATTTTTATATAGTTTTTTTTAGAAATAAAGTTCTTAGAGGTTGGCAGTCTTTCCTATAATGCTCTTGAAACGTTTCGTTGTCATTCATAACGGTAACCTCGGAATTGTTCACATCACCTTTCAGTCATGCTATTCAAATACAGGATATGCGACAAATAATGTATGAAGTGTATAAAATTTCCTCAAGCTGAAATATAAGTAGCAAAAATCCATATGTCGATATAGAAAGCTCAAGTCTCACTTCGCGAGCTTTTACTGGAACCCAGACATGTGAATTTCAATGTGTAGCAGGTTTTCCGTTATTTTATCATTACAACGAAATCAGAAAGTCGAAAATCTATTACGTAAATGCATATGCAAATAACATCCTGAAAAAAAATCCATTATATTCTTTTAATGTGACATTCTATTATTGCCTCCGATATTATTTGCCTGTATGTCAATTAGGTTAGCCTAAAAGGGAAGTACCCTGTTTCGATTCCCTTTGATGACAGTTTCTTTCGCTATGTGTTTTTTTGTTAGTCCTTTGTCTATCTAAATATACAGTGCTTTAATTTCGAAACTAGCCACCCTTAATAATTTCTTTATCAAGGAAATCTGGTTCAAACAAAAAAACAGGTCAATTGGGATTTCGAGGGCACGTTCAAAAACAGTATTTTCGGAATTTGGCTTTTCACCCCCTAAGTCACCCCAACTTTATAATTTTAAATGACACCCCCTAGCCTGAGATACATCATTTTAAAGGTATTTAAAATCTTAATCCAACGGCGTTTACGAAATTTAAATAGACCGCCAACTTTTGAATTCAGAAGAAAAAACGTCATCAAATTCAGAATATTAAAAAAAATAGTTTAAGACAAAAACCTACATTATTAAGTGCTCAAAGTGTCCCCCGTTGTTACCTAAACAATAAAATAGTCGACTGTCGAATTTTTTTCTAACTAATCTAATTCTAATTTTTCTGAGCGTAATGTTGTTGCAAATTTGGCTCCCCGGTGCCATTTGCGGCTATCAATTTTCCTGGTACGAGGTGATATGGGAACGATAACGCCCATGTCTAAATTAACGATAAATTTCAGATAAAATGAGCCAGTTTTACTTTCTTGATAACTTTGTTACTTATTCGTATTTAGTGTTTGATTTCTTGACGACTGCAACGAGTTAAAACCGAGTCTGTTGTTATTAAATTTTTAAATTTTGAAAACTTTAAACTCCTTTAAATCATTTCAATTTAAAATATTCAATTTAAATAAAACTAACAATCATGGTTTACACTACACAAGAAAGAGTTGAAATAATTTACTTGTATGGTGCTCAGAATAGGTGTGCTCGTAATACCGCCCGAGTTTTCAACGAAAGGCATCCTGAAAAAAAGGTGGGACACCAATATGTGCTAAGTCTAGCACGAAAATTTGAAGAAACTGGTTCAGTATGTAACAAATCAAAAAAGCAACCACGAGTTCTTAACGAAGCTGCACAAGATGAGGTTTTAGGATGTTTTGCCGCTGAACCTACAACTTCAATTCCAAAAGTCGCTACCTTAACGAATATTTCCGTCGGTTCCATACATAAAGTTTTAAAACTTTACAAGTTCTTTCCTTATAAATTTACCATTCTCCATGAGCTCGGCGAGGATGATTATGATAGAAGGATTCAATTCTGTGAATTAATGACTGCCAGAATTCAAGACGATAGGAATTTGGTAAAGAATATTTGCTTTAGTGATGAATCAACGTTCTTTCTGAATGGTTTAGTTAATAAACACAACTGTAGATATTGGGATAATCAAAATCCACGAGTGTTCGTAGAGGGTAATATACAGTTCCTACAAAAAATTTATGTCTGGGCGGGAATTCTTGGAAATGAAATAATAGGCCCTTTGCTTGTTGAAGAAAATTTAACTGGTGATTTGTATTTAAATTTTTTGGAAAATTATATTGACCCACTCATAACAGAGTCCTTAGAAAACCAACTTAATGAAGAAGGCAACCCACTGCTGGATGAACAAAATTTGCACTATCAACTCACTATGCCTTACGTGTTCGCGAGTGGCTTAATCAAATATTTCCCGACAAATGGATTGGTAGACGAGGCGCCTTGGAATGGCTCGCCAGATCTCCGGACCTAACACCACTGGACTTCTTCCTTTGGGGTTATTTGAAATCAGTTGTGTACCATAATCCTACATCAGAGAATATTCAGGTTCTAAAAGATAGGATCACCCAAGCTTGCCGACAACTTACTACAGAAACATTTCAAAACGTTAGACGAGAATTCGTTGCTCGACTATTTTATTGTTTAGCTAACAACGGAGGGCACTTTGAGCACTTAATAAAGTAGGTTTTTGTCTTAAACTATCAAATATATATTTTTTAATATTCCGAATTTGATGAGGTTTTCTTCTTCTAAATTCAAAAGTTGGCGGTAGATTTAAATTTCGTAAACGCCGCTGGATTAGGATTTTAAATACCTTTAAAATGATGTATCTCAAGCCAGGGGGTGCCATTTAAAATTATAAAGTTGGGGTGACCGGGGCTTAGGGGGGTGAAAAGTAAAATTCCAAAAATACTGTTTTTTTAACGTGCCCCTCGAAATACCAATTGACCTGTTTTTTTAACCATATTTCCTTGATAACGAAATAATTAGGGGTGGTTAATTTTGAAATGAAAGCACTGTATAAAAGAATCAACTGACTAACCGACAGATATATACACGCACAGCCCAAACTACTGGCTCTAGAGACTTAAATTTTGCACGGGGAGTCCTGTTATAACGTAGGCGACGACTAAGAAAGGATTTTTTGAAATTCAACCTCTTTCGGTCTTTTTGGTTGTTCGGTTGCTTACTGATCTATTCATCTATCTATCTGTTTAATTGTCAGATTAGTTTATAGTTCATTAGGTAGTTAGTATTTTGGTACTTCATTCTTTGTAGTTTAGGTATTTCAGTTGCTTGTTGAGCGATAAAAGATAGGTCTTAAGTACTGGAGTTATTAACACGTAGTTTGTATATATTATTACGTCATTATAGTATAGGTATTAAAGTTGGTAAATAGTTTGGCGATATTAAGGTCTTAAGTACTGGGTATAGTGAATAATACGTAGTTTGTATATATTCGTACGTCGTTCTAGTATAGGTATTAAAGTTGGTAAATAGTTTAGAGGTATAAGATAAGTATTGGGTATTAAAAATGATATTTTACTGCAGTCATTTGAAAGGGAAGAAATTATTTAAAGTTCAATAGACTCAGTAGTAAGTAAAAACGACGTCGTTCATTACCCAGTAGAATTTTTGAAAACTCTAAACCCACCTGGTCTTCCATACCATCGGCTATTGTTACGTGTGAGCACACGTAATGTTGCTTAGAGATTTTAAGCCACCCAAACTTTGTAGTGGTACTAGGCTACAAGTTAAGGCTTTTCATCGTAATGTAGTAGAGGCCCGGGCCTACTCAAGGAGATACTGTATTTATTCCGCCCATCCCGTCACAGGGGCAAACCCTAAAATTCGCAGAGTTGACTTAAGAGAGGACTGTTTCTCCCATGGACAGTTTTAAGTAGTGTGTTCACGTGTGAGCTTACCCCATAGCCTAATTGTACTGATATCGCCCTCTAAAATAGTAAACACGTCGTGTATAAAGAAATATGATAAAAAACATCAAAGTCTTCTTCTTTTTTTCGCCTCTAATTACCGATTTGAAATTTCTTCTTCTGCAATATTAATCGTGGTTTTGGGTTTAATTTGTCAATGTATGTCAGTTTGTAAGGTATTTATGCACTTAGTTATTATGGGAGAGGCCAGGCTAGGACTATACAGACTAGCCTGCAATGGTAGACTGAGGATCAACCCAGGCTTCAGATGCCACTACAAAATCCAGGAGATCGTAGGATCCCATGCTTGAAATGAGGTCAGACTTCGCGAGCCCGCGAATCTGCCGGGAAAACAACTTTACAGTGGAAATCCGCGACCGAGAGGCATGGCGGGAGGAGACGCCGGGCATACCACGGGACGCGCTCGTCTGGTTAACCAACGGAGCCGGCGGTGAGCGTGGGACGGGGGCAGGTGTTTATTCGGAAGGACCGAGGGTAAGTCATAGTATTTCCCTCGGAGTCCATGCAACGGTGTTTCAGGCCGAAATGTACGCCATCCTGCGGGAGAACAAGAGGAGGGGTTACACCTACAAGCGGATCTTCATAGCCACAGACAACCACGCAGCCCTTAAGGCCCTAAGTAGCCCACGGGTAAATTCCTGGCCGGTGAGTGAGTGCCGAGACGGACGAGCGACCTGGCTGAGCAGAATGAGGTCACCCTCATCTGGGTGCCGTGTCGCTCCATGGTCAAAGGCAATGAAGAAGCTGACAGCCTCGCGGAGAGAGTGTCAGCAAACCATTTATCTGATCAGAATCGGCTCAGGGAAGTGACAAAGAGCACTGCTAGGGGTGCCATTAGGTCCTGGGTCAGAAACGAACACAAGGTGTACTGGGCAGACTGTCCAGGGCTCAGACATGGGAAGTCAGTAATTGACGAACCCAGTTCAAAGAGAGCTGTGGAGTTGCTAAATCTTAGCAGAGGACAGCTCAGAAACATAATGGGTCTCTTGACGGGACACATGGCCGTCAAGAAACACCTGCATAAAATGGGGCGGTTCGAGGGGGACCTGGCATGTAGACTCTGTGGCGAGGGGGAGGAATCAGCTCAGCACATCCTGTGCGAGTGTAAAGCTCTGAACCGCAAAAGACAACTGATCTACGGTCAGTCTAGACCGGAGACAGAGCAATATAAAACTTCCCCCTACCAATCGCTGTGCAGACTAGTTCAAAGCACGGGGATTTTGGAATGAGTGGAGTAGAGACTAAGTGCATGCACAATAAGCCAATGGCTGCAGTGCTTTCGGGGCGGGGTGGTTTTCATTAAAAATACAATCACTTGCATAATAAATTAACTCAGATTCAAGCACTCGGAAGTAGTATCATTTGGTAATTAAATTAAGTTCAAATAAACAAAACTTTAAAAGAAATTCATTAAAAAAAATATTGATACAATCCACATTAGAATTTAGAGGAAAAGCAAACATGACAAAAAATGATCAAGAACATACCTATCATTATCATCATTTTTACTTATTTCTACAAACTCGTACTCGTACACGAAAACACAGTAACCACAAAAGATTTTATAATTTTTCCAAATTTCGTCAATGGCTTGAACACGAAATAAATAATACTATTTTAGACTTTTTTATTTTGAAGCTTAGAGTTCCAACTTTGAGTAGAATATCAAAAGAGCTTTCCAAAAAGGTGCCACTCGACCTATATTCCCTATTAAACGGGTGAAAGTCACCACCACCAATAATTGAGATGCCAAAAATTCTTTTAGGGTTCAATGAATTCCAGAATTCTGATGAGTTCTTTATATATATATATATATATATATATATATATATATATATATATATATATATATATATATATATATATATATATATATATATATATATATATATATATATATATATATATATGGTACAGGGAAAAATCAGACGTGCTAACCTGCATTTACTAGTGCATTGTTTTAGTTCTGCAATTGCCACGGAATGCGTCGAGTTTTTCGTAAATTGTAATGTTTTGACTAAGAGAATAATTGTTTTCACAATTCTTTAAAAACATTGTGAAAAGTTCGCAAATTGGAGAAATACGTGTGTGTGTTTTTGTTTCTTTAACGTCGGTGTATTTCCGCGACTATGGCCAATCACCAACGCCAGCGAACAGTTTCACCTAACTATCCTGGAATTTTTGCCGAACTCCTGTCTTTGTGTAAGGAGGGTAGGGATCTTTAACATGCCCAACATCGCATGGACACGGGACAGACAACTTTACGCCCTCTCCGAAGGGCGGAACGTATAGACATTCAACTTGCTGAAATACAATGCCACAACCTCGGTTGATGTTAATGTTACAGTCTGTACTGAAAAAGTCAAAGGAGAACCCTGGGATCAAACCCATTGGCCTTAGGTTCGGAGGTACACGTTTTTACCACTGAACCACCAAGGCTCTGGAGAAATATCATATCTGGCTTTTCTTTCTTTACGGGTAGTTTAGTGGTCAAATCTTGTACAGCTTATCAGGAATTTAAACCTCTATTGACATAATAAATCCAACAAGTTTCTACACCGCCAGTAAACGATAATTCTTCCACTCTCGTTATATTTGCAAGATACAACAAGACTAGAAATGATTTTACTTCAACTTCGTTTGTTCGTTTTGCGTCTCTCTTACATTAAAATTTATAAGATATTGATTATATCTTTCGATTAATTTACATAACAATGGAATGTAACAGATCTTCTGTTATAAAACAACCCCAGGCCGCAATACAAGGAGAGTTAGCTTCTGTAGCTGCACCTTTTACCACCGAAATTTGAGTGACGGTGTTATGTAGTCGAGTTTTTGAAATTTTTGACCGCTTTATACATTGAGTAACTTTTTTCGTGCCTATAAAAAAATCTGATTCATCTTCTTCACTGAAGGACTCTGTCGATTGTTTAGCGTCTGAGTTGTTTTTCCCTGGTTTCAATTTCATTCCTTCTCGTTTTGCCGTCTCCAATTCAGAGATCAATCTCCACTACAATAGTCCATCTTGATCATCAATTTTATCATCATTCAACATACTAAGCAGTAACACGGCGTCATTACGATCCTCTGAATTATATACTTGCCGATTTGCAACCATTGAGTCGATATAACCTATAATAATTTTAGATATGTTACATAAACGGGATCATGTGTCTGATAGATCGTATGGCCTAAAACTGGTCAATTTGTGATTGATACCGAACAAATATGCGGTACTCAATAGTAAAATTAAAGATAGGTTAAACCATTAGAAAATATTAACTTTTATTGCAGTTTCAAGACAGGATGTTAATGGGCGCAATGATATGAGAGATCATTCTTATTACCAATTGCATAGGGAATACGTGGAGGGGGCACTCTATGGTGTGGCGTGTTTTTAGTGAATTTTCTTAGAAAACATTCACTTATGGGGGTGGTGATTTCCCCATAAGTGAATGTTTTCTAAGAAAATTCACTAAAAACACACTATACCATAGAGTGCCCCTCCAGGTATTCCCTATGCAATTTGTAATAATAACGATCTTTTGAATTTAAAAAAAAATACTTCAACCAGGACCCCTAGAACCCATATCCGGGGGCAGTTTTAATTTATATATATATATATATATATATATATATATATATATATATATATATATATATATATATATATATATATATATATATATATATATATATATATATATATATATATATTTATATATATAGGGTGGCGGGCGCATTGAAAACAAAACAGACCGATGTGCGTCCAGAGACTTTTTTTAAGAAACGCTTTAAATTAATTTTCGGTAGTACTATCAAGTATAAAACCGACCGATAAACTGAAATAATAAACCGCATTTCTCTCATTCCGATAAGAAATGTTCTGATAGTCAATTTTTTTGTTTACAAACCAACAAAACATTGACTATCAGCAGCACATTTCTTACCGGAATGAGTGAAATGCGTTTTTGCATCTTCAACTGTGAATAATTTTTAAACGAGTTGATAAAACTTCAAAAAAAAAAGTGTGTGCTGAATTCAGAGAAGAAAGAGCTTTCAAATGATGTAACACTCGACCCATGTTCCCTATTTAAAATATAAGGGTTGTTATCACCACCCTTAAGGGGTTGATGTGACAAAGTTGAGTTTTATGTCAAAATATGTCCCCCTTAATATTAAAATTGACGTGTTTCAGCGTTTCTTAAAAAAAATATCTGGACGCAAATGGGTCTGTTTCGTTTTCAATGCGCCATCCTGTATATGTATCACACCGATAACTCAAAAAAGAATGGTCCAATTTTGAGAAAATTTGGCAGGTACCTTCCTTTTACAAGTGGCTTGGATAAGTTCGCCAGGAAATACTAACCCGGTTTTCCGTGAAAATTTTGAGTTTTCTTTCGGAAAACATTTTTATCTCAAAAAATAGAAAAGACAACCAAATTTGGTGGGTAAATTTACCATATCGGAAGGAAACTATATATCGGAATTTATATTTCTATGTTACAATAAAAAAAAGTTATAAAAAAATATTTGGTGCCAGATTACTTCTATGAAAATTCACTACTATTATGCACTTGCTGCGTCCAGACTTTTAAAATTTTTGAAATGGCGTTATATCTATTAGATCAATTACGCCCATCGGTTTCTTAAAGCATACAACCCATTTGATAAAAACCGCATCAACTATTATTATTTTCAACGTAGTCAGTTTTGCAAGTCAAAAACGTGATTACCATTTACAGCAATTAGTTGACCTTACCAAAAATCTATTGTATATCCTTCTTTTACTTATTTATAGTTTTTGGCAGCGGTAAATTTGACCATGCGCCCACTTAATTTTCTAGTTATTTTAGTTTTATATTTCAATTATTCAGTCGCTCTATTTTTTAAAGAGAGGCAAACTTTTATGAAAATGTGCCACCATAACACTATTACTCCGTCAAGACGTTTCCCACAGAATCTGATTATAGTGACTAATGTTCTTTTATTTGTTTCAGGGTTTTTAAGAAAAGTTCACCAAACGGAAAGGTAAGTGAATGTTTACAGATTTATTCAAACTCGCCCCAAATAAATATACTTAAATAAACGAAAATTCGTACCAAGGTTGTTCGGCAATCACCTTTGTGTTTATCTCTATCCTGGATTTCTGCTCAAACCCCTGTATTTACTTTGACTTGCCTTCTCGTCTATTTCCTCAATTGCTATGTCGGGTTTACTATAATCTTGGCCTAGAAAAAATTTAAATAAAATTCGTTTTACCGTTAACTTACAGGTCATTTAATGTTCTTCTGTGATTGCGTTTTTGTATGAAAAATTTATGAAAGCTTTGCCGGCCGAACGGCAAGGAAAATTGTATTGTTCTACCACAAGGGAGTATTTATTTATTCATTTTTAAAAGCGTAGAAAATTGCTCATGCTTTGAGCTACGTCCACACCGAGAAATTGTGTGTTTAAGATGGGAATAAAATACCAAACGGGGCATTTTAGGGGTAAATAGTTTGTCGTAACCAGCATGCTTTATAAATTTGCAATATAAAATCAGAATCAAGGTAACTTAGACAATCGCATAAACCTCTAAAGCAATTAAGTCAATAACTGTTCAGCAATGTTTCAAATAAATAGTTGAAACTGATACAGCTTCCGACAGCAACTTTCGCTTTGTGTCTGTAGCAGCTCTTTTTATTTCAGTACTTCATAAATTGGGACAGTTTTTTAGAAGTATTCCTCTTAGGCTACCTCTTTCCCCCTTTTTAAATATATGTTAAGAGCCTCGGTGGTTCAGTGGTAAGATGTGTGCCTCTAAACCGAAGGGTACTGGGTTCGAGCTCAGGATTCTCCTTTCACTTTTTCAGTACATATTGTAATATTAACATCAACGGAGGTTGTGGCATTGTATTTGAGCTAGTTAAATGTCTGCACCTTCCGCCGTTTGGAGCGGGTGTAAAGCCGTCTGTCCCGTGTCCATGCGATGTTGGACCCGTTAAGGATAGTGGGGTGTAACTGCTACCTGGCGTCAGTGATTGGCAATTTTTTTCCCTCAGGACTCGTCCGCGGCCTTGCCTCCCAGATAGCACTGCAACCTTTGGTTGATTGTGCATGCCCTTAGTCTTACTCCACCCATTCCAAAGTCACTGTGTCTTGAACTAGTCTGCACAGCGATTGGTAGGGTGAAGTTTTTTATTGCTCTGTTTCCGGTCTAGACTGACCGTAGATCAGTTGTCTTTTGCGATCCAGAGCTTTACACTCGCACAAGATGTGCTGGGCTGATTTTTCTCCGTCGCCGCAGAGTCTGCATGCGAGGTCCACCTCGAACCGCTCCATTTTATGCAGCTGTTTCTTGACGGCCATGTGTCCAGTCAAGAGACCTGTTATGTTTCTGAGCTGTCCTTTGCTAAGATTTAGCAGATCCACAGCTCTCTTTGAACTAGGTTCGTCAATTCTTCACTTCCCATGTCTGAGCCCTGGGCAGTCTGCCCAGTACACCTTGTGTTGGTTTCTGACCCAGGACCTAATGGCTCCCCTGGCAGTGCTCTTTGTCACGTCCAGAGCCGGTTCTGGTCCCATAAATGGTTCTGCTGACCCTCTCTTCGCGAGACTGTCAGCTTCTTCATTGATTTTGAACCCCGAGTGACCCTGCAACCAAAAGAGGGTGACCTCATTCTGCCTAGCCAGGTCGCTCGTCTCGCCTCGGCACTCACTCACCAGTTAGGAACGTACCCGTGGGCTACTTAGGGCCTTATGGGCTGCCTGATTTTCCGCACACATTGCAGGATGGGGTACATTTCGGCCTGAAAGACCGTTGCATGGGCTCCGTGGGAAATACTATGACTTACCCTCGGTCCTTCCGAATAAACACGTGCCCCCGTCCCACGCTTCCCGCCGGAGCTGTCCGTGAACCATACGAGCGCATCCCCTGGTATGCCCGGCGTCTCTTCCCGCCATGCCTCGCGTTCGGGGATTTCCACTGTAAAGTTGTTTTCCCTGCGGATTCGCGGGCTCGCGAAGTCTGACCTCATTTCAAGCATTCACGCTACTTTACGATCTCCTGAATTTTGCAGTGGCCCCTGAAGCCTGGGTTGATCTTCAGTCAACCATTGTAGGCTAGTCTGTATAGTCCTAGCCTGCCCCCCCCATAATAACTAAATGGGGGGGGGGGCAGATCCAGCAACACCTCCATGGCGGTTTCTGGGGTTGAAGACATGGCCCCTGTGATGCCTAGGCAAGCCATCCTTTGGATCTTGCCTAGTTTTTGTTTGGCACTGGATTGTGTATCCTTAGGCCACCAGACCAGTGCCGCGTATGTTAACGATGGTCTGTGTACCCTACTAGGTCTTAGTCCCCGCGTTTTTCCATATAGCCACCTAGTGACGGCTAAGGTCATGAGGGCCTTACGCAGTATTTTTCCAATGTGACCATTCCAGGTTAGCTTAGAATCCAATACGACCCCAAGATATTTTGCCTCCCTGGCCATTCGAATGTTCCTACCGTATAGAGTGAGAGTTCTGTGGCTCTCGTACTTCCTCCTCCTCGTAAACGGCACGACGGTTGCTTTCTCGGGACTCACCCCGAGCCCTTGACTAACCTTCCACCACTTTCAGTGCTGTCTGCATGCGCTCCCACACTGACTGTGTAACCTTTCCTCGGACTATAATGACAATGTCGTCCGCATAGCCCTGTACTGTATATATATATATATATATATATCCAACCGATAACTCAAAAAATAATTAACCGATTTCGATTAAGTTTGGCAGATGCCTTTCTTTTATTTATGGCTTGGATGAGTTCGTTAGCCAGGAAAATCGGACAAGGTTTTTCGGGAAAATTTTGAATTTTCTTTCAAAAAAAATTTTTTCTCCGAAAACTACAAAGGTATTTTAAATAAATTTGGTAAACATGTTGCCATGTTCCCAAAATTTAACTTTCGATTTATGGAAAATTGAGTTATTCAAATTTCAAGCATTTTATAAAAATTCACTACCATAACGCACTTGCTGCGTCCAGAACTTTTGTTTAAACATAAAAAGTCGCTTTGTTATTCGTTTAACTTAAACAACTTATATATAACCTGTCCGGTGTTTGTCTCCAAACGCACTCATTTCAGAATGATGGCCCCTTTTTAGAAAAGTGTTTTCTCTCCTTATTGATTGCTCAAATGTAACGGACTTTAGAGGCGCTCAATTCGTAGCCTCTAGTCATTTTCCCTTGAAGGCAAATATTGCAAAATGGCGACCTGGATGTCTATCCATAACGATTTTTTCAACAAAACTAGAAAGCTGGAGCTAATGACTACTTTTTGGTTGATCCAGTCTTTGTAAGTATCAAATACAGTGTCAGGCTAAACAGCCATATTAAAAATTCCAAGATGCTGCTTTGTGTTTATTTTGTAAAATTTCCGGAAAAGTATGTATCTCCGTTGCTGTTTTATTCAGTCGTAATATTGGTGTGTGGTTAGCTCTAAAGAACCCAAATGTCTTGTGAAGTTTGGCTGAACCAAATCATTTCAAACTGGCAACCGTTTATTACAAGCTTTTATTTAACTTCATCTGCTAGTATGTTTGTTCGTTTGTTAGTATTGTTACGTTCTTTGGGGTTCTGGATTTGCTGACTAACAAAACAGCTTTTCAAACTACTAATTTATTGCAATCAACTATTTTCCAACACCACCATCAACTAGAATATTTCTCTCTATTACTCTGTGTCCATAGAAATAAAATTTCACTATACGCCTTCTATGATCGCTTATTATAGACCAGCACTAATTCACTACTAACTCACTCTATCTGCGGCTCGCTTATTTATATTGTCCATAGAAATTCTAGACCTTTCTGCAATATTATATAACTGTCACTCCTGGTTCCTTCTCGAAATATAATTCTAGAATATTCGCTGTTACCAACACAGTTTATACCTGTGACCATAGAAGTAACAAAGTTCATAAACTTAATTCTCATAGAGACCGATGTGAGAGTATGTTTAGGTCAAATTTTGCAAGTCGATTTTGAACGAGTTCGGATTGGGCTGAAATTTCATTCGCGCCTATATGTCAGGTGACAATGCAAAATAGGTTATCTGTCGTTATCATAAATTTAATGTGGCGGACGCTCGCAGATGGCGGATGTTTTCTTTTCTTACAATCTCCCTCACATGGGCATCAAATTGAAGGGTTGGACGCGTAAAATAGAGTAGGCTAGGTAATACTTTCATGAATTAGAAAAAGCAGCAGACGCAAGATAGCGTAACATTTATTTCTCAACAACCCTAAATGAAATGGCTTCACGGGTTAAATACAGTAGGCTAGGTGGCGCTTTCATAATTGAATATGGCCATTTTTTTGTTCTAGTACATCTAAATAATAAAACTCTGGACGCAGCAAGTGCGTTATGGTAGTGAATTTTCATAAAAATGTTTTTAATAGCAAATATGTTTTTTTAAGAAAGCAGGCATCAAATTTGGTTACCAGCATAATCTATATATTAGAAACAATGTGCCATGTTTCATCAAAATAACTTTATTGTTTGAAAATGTACAAAAATTTCCGAAGCCAAACTTAAATTGTTCCCGAAAAAACTGGTTTTCTGGTCAACCTTATAGGTTAATAGCAAATTGATTTAAAATTTGAAGCATTTAATGAAAATTCGCTACCATAACGCACTTGCTGCGTCCAGAATTTCTTTACTTACAAAGATGTATTATAGTTCGATGGAAAATGCAATAATGCAATAAAACATATGGCGTGTTCGATTAAAAAAATTCACTAAAAACAAAAGAAAATTTGAATCATCAACGACTTATGGGCCACCCTGTAATTGTGGAAATATTTTTTAAGATGTAGCTCTAGACACCCTATAATTAAGTATACAACTTTTTTTTCGTAACTTGCATAATAACGGATGTATTGCGCTTTAATGATTTTTTACGAAAATTCGACAAAAAATGATATACCATTAACCGATAAACTCTATAGCCAACACTACTGCTAAAGCATCAGAGATATGCACAATCAACCAAGGGTTGCGGTGCTATCGGGGCGGCAAGGCCGCGGACGAGCCCTGAGGGAACACAAAAAAAAGCATCAGAGAAAGAATCTATTTTAAATGAATTTTCTGGAAATATTTTAGTAAAATGAAGGACAATGCCGATTGAAACTAAGACTTCAGGGTTTGTAAAACATTCTTCTTGAGACATTTTCCTTCCATAGATCATATTAGTTTCAGGTTCATTGCCTAAATCTTAACAATTTTGACATTTTAAATCGTGACTTTGACGTTTTGAGGAAAACCCTAATTTATTTTTCTTTAAATGCCTGTAACTTTTTTTGTCCTTTAACCTACGGAGTTAAATTTTGGTAGGTAGCTTAACTATAATGATATAAACCCGTGTACCAACTTGTTGCCCTTACTTTGTTAATTCCGGAGATATAATTTTTTTTCCGAATGAAAACTGAAAATTTTTTCGGAAAACCTCGTCAGATTTTCCTGACTAACGAACTTATCCAAGCCATTTACAAAAGGAACGTACGTGCCAAATTTTATCAAAATCGGCCCATTATTTTTTGCGTTATCGTTGTGATACATACATACATACATACATACATACATACATACATACATACATACATACATATATATATATATATATATATATATATATATATATATATATATATATATATATATATATATATATATATATATAAACATATAAAAATTGAAACTGACCCCGGATATGGGTTCTAAGTGTCCTAGTTCGCGCTCATTTGCAAAAAAATTTTCAAAATTCAAAGGTCGGGATCTCCCCATTAGTGAATTTTTTCTACGAAAAGCTTGTTAATAAAATAATTTTTAACTCCTTATAAAAATATCTGTGTTATTTGTAAACGCAATTAAATGTTAAGTGTTGTATTATTAAACAGAACTTGATTCGGTTCTAGTGATAGCGCAAAACCATCATATAAGTATTTACCATTCGGCAACGTTGAATGCAACCGGGATCTTCTATTTATAATGTTTATCGTCACCTAGTTGGCTTGCATATTTTACTAGCCAAAAAAGTTTAATGCTGCCTGGAGAATTCTATTAAATCGCTAGAGAGTGTTCGATAACCAATATTGCAGCCCAGAAAGGGCAACACATGCACAAGGCTTGGAAATGCGTCTGCGAAATTGGATTCCAAGCAGTCTGCTGATGTTTGTATTCTATTAATGGAAATCTTTGAAATTTCTATTCCTCGTATATCGTATAACTAAATCCCGAACAGCATTTTGAAAAATAGATTTGTTCATAGGAAGACATTTGTAACCAGTTATCAATTAAACTGAGGTTACGTATCATTTGTCAGTCATTATAGAGCATTCAGTTAATTGGGTGTTTATTACTGTTGCATATTTAATCATATTTCATAAGCTGTCCCTGGAAATTTGTTCAAAAGTTGTCGTCAGATAAGTATTTTATATGTATTTAAACAATCATTTGAATCTTTCGTTGATGTTAAGCTTTTTTGATTTTGTCAAATATAAAACCATACCTGTGCAAAATGGCTTTCTGGGTGGTGGGTCTGCAGATACCAATTTTATTTGATACTACTATATATTGACCCATTGCAAATTCATTCGCGGGCAAACACCGTGTTGTTCCAGAGCATTCGAAAAGGTCATTCATAAAACTCGTATTAATGAGACTAAGGATTATGAAGACCGTTGTTAACGGTGTCCTTTTGTGCTGACTCACTTCCTATATACGTAATAGATCACATCTTGTACGAGCATCTTGATTGAAATAAACTAGTTATGAGACGTGCCCCAGGATTCTCACCGTGGTCCGCTTTATTTTATAATGTATATTAATGATAAAGGCAACTGTTTTAAGTTTGGTGAATATAATAATAATTATAACACCACAGGAGACAAAATCCGCACCCAGAAATCTTAGACTTATGTGGGAGGAGTTTGCATACACACATAGACAAAGGACACCACCCATAACTCATCAGAAGCCAGCCTTTCGACATTCTAGTGAACTGATTATGGGACTTGAATCCGCGACCTCCTAATCCAATTCTATAGATCACTTGCCTCGCGAACTGAGCTATTCGGCCTGATTATGTATTATGGAAATATATTTCTTCCTATCGGTATCTTACAGGACTGCTTACATTTACAGGCTGAATTTGGCAGTCTTGCAGGAGGAATAATTTGCACCTAAATTTTCCTAAATGCTATGCACATTTCCATAAAGTTACCCTTCACTTCAATTTCCGTATGAAATATTAAATATCATTATAAAAACAACATATGTTGTTGAATGTTTAAGTGTAGTAGTAGTAGTAGTAGTAGCAGTGATGGGGAGGCTAACGCCAGGCAAGTAGGCCCCAATGGGCCCTTTTTGCCAACCCTGGCAACCCAGCAACCATACTCTTTACTTTCTCGGTTCCGTCACCAAACCTGCTCGACCTCGAAATGAAGGCCATGACGGTCTTCCATTGGACGGAACTTACCTGGCTCATCTGCAGAGTCATCGAACCGAACATATCTGTTCGAAGACTCCCAAAAGCCTCGTATTCACGTAGGTAGTGGTAAGACGTATCTTTATTCTCGCCAAATTCCTGGCAAATGGGATCGCTCTCGACACCTATCAATTTGAGGTGTCTTCTAAGAGCACAGTGGCCTGTCAGCACCACAAGGATGCGGCGAAGCGTAGGTGGACTCCTACCGAGTAGCCAGACAATCTTATTTCTGTCCGGGCCCTCCACGAAGTCCCTCGCCTGCCTACAGCCACCGACCAACCCCCAGTGTCTCACAACGGCGACGGAGCCCGCCTTTCTACTTATGTCTATCGCAGGCTCCGGGCCACAGAACGACCGCCGGGAACCAAGCCTTGCAAGTTCATTCGCCACCTCATTTCCCGCGACGCCACAGTGTCCCAGAACCCACACGAGTTGCACCTCCTTTGTCCTGGCTAGTCCCGTAAGGGCGTCAGCGCACTCCTGAATCAGTGTTGACCTAATTCTGGCCGCGCAGACTGCCCGGAGGACCGCCTGGCTATCCGAGCAAATGTATACACATTTCTCAGGATTCATCCCCACATCCTGTCGTTTAGCTACATACAGAATAGCGTACACCTCCGTTTCGATGGCCGTGGTATATGCGCCCAGAGCATAACTCTCGCGAACCCCTAGGCTGGTGATGTATATTCCAGCCCCGGAGGATTGCTGCTCCTCCAGCCGCGATCCGCCGGTAAAACAGACCAGGCCTGCGGGATCGAATGCAACCTCATTTTCCCTCCACTAATACCTACTGGGGATTCTGAGGGTATATGGCCTAGTCAACCTGATATTGTCCTCTGCATTCCCTAACTTGATGGTGGAAATCGGAATTACCTTTTCCACCTCCTTGACGTTTAGGTGTAGCTTCGGATGATAATTTATTCTTTGACAAACATAGTGATAAAATTTTTCCAGCTACGCCAATCACCTAACCATTCGTTGTGCAGATTGTAAATTGTTTGGATAGCGCACCATTTTTAAGTCCGGAATCAGACACGCTTTGGTAAATGTTGTTTGAGGTTTTTCGTGCCGTACATAAGTTCCTATCACAAATAATCACTGGTATATCATGCAAATCATATATCACAGTTGTGGCACTGGCAGGTTGTTGCGTGAAAAAATATCTCGAATGGGCCTCAAGTCCAAAATACTTCGGCAGTACATGTTCCCAACAAACATTGCAAAACTGACTTCAACAAATTACGTACAACCTCTTCGTTTATTTTCATTACTGCAGTCATCAATGAAACGGGATGTTCAGGTATAAGTTCACACAGAAAAATTACAATGCCTTGTGTAATATTTCGGTTATCTGAAGTCCGCATGGCCTTGAACATATTTTGAAGCATAAGAACTGTTTCCAAAGTATGGGATGTAAGAGCTTTTAAACGTTGATCCGACGTTGCGCATTCACCTATTTTGTCATGAAGTCTGCCAACATGCACTCCAAAATGACTGTTAAAATTTACCGCCACCCCCTTTAAAAAGTGTAAAAATATTTTTTTTTTAAATTTTATAATTTCTTTAGGGTCGTTAACGACCTTGAACAAAATTCAGCGGAAATATAGTTGAGCTATCTACGTTTATAAGTTTGTTCAGAATTTTCCAGAAATTAGAAACAAAAACAAAAAACAAACATAGAAACCCTTTTGAGTCTAGAGGCGCAAGAAGAAGGGTGCGGTAAAAATAGCTGTTTGTGTATGTTTTTGTTTCTTTTGCGTCGGCCTATTTCCGCGACTATGGCCAATAACCAACGCCAGAGAGCAGTTTCACCTCACTATCCTGGAAATTTTGCCAAACCCCTGCCTTTATGTAAGGAGGGTAGGGATTTTTAACGTGCCCAACATAGTATGGACACGGGACCTACGGCTTTACGCCCCCTCCGAAGGGCGGAACGTGCAGACATTCAACTTGCTCAAATACAATGCCAGAACCTCGGTGGATGTTAATTTAACAGTTTGTACTGAAAAAGTGAAAGGAGTACCCTGGGATAGAACCCAGTACCCTTCGGTTCAGAGGCACACGTTCTTACCCCTGAACCACCGAGGTTCTTAAAATAGCTGTTTCTACCTTATCTTTTATCTTAACCGGGTATACCTTTTGATCATATATTCATATTAAGATCTGAAGTACATAAAGGTAAAAGGATCGTCGTTGTCTCATACCTTAAAAAATGTCTTCCACCCTTTGAACGACACACCGACACTGATTTTGTCATTTTATCACAATGTTCTATTCTGTGCTCAAGTGCGGCCAATGAGTGAGTTAAGTAATGCGCAGTCGCAGCTTATACTTGAAATACAAGCGAATTATCTAGAAACAACTACATCCTTAAATGAAGCTAAATTAACGCTTTTGTTCATTTATTGATCGGTATTTATTCTTTGGTCGATCTACACTAGTAATATTGAGGTTCTGGAATTAATTTTTGGAGTCAGACTCTTTCTGTCTTCTCAGTAGACGCCACCGGAATATTTTATATAGTTACTATAAGTAATGTAGGGAAGTTAGCTTTCTTGTGAAAATGTGAAACGAAAAAAAAAACACTTAACGAAAAATTTACATGGCAAATTGACATCCGAAAGCCCCTATGGTAATATATTTGTATTGTCGATTTTTTAAATCTTATTTTATATTTTTTTACATTTTAAATTGGCTTACCAGGGATTATAAACATGAAATAAATGTTTGTTATTTGTATCAAGGTTTATTAGCAAACGCATCATTATCGCCCGTTTAATAAAATCTGTCATCTGTTCAATCTGTGCTAATGGAACTTTCATATTTGAGTAAACGAGTGGGAATTCAATATTTGTCATAATTAAATTGATTTTAAAATCAAATAATATATGAGCTGGAAAGCTTTTATGCACGTTTTGATTTTATTATAGCGCGTATTTCTGTTGTAACATTACTGTTACCCAATTAAAACTTGTTGATTTAAAATAGAATTCACATATTGAAAACCAGAGCGGAAAATATAGTTGGAACTGACTAAATAACATGCCGACACAGTTTTGTTTTTATTCACTTGTGGGTTTTAGAAGTTTTTTTGTTAATTCAGGTACTATAATAATATAATAATAATAATAATAATAATAATAATAATAATAATAATAATAATAATAATAATAATAATAATAATAATAATAATAATAATAATAATAATAATAATAATAATAATAATGGAGATATAAAGCGAGCAATAATAGGAAGTGCGACAATACAATGTTTGATCGCTCCGAAAGGACTTTCTACCGTCAGCTTAATTCAGCTATTGATGCAACCACCGATGCTTTTCCAAAAAAGGAACAAATTGAAGAGTTCTGGCAAAGTCAACTAGCCACAACAGCCTCCTGCAATATTGGCGCTAGCTGGGTTAACGAGGGACACCGAGCTTGTCAGAGTTATGACCAAATGCATCATGAGCCGTTTACCACAGATGAAGTCTCCTAGGTTATTAAAGAGCTTCATAATTGGAAGGCACCCGGGCCTGATGGCGTCCAAAACTTTTGGCTGAAGAAATTTAGGTGTACACATCATCTATTGGCGGTGTTAATAAATGATGTTTTGCTTGGCCCAAAGAAGATGCCATTGTTGTTCACACAAGGAGATAGGTATCTTCTGCCAAAGGACCAGCATTGTTCTGCGGACCCCAGCAGATACCGACCAATAACTTGTCTTCCGACCCTATATAAGTTGATCACATCTTGCCTTGAGAAACGCATATAGCTAGCAAAAAGGGTGTGCCAAAGGATCTATTGGATGCAAAGAACAGCTAATAATTGATTCGGTTGTGTGCAATCAAGCTTACAATGAATGAAGAAATATCTTTGCTGCCTACGTGGATTACAAAAAGGCATTTGATCCAGTTCCACACGAATGGCTTATAAGCGTGCTAAAGATCTATAAGATCGATACATATATCCTGAGGTTCCTTGAACACACAATGTCTACCTGGAGAACAGATTCAGTTGCGGGTACAAACGGGTGATAACATAGTAACCAGCACGATACCAATCAGAAAAGGCATATTTCAAGGCGACTCGCTAAGCTCATTGTGGTTCTGCCTCGCATTGAATCCACTATCAAAGCGCCTGATCTCCACCAGATATGGTTTCAGTATAAAAAGCAATGCCAGGGAGAAAAAGAGGCTAAATCATTTGCTGTATATGAATGATCTTAAGCTGATGGCCTCCACAAAGAACCACCTGGAACAACTCCTTAAAATCGTGGAAGGGTTTTCCAGAGATATTGACATGCAGTTTGGGCTTGATAAATGTCGCACCTTATGTGTAGTCAGAGGGAAAATACAACCAGGTGTATATGAAATGCAGAACGACCAGCACATTGCCTCGATGGATGTGGAGGAGTGTTATAAATACCTGAGAATACAGCAAGCGAGGAAAATAAACCACTCGGTAATAAAGAACGATCTGACAAATGAGCTTACGAAACGCGTAAAGCAGGTGGTGCGATCACATCTTAACAGCAAGAATCTGACTAAAGCTGTGAATACATATGCATGTTCTGCACTTAGCTACTCATTTGGGATTGTGAACTGAAGTAAAACGGACAGCGAAAATCTACAACGGAAGGTGCGAACACTCTTAACAAAATCCAAAAAGCATCATCCCCGTAGTGCTATCGAGCGAGTAACCCTACCTAGACACCAAGGTAGAAGGGAGTGTTGGATATAGGTAAACAGTTGGATCAGCAGATAGTGAACCTGCGTACATACTTCCATCAGCGGGCGCTTCTGAACTACACCGTGCCATATGCGAAGCAGATGACTCAACACATCTACAATTAAAAGAAAGTGAAATACAAAGTTACCATCGAACTGATCAGGACAAGCTTAAATCTTGGATGCAGAAGCCTCTCCATGGGCGACATCTGAATGAGACCTCCCAGGCACATGGCGACAAATTGTCGTAGAACTATTGGTTGGTGGCCGGATAGATGTTTCCAGAGACAGAGGGCTTTTTGCTAATTTTTTCTCGTCTCTTGTAGAATAATAATTATATTGAGCTTTACCGTAGAAATGCGTCATCCTGTATATATGTAAACACATCAAAACTGAACGTAAGCCCGGATATGGATTCCAGGGGGCCTAGTTTGCGCTCATTTGAAGACTTCTTTTTAAAATTCTAAGGTCGCAGTCTCCTCATTGACGAATTTTTTGTACGAAAATTAGCTAAAAATTATGGACCGTTAAACTATAAATTTAACTAAAACTACCGCCAAAGCATCAGAGATAAAATAACTAACCTGTTGCATATCAGGCCTTTTTGTAAAACTTTGATCCTTTATCTATCTTGATAAAACATAACAAACACTGTTTAGTCCACCCACTAACATTAATAAAGGAATAATTTGCACTTGTATATAAAAATTTCCCAAATAAAACAAATAATTTGCCAACTCAAAAAGATAAACATATAAACAATCTAATACCATACGATAAACGTCACTTACAGCGTGTAACAGACCTGCGCAATAATATCAAATGTTTTGTTGCCAGGCAACGACATACTAGATCTCATATAAGCCAGGTTTGCCATTGACAATGAAACACGGAGATATTAAAAATAAATGTTTCAAATTTGAATAGCTCAATTTTCTGTAAACCTAGAAAGCTGCATTTTGGCACATAGTTAGGTCTTTCCCAATATGTACACCAAATTTCTTCGAAATATCTTTGTAATTTTTGGATATTTTGTGATAAAAATTTTGTTCGAAAGAAAACTCTAAATTTTCCCGGAAAACCTTGTCCGATTTTCCTGGCTAACAAACTCATCCAAGCTATTAATAAAAGAAAGGCACTTGCCGAGTTTCATTAAAATCGGTTAATTATTTGTTGATTTATCTGTTGGATATATATATATATATATATATATATATATATATATATATATATATATATATATATATATATATATATATATATATATATATATATATTGAAACTGACCCCGGATTTGGGTTCTAGGGGCCCAAATTCGCGCTAATTTGAAAAAAAATTTTTGCAGTCTCACTATCGATACTTTTCTATTAGTGAATTTTTTCAAAATAAAAATTCACTATAAAGACACGATAATGGTAAGTGTGTAAATAGCTTGAAGAGGTTCGTTGGTCAGGGATATCGGACCAGCATTTTAAGTTTTTATTTTCGGAAATGCCCCCTTGCATACACGCCTTTGATAACAGTAGTGTATTCATATAGCATTCGGCGATTTTTTTTATAACACTTTATCGTGAAATTCCGGTCACTTTAAATTTGATATCGCGAAATGTAACTACATACGTCTCAACACATAATTTCCAAGGGCTTCAGGGAATTGAATTTTCCCGCATTCTCTCAGGCGTGTAAAATTTCAGCCCTGCTATTAGACGTCAAATGTTGACCGGCTTCACGTTCAAGCCATCTGTCTTGATGCCTATTTCTAAAGTTGGCTGCAGACAGTGTATCTCAGTTCAAAGTTTCTGCAAGTTTGGTTTATATGGCGGCATTATATTCAATGTGGTTCACGTAGCGTGATCTCTGATCCTAACTGTCAGTCGAGGTATACTCATCCTGACTTAGACAATAATATTGTTTAATTGTTGTCACTCTTAGTTTCAAACTCTTCAATCTTCTTTTAGTTGCGAATTGAAAAATACCCAAATCCTTTTGAATTAAACAACTGAAAACAATATATAATTTTAATGATCAACAGAAATAAATGAAACTAAAAAAAGTTCGGGACGCAGCAAGTGCGTTATGGTAGTGAATTTTCATTAAGTGCTTCAAATTTGAATAACTCAATTTTCTATAAACTTAGAAAGTTGGGTATGTAGTAAGGTCTTTCCCAAGGCAACGTATCCACCAAAATCCTTTAAAATACCTTTGTAATTTTTGGAAAAAAATGTTTTTCGACAGAAAACTCAACATTTACCCGAAAAACCTGTCCCATTTTCCTGGCTAACGAACTCATTCAAGTCATTGCTGAATATGCGGACATGCATTTAATGTATGGACTTGCATCATGTAATGCCTTAGAAGCCAGAAGGCTTAATGAGGAACGATTTCCAAATCAAAGAATTCCTGATAAGAAAACTTTTGGGCCGTAAGAAAAAAAATTATAGGAACTTGTGCTATTTTTTTTTGTGTTCTATGCGAATCTGATCTGAGATACAGCCTATATATATATATATATATATATATATATATATATATATATATATATATATATATATATATATATATATACTTTAACGTCGGCCTATTTCCGCGACTATGGCCAATCACCGACTCCAGGGAGCAGTTTCATCTCACTATTCTGGAAATTTTGTCTAACCCTGCCTTTCTGTGAGGAGGGTAGGAATCTTAACGTGCCCAACATTGCATATATATATATATATATATATATATATATATATATATATATATATATATATATATATATATATATATATATATATATACATTTGTGTGTGTGTGTACATATATAATAAATATGATTACTATTATTATTACAATAAGATAAAACGCTGTTGTATAAACATATGTACATTTTTTCATTAATAAATAAAATGACTTCAAAAATAAAGTTTGTCTGGGAGAAAAAAGGCTTCTATTCAAATGTTTGTGATGTTATTAAATGAAAACATAAAAAGGGAAAGAAGTCCATCTAGGTTTGTTCATTGAAGTTGGGTCTAACTGACGATAAACTTTTCAGACGTAACATCCTTAGGCGGTTTTCTTTAGACTTTGAACGAACGAGTAAAAACAAAAAAAAACTGCTGTAGGACAATGCATTAAGTTTTTTATAATTTCTGCAAGGGCTATTAAGAATTACTTCCAGCGCTACGAAAAAAGGATATTTCATAATTTGTTTGTACTTTAGCGTCGGTCTATTTCCGCGACTATGGCCAATCACCAACGCCTGGGAGCAATTTCACCTCACTATACTGGAAATGTTCCGAACCCCTGCCTTTTTATATGGAGGTTAGGGATCTTTAAAGTGTTCAACATCGTATGGACACAGGACGCAGCAACCATTAAGCCAGTGGAAGACTCCCAAGTTCGCCTCACCCCAAAAAACTCGTCAAATAAATCAAACGTCAAACCAGTGCTGATTGGGTTTTTCCACCACGATAACACCCCTATTCATACAGCCCTGCCTGTGCGTCAATTTTTGACCAAAAGTTGCACACCTCATCCCCATTATTCGCCCGATCTTGCCCCCTGTCACTTTTTTGATTTGCCCGAATAAAAATAGACATCGAATAAAATATTAGTCAAGTGCACTTGTGTCAGTGGAGAGTACCTTGAAGGGGATTGAATGTTTTTTTGTTTACAAATTGAATAAAAAATAAAGCAAAAATAAGTTTTATTTCTTTTGGGTACCCTTTCGTATATACTTTCATACCCGTCTAATTGTCTGGACAATTAGACTCATATGTCATATGCTTGTCAACTAATATATAAATATTAGTTTTAGTTTTTATTTGCTTAGGTTATTCATACCTCTGACGATGCCAACTTTGTTAGCGAAACGATCGTCAGGTCTCAAAAAAGGTATTGTGATGAATTGCGTTTACCAAAGTGTAATTATACATGCTCATCAGAGGTTCCAATCTTCACTAAGTGAACTTTTTACAAGTAACAGTTAGCGACAAATAAATTATTTAGTACGTACCTATTATTTTTGAACTCTAAACATTTTTCTCTATTTACGTATGTAAAAATCCAATATATACCCACAATAGCAAGGTTGACTATCATTCAATAAGAATCAATAGTGTAGAGGAAAAAATGACAGAAGCAAAGTACATATGCTGATTTTATTCTTGTAACCACATGTTAAGTTTCTGAATTTTTGTTTTAAAAAGAAAAGAGTTAAAACAGTTTTGACGATACTTAGAGCAGAGGCTTACATTTTCTCACCCTGTATGCTATTTGGGAATTTTTTTTACCTGCAATATAATAATTGATGGATTGCTGGGATTGTATATTGTATCTGGGAACAATCCATATTTTATTTTATGAATCCTTAGTGTTTTTATTTTAAATGTGCAAACACTCTGGATTTAATTTTTTGATGAATGAATATGAACAATGATAACAAAAAGGTGTACAATTTATTGGGAATACCTAATATATAAATACTGCTATGATTTTAAAATGTATTGCAAAAAGTAGCAGTAAAAAAAGGAAACTCATCTGATTGACGAACTTCGCTAGTACCCACCAAAAAATTAATAACTAATCGCGTTTCATTCTTGATAATGAGAAAAAAGTCTGGACGCAGCCAGTGCGTTATGAAAGCGAATTTTCATTAAAATATTTTTAATAGCAATCTCTTTAATGCAAGCAGGCATTAACTTGGTTACCGGTATAACCTATATAGTAGAAACAATGTACCATATTTTATGAAAATAACTTTGAAAATGTACAAAAATTTTCCGAAAATAAACTTAAAATGATCCTGTGAAAACTGGTTTCCTAGCCAACGAATCTTAGGTTAATAGCAAATTGAGTTATTGAAATTTGAAGCATTTAATGAAAATTCGCTACCAAAACGAACTTCCTGCGTTTCGTTTTTTTTAAATTACGAACATGCATCATCTTTCGATAAAAAATGCAAAAGTGCAGTAATATAAGGGATGTTCCAAAAAAATTTTAGGTATCACCAACGACATATGGGCCAGCCTGTGATTGTCAAAATAAGTTTATAAGATGCAGCTCAAGACACCCTATAATTAACGTTTACAATTTTTTCTCGTATCTTGCTTAATAACAATTATATTTAGCTTTACCGTAGAAATGGGTCAGCCTGTGTATATGAAACTAAACCCGGATATGGATTCTAGGGGGCGTGGTTTGCACTTATTTGTAGAAATCTTTTTAAAATTCAAAAGTCGCGGTATCCTCATTAACGATTTTTTTTTTACGAAAATTAGCTAAAAATTATAGACCGTTAAACTATAAACTTAACTAAAACTACTGCCAAAGCATCCAGAGATTTTTCTGGAAATATTTTAGGAAAATGAAGGACAATGGCGTTTGAAGCTGAAGCTTGAGGGTTTGCAAAACACTCTTCTTGCAACATTTTTTTTACATAACCTGTATTTCTTTCAGGTTGTTTGCTTAAATGTTGCCAATTTTGACGTTTCAAATCGCGACTTTGACGTTTTGAGGGAAACCCCTTTTTTTTCCTTTAAATGCCTATGACTGCTTTTTCTTTAAATTTACAGACCTTAATTTTGGTACATGGTTCACTCTTTATAATACAAACACGCGTAACAAATTTGGTGGCCTTCACTTATTTTTGAAGATACACATTAAAAAAAAATTCCAGGAAAAGGAAGGTACGTACCAAATTCAATCAAAATCGGTACATTATTTTTGAGTTATCGGTGTAATAAATATATATATATATATATATATATATATATATATATATATATATATATATATATATATATATAAATATATATATATATATATATATATATATATATATATATATATATATATATATATATATATATATATATATATACAGTCGAACTCGGTTATAACGAACAAGAGCGGACCGAAAATTTTGTACGCTAAAACCGAGTGTTCAGAAAGAATTTTTGCAAAAATAGAAAATTTATTTTCACACTACAATTCCTATTGAATAGAGTAAAAAATATGCACTTCTTGATAAATTATAATGTATTCATATATTAATAAAATAAAACTTAACTAAAGAAATAAAAATTATAAATACATATTCTGATACTCGTAATAAAGGATTAAAATATACAGGATGGTGCGTTGAAAACGAAACAGACCAGTTTGCGTCCAGAGAATTTTTTTTAAGAAACGCTGAAACACGTCAATTTTAATATTGAGGGGGACATGTTTTGACATAAAACTCATCTTTGTCACATCAACCCCTTAAGGGTGGTGATAACAACCCTTATATTTTAAATAGGGAACATGGGTCGAGTGTTACATCATTTGAAAGCTATTTCTTTTCTGAATTCAGCACACTAATTTTTTTTGAAGTTTTATCAACTCGTTTAAAAATTATTCACAGTTGGATTTGCAAGAACGTATTTCATTCATTATGATAATAAATGCACTAATTAGTCAATTTTTCGTTAAAAAAAAACTAAAAACAAAACCAAACGTTTAAAAATGTTTATTCAGTTAAATAAGTGTACAAATTGTTGACCACCAGCTTCCATACAAAAGTACAAATTTTGTTCAAAACGAGCTCTGACATTCTGGAGCATTTGTGGAGTTATTAGACGGCATTCTTCCAAAATGCGTCGTCCTACTTCTTCCATAGTCTCCGGTTTGTTGCTTAAATTCTACTCCTTAAATGGCCCCATAAAAAGAACTAAAGAAGTTAAATCCGGTGATCTAGGGGGCCACTCAATAGCACCTCTACGCCCAATCTATTGCTCTGGAAGCTCTCTATTCAAAAACTCCCTAACACGTTGTGAAAAATGCGGAGGAGCTCCATCTTGTTGAAATTGATTTTCTTGATAGCGATCATCATTTTCAACAATGTCAATTAGTAGAGGGTAAACGATATCTTCTAGTAACTCCAAATACGCCACTCAACTTGCCATCAAGAAAAATTGGTCCGATTAAACGGTCTCCAAAAAATGCCAGTCCAGACATTCAATTTCTGTGGAGTTTGAGTGTGGACTTGGTGAAAATTTCTTGCATTATTATCTGCCCAATAACGATAATTATTTATTTAATAATTTTTTTTAAATAATTTATTTAATAAAAACGTACACTCGTCTGAAAAACAGATATTGAACAGAAAGTTCCCGTTATCAGCTGTTCGTGCAGTCATAACTTCACAAAACTCCAGCCGCCGATGAAAATCATGTTCATTCAGTTGTTGTGCAAGATGAATTTTATACGGGTGAAATTTATGATGCTTCAATATTCGCTGAGTTCTTCTTTTGATGCTTGAAACAGTGGCCAATTTTCTCGTGCTCAAAGTTGGGTCTGCAGCAATTTGTCCTAGAACTTCAATCTCAGTAGTCTCATTTCTAACCGGAAATTCACGTTCAGGATCCCGTTTTTTGTTGGCTACTGAACCACTTTGTCGAAACTTTGCAACGAACTCCAAAATGTATTTTCTGTTAACATGTCTGTTCGGATGTCGTTCAGTAAACAAATTTGCGGTACGGTTGGCACAGTCATCGTTTTTGAAAAAAAGAGTAATTATTTCAACTCTTTCTTCTACAGAATACACCATTGTGAAATTAATTTTCGGTAGTACTATCAAGTATCAAACCGACCGATAAACTGAAAAAGGTTCGGGACGCAGCAAGTGCGTTATGGTAGTGAATTTTCATAGAAATGATTTGGCACAAAATATTTTATTATAACTTTTTTTTCTTGTAACATAGAAATTTAAATTTTGGTGTATAGTTTACTTTTTATATGATAAACCTACCTATCAAATTTGGTTATCATAGATTTTTTATTTTTTAAGATAAAATTTTTTTTCAAATGAAAACTCAAAGTTTTTTTCAGAAAACCTCGTCCAATTTTTCTGATTAACGAACTTATCAAAGCCATTTACAAAAGTAAGGTACATGCCAAATTTTATCAAAATCGGCCAATTATTCTTTGAGATAAAAATTTTTTTCGAATGAAAACTCAACATTTTCCCGGAAAACCTCGTCCGATTTTCCTGACTAACAAACTTGTCAAAGCCATTTACAAAAGGAAGGTACATGCCAAATTTTATTAAAATCGGCTTATTACTTTTTGAGATAAGAATTTTTTTCGAATGAAAACTCAAAAGTTTCCCGGAAAACCTCGTCCGATTTTCCTGACTAACGAACTTATCCAAGCCATTTACAAAAGAAAGGTACATGCCAAATTTTATCAAAATCGGCCCATTATTTTTTGAGTTATCGGTGTGATACATACATATATATATATATATATATATATATATATATATATATATATATATATATATATATATATATATAAACATATAAAAATTGAAACTGACACCGGATATGGGTTCTAGGGGTCCTAGTTCGCGCTCATTTGCAAAAATTTTTTCAAAATTCAAAAGTCGGGATCTCCCCATTAGTGAATTTTTTCTACGAAAATTCACTAATAATAAACCGCATTGCGCTCATTCCGATAAGAAATCTTCGGATAGTCAATTTTTTGTTTACAAACCAATAAAACATTGACTATCAGCACATTTCTTATCGGAATGAGTGAAATGCGTTTTTGCATCTTCAACTGTGAATAATTTTTTAACGAGTTGATAAAACTTCCAAAGAATTAGTGTGCTGAATTCAGAAAAGAAAGAGCTTTGAAATGGTGTAACAATCGGCGCATGTTCCCTATTTAAAATATAAGGGTTGTTATCACCACCCTTAAAGGGTTGATGTGACAAAGTTGAGGGTAATGTCAAAACATGTCCCCCTCAATATTAAAATTGACGTGTTCAGCGTTTCTTAAAAAAAATTCTCTGGACGCAAATCGGTCTGTTTCTTTTTCAATGCGCCACCCTATATATATATATATATATATATATATATATATATATATATATATATATATATATATATATATATATATATATATATGTATGTATGTATGTATGTATGAATTACATATAGTTTCGTGAAAAGTAATCGGTCATTTTGCTTTGAACCTGGTTTTTAATAAAAGGTTGTTTTTCTAAGTATGCATACAATTTATCGTAGGCTAGGAATATACTAGGTTCGGCATTAGAATAATGTAAAAACATTGATACCACATTCAAAGAAGCAAACGATTTTAACGCTGTTGGAAGCTTATGATCATCACTTGTTTCGTCTTCTTCATTTTCATTCTCTTCGTCAATAGTTTCGGTCATAGGAGATAACTCAGATACTAATCCCATAAATTCAGCATCGCTCGGGAGTTCAGTGGTTATTAAACTGTCATCGATTGATAAATACATACTGTTCTAAATTAATATTGTTGTCCTTTATCCAGGCAGCCAAAGACAGGTCGTCTTTATCTGTATCCTCAATGAAATCCTCTCTGTGACTTTTCTCTTGTAATTCCATCCAACGTGCTAGAGATAGTTCATCTTCTCCGTCATGTTGGATAGCAAGCTGAGGCTTAAATCCCGCGCAATGAAAACAATTGGCAGTTGTTTTTTACGATACTTTGCGTCAAGAATAGCTAATCATTATTATTGCGTCCAATAAGGAAAACTCAAAGTCTTCCTTATTTTCAAAAGCGCTTATTAACCTTATTAAAAACATTTTGCGATAGTATGATTTTAAACATCGTATGACAGCTTGGTGCATAGGTTGTCAAATGGCAGTGCCATTTGGGGGTAGAAAAACTAGTTTGATAAATTGGAAATTTTCTAAACGCGGATGCGCTAGACAATTATCTACAATAATTAGGATTTTTCTTCGTTTTTTGCGAAGCTCATGTTCCCATTCTCGAAGCAGTCCGTCAAAAATTTCACTAGTAACCCATGCTCGTTTATTTGCCAAATAGTTTACTGGTAATTTTCCGCTATTTTTTAAATCATCGGGGTGACTTGACTTACCAATCACCGTTAATGATGGTTTCTCAGTTCCTGCCATATTAGCAAAATCCACACCGCAATTCTATCTCTTTGCTTTCCACCACTACATTTTCTCCTTTCAATTTTAATGTATTGTCTGGGATCATCCTATAAAAGAAACCTGTTTCGTCGCCATTAAAGATATCATTTATGTTGTATCCTTTACTAACTTCTGGCCATGTTGCTTCAAGCCAGTCTGATTTTAGTTGACACACTGGCTGCCTCTCCTTGGATTTTACCAGCCGTAATATTGTGCCTCGTTTTAAATCTATCTAACCAACCTTTTGTACAAACAAACTGTTGACTATCACTACCACCGTAATTTGAATTTACTTTTGCACGTTCTTCTGCTTTGGTTTGCAAAATTGGCCCAGTGACAGGATTATTTTAACTTTGATTTGTAAACCATTTAAATAACGCCTGATCTATATCATTCCTTACTGGTTTTCGGATTTTTTAAAGTTTTGTAACATTAGTATTGCACGATGTAATTTTGTTCTTGTTTTTAACAACTATAGATATGGTAGATTTTGGCAACTTATATTTTTTTGCACACTTCTGAGTTGGACATTCCCATTTCTATATCATACACACTATATTTAGTTTTTGATTAACTGTTATCACTGATATGATTGGTCGGGACGGTCATGTGATCAACATACAAATAGTTAGTTCGCCATAACCGATCGGACTGGCGAATATTCCGATGATTAGCGTTCGCTAAATGCAATCGTTCGTTATAAATGTGTTCGTTATATGCGACCATTAAAAGCATATTTTTAAATGGAAAGCGATTTCGTACTCCAAATTTAGTTCGTTGAAACCAAGCGTTCGCTTTGACCAGGGTTCGTTATAAACGAGGTCGGCTATATATAAATTGAAACTGACCCCGCATATGGATTCTAGGGATCGTAGTTCGCGCTCATTTGAAGAATTTTTTTCAAAATTCAAAAGTCGGGACCTCCTCATTAGTGAATTTTTAAAAGGAAATTCACTTAAAGTAAAAAATACTTCAATCTTAATCTGGGAAATGTTCTAAATACATGCCTTGAACCTCTTGGCAGCATCCTAATCGTGAATAAAAATGACTTATAACGTTAATTAACAGCTGAGGCGTGACCGACCTAATTGCAATCGCTATTAGTAAATTTTTATTTAAAAAAATTCACTAATAGAGAGGTGTCGATGGTGAGACTTTGCAAAAATTCTTTCAAATGAGTGCGAACTAGGACCTCTAGAACCTATATCCGGGGTCAGTTTCAATTTTAATATGTTATATATATATATATATATATATATATATATATATATATATATATATATATATATATATATATATATATATATATATATATATATATATCCATATCCGTCTGATAACTCAAAAAATAATTAACCGATTTCGCTGAAACTTGGCAAGTGCCTTTCTTTTATTAATGGCTTGGATGAGTTCGTTAGCCCGAAAAATCGGACGGGGTTTTCCGGGAAAATTTTGAGTTTTCTTTCGAAAAATTTTTTTTCCCCGAAAGTAACAAAGCTGTTTTAATGAAATTCACTATATATGTTGCCTCAGGAGAGATCTCACTACGTACCAAAATTCAACTTTCTAAGTTTAAAGAAAATTGAGTTATTCAAATTTTAAATTTTCTTTCGAACAAAATTTTTTTCTCCGAAAATTACAAAGCTATTTTAATGAAATTTTGTGGATATCTTGCCTTAGGAAAGACCTTACTACGTATTAAAATTAAACACTCTAAGTTTATAGAAAATTGAATTATTTTAATTTGAAACATTTAATAAAAATTCACTACCATAACGCACTTGCTGCGTCCCGAGTTTTTTTCTTCTTGGGTCAGTTAAATCGCGTGGTTTAGTTTTGTATGCCAGACTTTTCACTTATCCTCATAAGAGTAACTCTAATAGCGTAAGGTCAGCTCACCGCCTCCATATCCACCGATTTGGAAATATTAAGTCGAGGTGCTACCAGACTTTGGTTTGGTAGTGTGGTGCTCCATCCTGCTGGAACTATATCACATTCGCTGGAACTTGTGCATTTGCTCGGTCAGGATAACATTTTGTTGTTTTCTGCATTTTAAAATAGGGGCCATTTTTTTCAAAACTGTTTTCCTATCGCTATTGATTGACCAAATTTAGAGTTGGAAACTTTGGAAATGGGCTTCAGCATCGTTAAGTTAGCTTTGATTATTTGCTAAAGTCAACTATTTAAAAATGGCCAGTTTCTCCATCTACGATTTTGTAAACATGATAATTTTCAAAAGGCAAATGCTAGTACTTCAATATGATTTTTTGCGTTTATCCTTTTCATTTTTTTTTAAGAGTGTATCTTATTGGTTTATTAAACGCCATCTAGAGTATGGATTACTCAAAAAAACAGGAATATGGTCTCATGTTGTGATTTTGGTGAATTTTTATTTTTTAAAAATTCACTAATAGAGAGGTATCGATGGTGAGACTTTGCAAAAATTTTTGAAAATGAGCGCGATAACTCAAAAAATGATTAACCGATTTTGATGAAACTCGGCAAGTGTCTTTCTTTTATTAATAGCTTGGATGAGGTTTGTTAGCCAGGAAAATCGGACAAGGTTTTCCGGGAAAATTTAGATTTTCCTCTCGAAAAGAATTTTCTCTCTGAAATGTACAAAGATATTTCGATAAAATTTGGTCTACATATTGCCTTGGGAAAGACCTAACTAACTAACTATGTGCCAAAATTCAGCTTTCTAGGTTTACAGAAAATTGAGCTATTCAAATTTGAAATATTTATTTTTAAGATCACCGCGTTTCATTGACAATGGCTTATATGAGATCTAGTATGTCGTTGCCCTGGTAACGGAACATTTGATATTATTGCGCAGGTCTGTTAGACGCTGTAACTGACGTTTATCGTATGGTATTGGTATGAGATTATTTATATGTTTATTTGTTTGAGTCGACGAATTATTTGTGTCATTTGGGAAATTTTTCTATACAAGTGCAAATTATTCATTTATTAATGTTAATGGGTGGATTAAACAGTGTTTGTTATGTTTTATCAACACATATAAAGGATCGAAGTTTTACAACAGGGGATGATATGCAACAGGTTAGTTATTTACTCTCTGATGCTTTGGCTGTAGTTTTAATTAAGTTTATGGTTTAACGTTCCATAATTTTTAGCTAATTTTCATACAAAAAATTGTCAAAGAGGAGACCGCGACTTTAGAATTTTAAAAAGATTTCTTCAAATGAGCGCAAACTAGGCCCCCTGGAATCCATATCCGGGTTTACCTTCAGTTTTTATCTGCTTACATATATACAGGATGACGCGTTTCTACGGTAAAGCTGAATATAATTATTATTATACAAGAGACGAGAAATAGTTGTATAAGTTAATTATAGGGTGTCTTGAGCTGCATCTTATAAAATTATTTTGACAATCACCGGCTGGCCCATAAGTCGTTGGCAATCCCTACAATTTTTTTTCGAACAGCCTTATTTTATTGCATTTTTTATAGAAATATGTTTGTAAGAAACAAAATCAATACGCAGTAAGTGCGTTTTGGTAGCAAATTTTCATTAAATGCTTCAAATTTCAATAACTTAATTTGCTATTAACCTAAGATTTGTTGGCTAGGAAACCACCGTTTAAAGTTTATTGTCGGAAAATTTTTGTACATTTTCAAACAATAAGTTATTTTGATAAAATATCGCACATTGTTTCTACTATATAGGTTATACCGGTAACTTAATTGATGACTGCTTGCATTAAAAAGACATATTTGATATTCAAAGCATTTTCATAAAAATTCACTACCATAACGCACTTGCTGCGTGCATAGTTTTTTACTGAGCCTGCTTAATTTAAAATGAGTCATTATAAAAAAATCGCTAAAATGTAAGTATTGTATTAGGACCACAATCAGCATATATCAGCTCAAAAACGCCAAATAGGTATTCATCATTCGTCATCGTCGATTGTAACCCGCGTTTTTTATATTATTTCATGTAGAGAATATGTAAATTAAAATGTATATTTAAATTTTGAATATCCATATAATTAGGATTTTACACAAATGCCTTTCTTGTATTTAAATTTAGCTATACTATATCTTGTCTCATTAAATATTCCATGCATAAATATTTTAGACGTTATGTAATGGGGTTACAATAACCATTTTTTGTTGTTAATTTCCTTTTAAGATGAAAACTAAGTTACTTTTCACGTTGCAGGGCAAAACTTGGTAGTAAAAGAAGACAGTTAAGTTACGTAATAAACTTTTATTTCTTTTAAGAAAACGGATTGTAATTACCTAAGGGAAACCTATCTGTCGTCTTATTGTTTCATTCAATTATCTCCACTAGGGTTTCCTTTATATTACGTTTTGTAGGTAGATTTTATATCCTGAGAAATATAATTTGTGCTTATAGCCGTATTTTAAGGCTAAACTGTGTTGCATTACTACGTTATTTTTCGTGTTATTTGATATTATCCTTCTCTTCCAATAAAGAGTTTTATGATCTGAACTTGTCGGTATTTATTAAAAGTAAGGATAATGCGTTTACAAAACTCATATTTCGCCATACATTCATTATGGTCAGGTTTTAGATCAGGATACTTAACCTAAACAACTACAATTGATTTGTATCACACCGATAAATTTGGTAGGTACCTTCATATGGCAAATGTCTTGGATAAGTTCGTTAGCCAGGAAAGTCGGCCTAGTTTTTCCCGGAAAATTTTGTGTTTTGTGGCGCAAAAGGTCAAGAAATGACAGAATAATAACTTTGAAAATTTGATAACTTTTCCTCTTAAAACGTCAAAGTCGCGATAGGAAACGTCAAAATGAGCAATTTATAGGCAAAGAACCTAAAGCGAATACGGGCTATATAGAGAAAATATCGCAAGAAGTGTGTTTTACAAGTCCGTAAGTTTCAACCGTCATTGTCCTTCATTTTACTAAAATATTTCCAGAATATTCATTTCAAGTAAACCCCCCCTCTCTGATGCTTTAGCAGTAGATTTAGTTATATAGTTTTTGGTTTAATTGTCTATTATTTTGGCACATTTTTGTAGAAGAAATTCTATAACCAGGAGAGCGCGACTTTTGAATTTTAGAAAGATTTTTTCAAATGAGCGCGAACTAGCGTTCCTAGGACCCACATGTATACAGGGTGACGCATTTCTACAGAAAATCTCAATATTGCTTCTTGAGCTGCATCTTATAAAAATTATTTCGACAATCACAGGTGGTTCATAAGTCGTTCGCGATACAAATTGTTTTTTTTTTTATTTTAATTGAACACCCTTATATTATTGGATTTTTGCATTTTCCATCGAATTGTAACATCCTTCTGTCTGGAATTCTCCGATTTGGGAAGGCTTCTTCATACAGTCGTTTCACCTCATAACAGTTACCAAAAGCCCGTGAATACATAACATGCATGTCTGTTAGTTCATTGTTGGTAAAGACTTTCATATTTAATTAGAAAAATTACGGACAATACAATTAATTACTTAAAAATAATGAGTAATCTCAAACGTAAAAGTCAAATGTATATGTCACGACGAAAACGCAAAATTCAAGTCCCGTAACGATGGAAACCACTTTGTTAAATGGTTTGTTCAAAGTTTGTTATCATGGCTTTTTATTTTATCTTCATCATTGTGTCTTGTTAGTTCTTTTTTCTGGTAAGATTGTAATTTTTAATTAAAGGATTAAGTTTATACATACTTATAGCAATTAAAAGGTGAAAAATGTATTCCTATGATTTGTCGCAGAATTAATTTTTGAGCGACATCGACCTGAAATAACTCGAAAATTGTGTGTCTGAGAGATTTGGATCAAATATAAATGTTTTGCTTACAATTGATAAGGGCTGCAATGTAGCTATGCGGTAGGTCGATATTACTGGGTGTCAAAAAATTATAGCCAACTGAATACAAGCCATACAGCCTTACAGGTGGCGCCCTCTGCCAGCAGTGTTATTAACAATACCATATTGAAATTTCTTGCCCTCGAAAACCCCCACATGCCAATTTTCACGTCAAAATTTTAATTTGACTCGGACTTATTCGTGAAAAACTGACAAAAACAAATAACTTTAACACGCTGTATTTAAAAAAGTAAGTATTTGCGGACCCATGTTTATATGAAAAAATAGTCTTATTTTTTCTACTGAATGTGTACCTGTAGCATAGACCATCATTTTTTAAACATCCTGTATATAGGACACTGTCAGAAATTTATAATTTAAGAAGAATGCGTCTTATAATACATTATTAAGTCGATAAATAGAAAGAGAGTGGAAACACCGCGTAGACTCGAACATAAGAATCTGGCCGGTAAGAAGAGCGAAACTATAGGATTGCTGAGGTTACTTTTGTGAAAGGATTAAAATCAGTGAATAGTGGAGACAAAGACTGGTTCATTAGATGGAATAAGTAGAAGCCAAACAAATTTGGTATGTCAAAATTAGAAGTATGTTACATTTAGATGGAGTTTTCAAGCAGTTTTTGGTAGACTTTTATTAAATTATGTTAATATACAGCAAAAGCCTCCGGCTTATTTCGTTGACATGTTGTAGGATTTATGATCATAAGTAAATAAATAAATTATATATATATATATATATATATATATATATATATATATATATATATATATATATATATATATATATATATATATATATATATATATATATATATAATATTCGTAGAAATGGCTATATCATTTCTATGTAAATTCGCTACCATAACGCAGTGGCTGCGCCCAGACTTTTTAAATAACCTTCTTAATATTATAGCGCAGGCCAGCATATACTCTTAAAAGCTCTAAACTCATTTTCGTGATACAGATACGAGTTCTTAAAACGTATTAGTCACTTTCAATGATTATGTTTCTCACTTATTGGTCTAAAGTAACGAAATTGGTTCCCTAAGAACGCAGATAACAGATGTAAAAAAGCTTTTATGAAAGGTATCCAAGTGATTCAGATTTTATTCCGATTTAATGGCATAAAAGCCGATTTTTTAATGTCAAGCTCTGTAGAGTTAAAAGATATCGGTAGCGACTAAAAGAGTTTCTTTTAGTCCCTACTTTCGAACTAATATTCAGTATTCGGTGGGCTTAGAAACCCACAAAGGTTCTTTCTGTTGTTCACTCTTGAAACTTCCTGTTAACTTTTACCTCATTTAACAATTTCGTTGTTATTCTCGATTCATTAGATAACAGTTAATTAATAAGTGGGAGTTTTCAAGGAAATTAATTACGTAATTTGTAAGGCAGTCTACCAGAACATAAATACTTTTTTTTAAATTCGCCTTATTCTTTTACAGCTTTTGCAGGTTACAATAAGTACCGTGGAAAAAGAAATTCTTAAAAAACTTTTTGAAAATTGGCACATAAATCTTTATGATGAAGCAATATTTCGTGTGATCAAAGCTACAAAACATATTTCACTTCTTATTTCGAAAAGCGTCTTTTAACTTTTATGTCGTGACAGACCAAGTGAACTATGGTGGCGAGGTTTAATAAACGTTTAACTAACTTTGAAACTGCAGCCTCGGTGGCCCAAAGGTAAGAGCACATGTCTCTGGACCCAAAGGTCCTGGTTCGATTCCCAGTAGAAGCGTCATTATTTTTCACAGTACATACTGTAAACGCATCTTTTGCAAATGTTTTAATCAAATGAGGGATAATAACAGTTAAAACATAAATTTAGTGTCTTGTTAAATATATTTCATGCAAAAATTGATACTAATAAAGCGCAAAGTTCAGAATATTTGTTTAAAAATCACGATTTTCAACGTTTCAAGTCGTCACTTTGACATTTTCAGGAGATAAATTATTTTAATTTCTAATTCATTGTTGACACTTTTGCTCCAATAAAAGTTAATATATACAGGCTTGTCAGACTAAAGTCGGCACCAATGCTAACTTCGTTATTATTGAAACTAAAAAGTTAATTAAATAGGGACACTGGTAGTACTTTTTCCGCTGATTACGATCATGAACACGAAATAGAAACGCGAATGTCGCGTCCGCTGGTTACGTCAAAAAGTTACGTCTTTGTAAATTGGACATCCAGTATACCATCCTCTCAATCGATGGGAAATTTAATTCTGAACAAAAGTTATCCTATGACCCGTTATCCTAGTCGAAAATGACAAAGCAATTAGTGATTTTTCAAATACGTCACCGTGGCTGTGTTAGCTGTCGTAACTTTTCCTTATCATAAAGTAGAAAGTAATATCCATGATGTGAGAAAGTATCGTTTATTTTTTATTAATATAAACTTCTACGACAAAATTTAAATTAAATGCACAAAAGCAGCAACCTCTTGCTCCAAGCATTTTTGAGCCTGCTTGTAAACTCTGAGTGGCTCTGGAAATTATTCTACCATCAATATTATTGACAGTATGAATGATGATGACTTGCTGGAGATCCTCAAGATTGCTACACCGCCTTTTATACACCACACTGTTCAAATATACCCAAAAGAAAAAATACATTTGCGTTATGTCTGGTGATCGAGGAGAGGTCTTGTAGTAGGCTATCAATCTGGAGAACATTCTGGGCAGGATCACTTGTTGCAAATATATCTGTTGTCTATCTATTAAATTCAGGTCATCAAAGAAGTCTCTTAGTGTTGAGGTTAACAATTCGGCGTACCGCTCACCAGTTAATGCACCTTGATATAATACAGGGTCTACAATGTTGAGCCAATCCCATACGAAAAATTAACACTAAAGCGTCTCTGCGGGTTATAAGGACGGAAGAGAATTGGATTTTCTCGACTCCAAGATTGGCTGTTTTTCCTGTTACACATGCCCCTATTGGAGAAATTTTATTCGTCACTCCAAAGAACCAAACGCCAAAAATTATCATTAAATCTTATTTTATTAATGAACCACTGACAAAACTGGATGCTGTTTTCTTGATCTCCTGGTACAAGCGTCTGTGTAGGTCGGTACTGTACGGCACAAACTTATGCTTTTTTAGAATATTGTGAATAGTTCCCAAAGTCCACTTTCTTCCATTAAATCGTTCATTAAATTACTAGGATGAGCTTCAAAGCTAAGACATCAATTTTGGTTGCTTCACTCATTATGAGTGGTTTTTTGGTTCTAGTTTTCTCAGCCACATCTTCATTTAATTTAAACTTACGATACAAAATCAAAAAGTACCTCCGATCTGGCAAGTTACGCACAGGAAAAAAGCACTATAACGTTCTGGAGCTCGGTAGCTGTTTCATTGGTTAAGGATATAACATTCCAACATATTACATTTTTCAGAATGTGTGAAAGGCATTTTTTCTTCAAAAAACAAACCAATGGTTTATGAATTAAATGCAACCTTGAAGTATTTGAAAAATCATCAATTTCTTTGTCATCTTTGACTTTACGATAAAAGGACATATGACAATTTTTGTTTAGAATTCAATTTCCTGACGATTGAAAAGATGATATATTGGGTGTCCCATTTGAAAAAATGGAACTGTATGACGTAACTCGCGGACGCAAGTTTCGCTTTGTATTCCGTGTTCACCATCGTAATCACTGGCAAAAATACCACTAGTTTGTCTATTTAACTGACTTTGTAGCTCTAATAATAACGAAGTTAGTAATAGTGCAGACTTAAGTTTGAAAAAAAATGAATCTGCCCCGAATATGGGTTCTAGGGGGCCTAGTTCGCGTACAGTTGAAGAATTTTTTTTGAAAATTCAAAAGTCGCGATCTCACTAAATTTTTTCTACAAAAATTCACTCAAATGACTTGTGATTCTACTTCAGTAGTTACCAAGAATTTTAGTTTGAGTTTTTAGATGTAAGATTTGTATTTAGAGTGCATTTTTGTTTTCCTTTTATAATTTGTTTGTTTTCGTTCTTGTTAGTGCATTTAAGTTTGACGTTTAAACAAGGATATAAGTTTTACTGTATCCACTTTAAAATAATACCTATCCACTCGGACACGTAAAAAATATGTAAAGTATGCCCTCTCCACGGCTAATTCTCATCTAGATTCAGAAATATGCTAGAAGTGTCGCCTGTCTTCAATTAAAAAACCCTTCATACTACGGTAATGGTTTTTTTTTCGCCGTGTTATTACTGTTTGCTAGATTACTGATCTCAAAGATATACGGTGTCATAAATTCCATCATATTATAAGGAACACAATTTAGCTAAACGTTTTATCTCCTCTATACACAATGTTCATATTCTCAAGCACTGTAAGTACCTATAAAATAATATTACTTGCAATAAATCATTGCCGTAGGTGAAGCTATGAATGTAAGGTAAACGAGATTATATTCCTTCACTATCACTTCGTTACATTGGCGTCCATACACTATTACACAATAATTAAAGACGTCCTCGGAAAACGTTCTAACCAAAAATTGTTGTTTCTGATGAAATAACGTTGTATGTGATACACGTGAGTCGATATCTTAGATGGCGTAGCTGGTGGTAGAGAAAGAGATTCACTACAATAGCGCATTCTACTGGAATAGCCTTGTAACTGTTCCAAGATGGCTGACACAAAAACGTTGTCTTGACGCAGAGCAGGATTAAATAGTTAAACAAAGGAAAACAGAGGACAGTAAATATAACGCAGCGGAAGGACAATAAAATAAGTATATTGAAGCAAAGTGGTTAGTTATATGACAAGACAAGCACAAGAAAAACCTACCAAACAGGAGCCCACAATGGTCGGTGAAAAAACGTTGTAAAAGAACGACCCTATTTTAAGTTTTGTTTGCTTCTACGAACAAGTCTGTAAATGTAAATACGCGTGCGGGCAAACATGTTATGCTGAAAAGTTACTTAGAGAATTTTACAAAATGGATCATTCGGGATAAAATTTCTTATTAGTCAGCTGCATAGCTTTATCCGATACTTAAATGTTTGTCACCTTAGGAGATGTGAGTAGACGGCACTACACGTTTATATATAGCATTACCCACAATGGAAAAAAGTATTATGTATTCCCAAAAATTTGGTGCTCCATATACGCTAACAGTACGAAGAATCCAGCTTCAAGAGAGGACGTAAAATGACAATTATGTAAAAGGTTGGCAAGGAAAGCATGTAAATAGATCACAGGAGCTTAAAGAACATCTAAGAACTTCAATGACGGAACACATTTGATCGTTTCCTGGCAACGATGGCATTACAACCGCCAGCAGAATAATAAGGAGTGTGCGTCACCAGAACTCAATAAGAATTTTAAAAAACAACCCCAAGGTGAAACGACACTTCTGTTGAGACCTTTTCAATGGATAATTTAATCTAAATAGGACGAGTAGACCAGCTCGCGAGGCGAGCAGCCCTTAGAACTCTGACTATGAGGTTGCGAGTTCGAGTCCAGTATTCAGACAGTCGATTTTTTTTCACTCAAGATGTGGAAAGACCGGCGTTCTGATGAATGGTGGGTCGTGCCCTTTCTCTATCTGTGTGTCTAAGTTTCCTTAGCACCAGTGTATAATATCTGGGTACGGAGTTTGTCCACTGTGGTGTTATTTTTGTTTTGCCTGCAAAGGTCTGACACCTGTTCAAAATGTGACAAATTATATATGCAGTTAGTAATTGCTGATAACTAAAACCAGGGAAAAAAGATAGAGACGGAAAGTAAACTACATCACAGAAAAGCTGAATGGGCATATCAAACCCCACGAGGAGATTTGGAAGTATGTATCTAAAAATTATACGTCAGTAATAACAATTTGCGTAGACCTTCAACACGTGCTGTTTTTCCCTAATTTGGCCCACGCTGTTTTTATTAACGCCAATTCTCAACAACATGTGCATTCATAATCCTGCAACAAAAGATGTCGTTATGCATGTTTGGCATAAAACGCCAGCAAACATCGATATGCGGAGCTTTTGTCGTTTATGGAAAGCAACTTCGAGCCATTTAAAATGAATTCGTCCAGAAATTTGATTACCTGGTCAGGCAGGTGTGTTGTGCAAAAAATAACTTCAAAATGGTGTCAATTTTGCATCGTTTGGTTCTGTGGAATTACTTCATACAAGTGGAACAAAAGTTTATATTTGGTGGTCACAGTTTTTTTACCTTGTGAATTTTGCCCTGAGTGAAAATTTAAAGAAAAAGTCCAACATACCTCCTAGTGGGTAGAGCTAATAGCGGACGTCCATCTAAGCCGTTTCTAGTTCAATGAATGCAACAATCCATTTTTTGGATATGACAACCCTCAAAAAGCAAAGAACTCCATAAAAAAAATTGAAAGTAACGAAATATATGTAAATATTATTTAAAAACGACCCAAAATGCGTTCACCCTCCCTTTTCCCTCATGCCTATTGAAATGTTCACACAATATTTAAGTTTGCTGCAAGTAACATAAAATTCAACATTTTTCAATAACCTACCTATACCCAGTCCGAATAGAAGCTATCAAGAAAACTAATTTGGTTGACATATACCAATATATAAACAATGAGGAAACGAGAGACATCCTCATGAACTTGTCATCTACCGATCTACGAAATAGAGTGGACTTATTAATAGTGACCTGACGGACTCCGTCGAGGGTTCGCAGTCTCAACGGTTTTGCGACCAGTATTTGTCAAATATATCTTTAAGTTGTCAAACTTGTTCTGTAAATGTTCGACTTTATGACTTTCGGCAACTTTGCCATTACGTCATTGTGGAGTAAATATTTATCTCTGCAACGATATTCTCCTGCTTCTTGATTTCCACTTTACAAACATCTTAGTAGGAAATTGTAATAAATAACGATCTTTTTCGTTAAGGCAAATATTCCGTCTGTTGATATTTTAATTTAACGTATATAAAGGGAATGCAATAAGGTCACTACGATGGTAAATGTCAACAGCGAATTTTCAATAAATATTTTCAAAACCAAAACCTGAATTGCTTGTTCAAAAATAAAATCACCTTTTCTTATTAAGCTTCCTTTAAGGTTCTCGTTATGTCAGTAAGAGAGTTACGGTAATGAATAAAACATAACCGTTACACTCTATACTTGACAAGCTGTACGCATGTTAAAGATTCTAACGTAATAAAATATGACTCAGTCGGATTGGAAATATTTTTATAAAAATTCGCTATTATAACACCCTTGCACATGCTACATCCAGACATTTAAGTTGTTAGGATGTGCAATCAGATAAATGAAGCGCTCTCTTTGATAAACGTTTATTTCTAAGTGAAGATTGGAACCTGTGATGAGCTTTGATAAGTACATTTGGAGCACCTATCACCACAACAGATCTTTTTAAAGACATGACGACCGTTTCATTAACAAAGTTAGCGTCATCAGAGGATGAAAAATTCTTCATCCTCTGAGACCGCTAACTTTGTTAGTGAAACGCACGTAAGGTCTCTAAAAAGATGTGTTGTGGTGATTTGGGTTCTCCAAGTGTACTTATAAAAGTTTATCAACCAAACAAGAACTATAGGTGAATTGCAAAATTAAAGGTGCCTGCTCATGAGCTTATCGGATTACGTAAAATAATTTCAAGGCCACTAATATGTGAAATAGTGATCAAAGCCGCATCGTGTTAATTTTCCACAATTCAGTATTGTAGACGCACATTATATGGACTAGAGTGAGCATCAAATATTATTTAAGCATTAACTCAAAATGAATGAAGCGCAAACGGCACGTACAGCGTGAATTTTCCCATCAGGATTAATCAGATCAGCACGAGTACGTTAAGTTTTCATCATGCATTAGGCACTATAAGATTAGTAAATTAATTAAAATGATTCTCGTAGCATTTTCTGCTTCGTTAAATAAGAACGTATTTAGCATTTAAATTAACGACTGTAAAATTAACTCGGCTACTAAAGAATGACTGTATTTGCAGCTATATTCTAAATGTCTTAGTAAAGGTATTAGTAAAGGTCGATTTATACAGAGGCCTGGCGTGATCGGGCCGGGAACTGGTCGTGCCGACTTTAAAAATCAAACAATAGTTTTCATATGAAACAATCTATACATCGCAGTGCCCAGTGACCGACTGCATCCCCCAGTGCATGGCCTAATATTGCATTTCAATGATGTTTTTTATAATGAGTTAGGAGTTGGAAATTCTTTTAAAAACAAAAACAAGCTTTTATGATTTAGCTATACTAAAGCGAAAAATAGCTATACTGAACGTATGAAAGCGCCACATAGCCTACTGTATTTTAGTCGTGAAGACCTTTCATTTGATACCCACATCCCGAGGCGGCTCCTCAATAAGTGCGCCAGTGCGCGCGCACTGCCGCCTGCCGTGGAAAAAATAATATTTTTGCTATGCTATATTTTAGTAAATTTTTTTTACTTTTTTACCTCCTGCATTCAACAAACAAAATTAGTATATCGAGGATCGCAGAGATTCGGCAGCCATTAATACAGAATCAGAATAAGTATAGTGTTAATCGTTGCAGACGTTATATACATCCATATCCATATAAAGCAGTCGGGCGGCTGTGTGTATTTTTCGGTGCTCTCAGCAAATGCGATACTTTAGTGCGAAATGATCGCCTATCATCGTCGAAAACGACCGTATAAGCAATGTGTTGTGCGCTATAAAATTACACACTTCCAGTTTGTAGTGGACTTTTGGCAGAGCCTGTGTACCTACTACCTAGTAATTTTCGTCTTCGCGTCGGATTGATATATAATTAGATCATTTCGTTGTTGTTTACATGCTCTAACAAGACAATTAGTATTATTATTATGGCCACTACTTCGGGTTGCTTAATCAGTGGACAAAATAATTGTGATACTGTGATTAATTCAGTGGATAATATTTTAAATTTAAAGGTTAACTTTTTAACTACTATAACGTATAACTAACTAGAGGAAAACTTGGTAAGTAGTTAATAATTATTAAGTTTAGTAAGTAGGTTTTTTATAATACATTTTCAGGAAAAAAATAGGCGAGCCCTTCATTTTTAGTGAATTTTTATTTTAAAAAATTCACTAATAAAGAGGTATCGACGGAGAGACTTTGCAAAAATTTTTTCAAATGAGCGCGAACTAGGACCCCTAGAACCCATATCCGGGGTCAGTTCGATGAAACTTGGCAAGTGCCTTTCTTTTATTAATGACTTGGATGAGTTCGTTAGTCAGGTAAATCGGATAACGTTTTCCGGGAACATTTTGAGTTTTGTTTCAAAAAAATCTTTTTCTCCCAAAATTACACAGGCATTTTATAAAATTTGGTGGATATGTTGCCTTGTAAAAGAACTTATTACACATTAAAATTCAACTTTCTACATTTTTAGAAAATTGAGTTATTCAAATTTTGAGTTTTCTTTTGAAAAAAATTTTTTCTCCGAAAATTACAAAGCTGTTTTGATGAAATTTGGTGGATATGTTGCCCTGGGTAAGACCCTACTATACACCAAAATTTAACTTTCTAAGTTCGTAGAAAGTTGAGTTATTCAAATTTAAAGTATTTAATAAAAATTCACTACCATAACGCACTTGTTGCGTCCCGAACTTTTTTTTCTTGCGCACCCCCAATGCATTAAGGCACGAGCCGCTAGTGCCCATATCAAATAAGTTGTTGAGAAATATTTCGTCATCTTACGTCGGGCGCCATTTTTAATTTACGGAAGCTCCCACCTAGCCCATTGTATTTTACTGCTGAAGCCCTTCCTTTTGGATACACGTGTTTAAGAAGTTGTCAAGAAAAATATATTTCGCAATCTTGCGTCGGCCGCTATATGAACATTATTATAGCGTCACCTCGCCCACTGTATTTTACACGTGAATTCCAATTAATGCAGGATTCCTCAAGGTTCAGCTTTAGCCCCTACTTTGTTTCTTCTCCACATCAATGACCTCCTCTCTAGCACATCCAACCCAGTTCACAGTTACGCGGACGACAGCACCCTCCACTCAATTATACAATATTCTAAGCCTGTCTCTTTGGCCCAACTAGATGAGGATGCGCAGACACATGGAGGGTTCTGTCTCCGTGGATCTCCAAAAAATATTAGACTGGGGAAGTAGAAATCTTGTACAATTCAACCCCACCAAATCTCAGTCTTGCTTTCTTTCTCATAAAAGATACACCAGCCCTAGAACCATCACAATGAACAACCAAGTTATTCAAAGTAATGAGTCCTTTTCACTTGTTGGCATTTCTGTGGATCGAAATCTCAATTGGCACCAACATGTCACATCAAGTGCAGAAGCGGCTGCTAAGAAATTAGGTTTCCTCTTCCGGGCTCGCAAATACTTTTCACCAGCTAATCTCTATACCTTATATACTTCACAAATAAGGCCAAACCTCGAATAATGCTCCCACATCTGGGGTGCTGCTGCCGCTTCTACACTCGCTATCCTGGACTCCATTCAGAAGAGAGCTATACGTCACATTGGTGACTCTACCCTCACCGAAAGGCTGCCATTTCTTGCCCACCGACGTGCCGTTAGTGACCTCTCTCTCTTTTATAGATATCTGCACGGGCAGTGCTCAGAGGAGCTTTATACCATAGTGCCTCCACCTGCTGCCCCCAACAGATCTACCAGGGGAACAGAGCGAATGCATCCTTTTACTGTCCAGGTCTCCAGACATATAACATCTTGTTATGCCTGCTCTTTTGTCCCGGGGACCTCCAAGTTGTGGAATTCCTTGCCTGCGCATGTTTTTCCTTCTCCTCCGAACCTCCAAACCTTCAAGTCGAGAATTAACAAGTTGCCTCTTTCCTCCATGTCGACACCCACGGTACGATAGTATTTAGGCTGTAAGCCCTCGTGGTGTGTTGTTAAAATTTAAAAAAAGAAATTCAAGGGATAACTTCTTTTTTTGTTTTACCATGTTTGTCTGTGATCGTATTTTTAACTCGTTTACAGTTATTTTATGATGTAATCCACGGTTGCCTTGGTGTTGACGAACAACACTTTCTGATTATTTACCAACGTTTTTATATATTTATTATTTTGTATGTACAAAACACTATTTACACTGAACACTATAACTATTTGATATAAAAGTGAAATACAGTAGTTTACTTTGTATTTTGTATACAGGATATAATGTATGTATATCTATATTTGTCTAATCTATTGTATAACGTATAAAGACGTGTTAATTGATTTAGTTGTTGTGGCTAAATGGCTTTAACGCCTAATGAATCGGGCGCGCTTTGCACCCCTAAAAGCGATGCTGACATCTATACACAAAAGAAACAATAACAACGTATTATACATGTGTGTTGACTACCGTCAAGACTTGGTCCTAGGTTTTTTCTTGTCCAGTAATTTTTCCTCAGCTGCATTTAAACAGCTTTTTCTTTCTACCACCGCATTAAAATCCCCCCATTATAATTATGTGATGCTATATCACTTACTACGTACACGAACAGCCGTTAGGAAGTAACACCTAATACATCCAATCTTATGTTTTAATAATTAGAGTCTCATGTAGACGGGATTGTGTTAAATACCGGTGCTTTCACGTTAATAATAAAATATTCACTGTTTGTCTGAAACATCACTTGCTTTTTTTTTCATTTGGATACTCACACTAGTCATGTTTGTGGCATTAAATTATCTACGGAAATGGGTGAAACATAAACACCTTTACCTAGACATACAGAGGCGTGTAATGTTGTTACTGCCGTTTTAGCAGACTTCATTTCATTCATTATATATTCATAATGAATACAAACTCACTTCTATGTATTTAGGGTGCTTTATGGAATTAAAAGATGTTTTAGCCACCTACCGTGGGCTTTCCACACTTACTTTAATGCTGGGATCCGTAACCAGGTCGCGTATTTAGGCTGTCGGCAGCCCTGTTTACCACTCTGGTAAACAATAACCGTTAAGATTAAAACAATCTCAGTAGTTTCTTGTTAAATTTTATCTGAAATCTTGTTGTTTAGTATGTAACAAAATGTACGGTATATAGTCTATTGTTTAATTGGAGGGAAAATCGACCAGGTTAATACTAAGTTTATCACCACCACAGTCTACAGGCGATATGACTATATCGTCGCCACGATGACTGTTTCCAGAAATCTTTTACATTTTGTTCTAGATTCCGTACTACATTAATTGAGCAAAGGTTTTAAGAAGTTTTACTCTTGGTCCGCCTCCTTTTTTTCCGTATGTGTCCTGCAAATATTGTTATCAGAATGTTATTGTATCCCAGAATATCTCTAACAAATGTAGTCTTTTTTTTAATCAACTTTGTATCGGTGTAGCTTATCATTGTCATTTTTTCCATGTCCACGTTTCCAAGTTTATTTAAAGGTCACTTTTCCTTCCCATATATTATAATATTCGTTACCTATGACTGGATGAAATAATGTAAATATTGAATATAATGTCCATAAGAAAGAATAAAGTTGACTATCGGCTGCATGATATTTGCAAATATTTTGCAAAGCAAATAACAATCACAAGATTCTCTTGTTTTTTCCTCTAAACAATATGAAAATGTTTGGACGCTGGACGCAGCAAGTGCATTATGGTAGCGAAAGCAAAGTTTTATATAAGTGATGTACGAATATATATATATATATATATATATATATATATATATATATATATATATATATATATATATAATGTATATTCTTTTCATGTCGCATGTAAACTAAATTAAGATAAAATCTGTAAAATTTTTAATGGCCAACATTTATAATTTTTAGACGAAGTAATTAGATGTTAAAAAGAAAATAAATTTGTCGTTAAAAATTTTGTTTGTTGTAAAAATTATATACATGTGTAAAAGGAATCATTCGAGAATTTATTAGGTTTAAAAACATGTACATTTCATATCTAGTTGTCTAGCAAGATACATCATTCTGATGCAAAATGTAAATACCAGAATTTTTCATAAAATTTGGTTTGTGGATAATATAGGGTAAGAATTTTCAATAGGAACCCAAACTATATAAATACCTGTAGAAAATGAGTCAAAACAGCCGTGGAAAATAAGAAATAAAGCAAATAACAGATAAGGGTAAATATTTATTAAAAATATCCATATGAAACATAAAATTCAGGAACAGTAAACTACATTTCTTAGAGTAGAACCTAATTATATGTATATATATATATATATATATATATATATATATATATATATATATATATATATATATATATATATATATATATATAGGGTGGCGCATTGAAAACGAAACAGACCGATTTGCGTCCAGAGAATTTTTTTAAGAAACGCTGAAACATGTCAATTTTAATATTGAGGGGGACATGTTCGCTGAATAGTTCTTCTTTTGATGTTTGAAACAGTGGCCAATCTTCTCGTGCTGAAAGTTGGGTCTGCAGCAATTTGTCCTAAAACTTCAATCTCAGTAGTCTCATTTCTAACCGGAAATTTACGTTCAGGATCCCGTTTTTGTTGGCTACTGAACCACTTTGTCGAAACTTTGCAACTAACTCCAAAATGTATTTTCTGTTAACATGTCTGTTCGGATGTCGTTCATTAAACAAATATGCGGTACGGTTGGCACAGTCATCGTTTTTGAAAAAAAGAGTAATTATTTCAACTCTTTCTTCTACAGAATACACCATTGTGAAATTAATTTTCGGTAGTACTATCAAGTATCAAACCGACCGATAAACTGAAATAATAAACCGCATTTCTCTCATTCCGATACGAAATGTTCTGATAGTCAATTTTTTGTTTACAAACCAACAAAACATTGACTATCGGCACATTTCTTATCGGAATTAGTGAAATGCGTTTTTCCATCTTCAACTGTTAATAATTTTTAAACGAGTTGATAAAACTTTTAAAAAAATAGTGTGCTGAGAAGTCCCAAAAAGCGATGAAGATGAGATTCGTTGTAGAACGGCACTGTAGAATTGAACTGGCTTAAACACACGAGCGATGTTTAAGTAGAAGATTTGGAACTCAGGGTTCTAAGGAGCGAAGAAGGAGCGAAGATGAGATCTGGCGTAGAACTGTAGCACTGAACTGGCTTAAACACGCGAGCGGTGTTTAAGTAGAAAATTGGGAACTCTGAGTCTCAAGAATTTAAGAAGAGGAGATCGAACGTAGAACTGTAGCACTGACCTGGCTTGAACACGCGAGCGGTGTTTAAGTAGAAAATTAGGAACTCGAGGTTCCACGAAGCGAAGAAGATGAGATCTGGCGTAGAACTGTAGCACTGAACTGGCTTAAACACGCGAGCGGTGTTTAAGTAGAAAATTGGGAACTCTGAGTCTCAAGAATTTAAGAAGAGGAGATCGAACGTAGAACTGTAGCACTGACCTGGCTTGAACACGCGAGCGGTGTTTAAGTAGAAAATTAGGAACTCGAGGTTCCACGAAGCGAAGAAGATGAGATCTGGCGTAGAACTGTAGCACTGAACTGGCTTAAACACGCGAGCGGTGTTTAAGTAGAAAATTGGGAACTCTGAGTCTCAAGAATTTAAGAAGAGGAGATCGAACGTAGAACTGTAGCACTGACCTGGCTTGAACACGCGAGCGGTTTTTAAGTAGAAAATTAGGAACTCGAGGTTCCACGAAGCGAAGAAGATGAGATCTGGCGTAGAACTGTAGCACTGAACTGGCTTAAACACGCGAGCGGTGTTTAAGTAGAAATTTGGGAACTCGGAGTCCCAAGAATTTAAGAAGAGGAAGTCGAACGTAGAACTGTAGCACTGAACTGGCTTAAACACGCGAGCGGTGTTTAAGTAGAAAATTAGGAACTCGAGGTTCCACGAAGCGAAGAAGTTGAGATCTGGCGTAGAACTGACTTATACCTTGCGAAAGGCTTGCTTTTATCGAGCTTTCGCGTAACGCTAGGTAACGTAGTTGACATAACATAATGTCAGTAATACAGAATGGCCAACTAGGTAGAAGCATTCTTCCTAGTGAAGAAAATCCACTGGGTGCATCTAAAGAATACGTAAAAGACAGCTAAAGCTATTTACAATAAAGAACCTAACGGTATATAAGTATTCTTTGTATGGCATTGTTCATGCGTAAACGTAATACGATACAGACGTCTAGAGGATAGAGATTACCAGCAAATTGGGAAAGATTGTGAAATCCAGAGATAAATAATTCCAGGTAGAAACTTAAATGATAGTGCAACCGAATGAAAGTAAAGAGACAGGGGCGTGCCAATTTGTTTCTCCAACAGTACCCTTAAATCATTTGAGGACCTAGTCTTCATCTTCATTAAAGATAATGACGCATTAGTTGTAAAGCTTTGAAGATTCTTCCTTAATTGCAGAATTAGCGTTTGCAGGTAAATAGAATATACTATAACACACGCTGGACATATTCTAAAACATAATCAGTTTCTGACAATATAATTTAAAGGGCACATACTTGGAACAAAGGCGAAAACTTCTGGAAAAGTAGTTGGCAAAGTGTGGTAGCTACAATTAAAAAAATATGGTTGCGACAAGACGATATCGCCTCTAGACTGTGATGATAATGATATTTTTGTTTTAATTTTTAACGGTGATTTTATTGGGTAAATATGGATGACGTCACAATTTAAACCTACATTGAATCGTGATTGACCGGTCCATGCAAAAAATTGTTAAATCTCACCAAATTATGTCACGACAAAAACTCTGTAGAATTACTTATTATTATCAGCTTCCTTATTTTCGGGGCTCAGTTGTTTCAGTATTTTAAATTTAATTTTTGTTAAAGTTTTTGCTCATATGTGATATAAAGTAACAGACTGGTGATTCATTTTAATGAATTTATATAGTTCTGGTGCTATCGTTGATAATTTTTTGCACTGTTGTGTAAATACTGCAGAAGATAAAACTGTTCAGTCGGTAGCTGATATTTTAACTGACGGTAGCATTAACCTAAAAAGTTTGGGACGCAGCAAGTGCGTTATGGTAGTGAATTTTCATTAAATGCTTCAAATTTGAAAAACTCAATTTTCTATATACTTAGAAAGTTGAGTTTTGGTACGTAGTAAGTCGGCGGACTTTACGTAACGAGACGAAAGATTCCACTTCTCTGCAAGTACTAGTGCATTTGACTATTAAGCTGTATTAATGTGTTTTGTTTGCAAGTAATAGTGTGTGAACCCCGTTTTCCACAGTCAGAAGCGGTAAGTCTGCAGATTTTCTTAAATAAACGGGGCGAGGTTTTCTAAGCATTTCTATATTGCAATTGCAGGGTTTTGTTTTTGTTTTCCCTTCTGGTCTTTCATTTCGCCTTCCCGTTGTTTTCTCATGATTACTGTCCCACTGCCTTCATAGTTTCTTGAGAACTAACACTTTAAGCTGTTGCCAGCGGCGTCAGCGTGCTGCTGGAAACTTGATGTGTGATGGGTAAAATTCATAAACCGGGAAAATCAATGAGGCCTATTATTTCGGCTATAGATTCTCCAACATATAATTTGGCAAAGTGGTTATCAAACGAGTTTAAAAGCCTACCTCTTAAACAGAAAAGTTGTTCGGTGCTAAATTCTCTTGATTTTATTGATAAAATTAAAGATATAAAATTACTGGAAGGTGAGATGTTGATATCAGTTAACGTGGCGTCTTTATTTTCTAGTATACCCACAAAACAAACGCTAGAGTATTTGGAACAATTGTTAAAATTGAACAATATAAGTGAAGACGTCTGCAAAGAATATTTAACTCTAACTAGCCTTTGTATAAAACAAAATATTTTCCAACTTAACAATGTGTTTTTTGAACAAATTGAAGGCACGGCAATGGGCAATCCATTATCTCCTTTTACTCCAGACCTTTTTACAAGTAGATTTGAGACGGATTTAAAAAATAAAAATGGGTATTTCCCTAGAGTTTGGTTTCGTTACGTCGACGATATTTTTGCAGTGTTTGACACAAAAAAAATGCAAGGTTGAAGAATTCACTGAAAAACTAAATAGTCAATTTGATACAATAAAATTTACCCACAAAATGGAAATCAACAATAAACTTTATTTTCTAGATGTACTAGTTATTAAAAATAAAAATAATGGCTCCCTTGAATTCGATGTCTACAGGAAGGAAAGTGCCACTATTAGTTATATTCCTAACGACTCGCATAATACCTTTGCACAAAAAACAGCTAGTTTAAATTTCCTGGTAAACAGATTGATAAATTTTCCGTTAAGTAAAAATAGATATAATATAGAATCAAAGTACATAAAAAACGGGGCGAGATATAACGGTTATTCGGATAGTTTAGTGGACAAATTGGTTAACAAACACAGAACAAAGAAAATTATATCTGAATGTACATTTAAGAAAGATGAAATAGAGAAAAAAATTGTGTGTCTACCTTATGAACCACGTATCACGAAGGGTTTGGAAAGTATTTTTAAGAAAGCCGATTTACATTTGACTTTTTCGACGAAAAGTATTTTAAAAAATTTGTTGGGTAATACGAAAGACAAACACAAAGCCACTGAAATGTCGGCTATTTATGAGATAAGTTACAAAGATTGCAATCTTAAATACGTGGGTCAAACCAAGAGAAACATAGCCACCAGATTTCGTGAACATCTCGCTCATTTACGATATGGTACGGTGGCACAACATATATGGGATAATAATCACCACATTGACAAGGAAATTTGAAACTTGTCAAGAATGTTAGACAGCAAACTATGCTTGATTTCCTCGAAAGTATTTACATATCAAGGTCGATTAAGAACAAAACTTCATTAAATCGTGCGGCACCTTTAATTTCAAGCCCTTTATTTTCACTTTGCATTTAAACAGCTAAACACTCGTGATTTGTCTGGCAGAATAATAAATTGTTTTAAATAACTCGGCGGGTCTATACAGATACTAAGCTCTATGTTTGGTTATCGACTTAAAGACCCCCCTTTCGTTTTTTTTTTGTATCTAAGAAGTCAATATAAATATTTGTTTTTACGTAGAATTAAAAATCAATATAAATACTTGTTTTTATGTAGAATTTTAGTTAAATTATTTTTATTTATCCTTTGTTAAAGTTAACATTTTGAGCCAAACACTCGACTTGTTTTTAAAAAAAGATAAGCGGATGATATTGATCTGTCCGCCAGATGTGCATGTCGGCTTTCTTTAGTTGCTCCAATATTCACATAGTGAAATTTCTAAATCAAAAAGAACGTGTAGCTTCCTTAAATATTTCGGTACCTTTCATTTTAATCCCATTGTCCTTAGATTAGACAAAAGCTCATAAATTTGTCAACCAGAAGACTAAAGTAGTTATTCGACCTCGCCTGTTCTAGTATTGGCACAATAGACAAACGATGGTCACCGACTCCAGCTTTTACTTCGGTTTAGTTCGTTATCTAGGTGTGATATAAATACACAGTAGCGGTTGATTTTAATTTAGAATTTTTCATCCTCTGATGACGCTGACGTTGTCAGCGAAACTATCGTAAGGTCTTTGAAAAATGTCTTGTGGTGATTTGGGTTCTCCAAGTGTACCTATGAGGTAATACTGCTGTCCGTGTCCAGACACCTGTTGCTGGCGGTCCTGATGCATTTGTAGAGAGGCATAAGCAGCTTCCAATTAAGCCATAGTTCTTTGAATTGCTGTCGCAGAGGCCTCGTTGACCACAGGGCCTAACCAAAGGCCTGAGCTCATCCCTTTTTACCATTAGGAGATTCCTTTCGTCGGACAAGTGAGTTTCCTTTAACCTGTTGAGGGTATCATAAAATTTGAGTCAAGATAAACTTTCTCCTTTTTACCTGATTGTTGAATATATTCAAATCAAAGTAAATCTTTCAGTGTTTACAAACTCTAAGCAGTGAGTTTGAATATAAGGGCAACTTCCTTTTGCAAATATTAAATGTGTAAAATGCAATAATTTCTGTATTAATTAATGCAAAATTGTATTACCCACTTTGTGTTATTTTAAATAATAAGCAATGCTGATCTAGCTGCAGCTGCTGCTGCTGCTGCTGCTGCTCTTGAAAATTCATTAGCATATATTCTTTTTCTTTTTATGTATTATCAGAAATAAATAAGTTGTAGACACGAGCCTTCAGCTGAAATAAGAATCACTCTTTTAGCAAGCAAGCAGCTTTTGATAATTTTCACTAAACACATAAGATTACTAAAATTTAGATCTTAATTACATTCAAGCAAATTATTTGAATTTGTCGATAGCATTTTGCTTTCGCTATTTTCGCCTTAGTTCTGCAAAGAATTTTTAACATATGTATTTCCACTAGAAATAATAAAAACTGATATTTGTGTTTTACTCCTGCTTTTAGTGAATTTTCGTAGAAAAAATTCATTAATGGGGAGATCCCGACTTTTGAATTTTGAAAAATTTTTTGGAAATGAGCGCGAACTAGGACCCCTAGAATCGATATCCGGGGTCAGTTTCAATTTTTATATGTTTACATTTACATACATATATATATATATATATATATATATATATATATATATATATATATATATATATATATATATATATATATATATATATATACATATACATATATGTATACATTTAAGGGCAGTTACGACCAAAAAACTTGAGGGCTATATTTTAAAGAAAGTCACCCTGTACTAAATACTCTATATATTTCGCCTGTATTCCAGGCATCCCCAGGAGCAAGCACTGTAACTAATTGAAAAGCAGGCCAGAAGCATTAAAAACAGATAAATTCTGCCATAAAACACATGCAAAAAGCAGGAAGTGCACAACCATTTAAAAACTACACGTAACTTTATGCGAACATTTGTACGTTAAAAACATTCAAAGCCAGTCATGAAAAAGCATAAAAAAGAGTTAACAAGTTTAAAATATTAAAAAGGCTTTGAAAAATTCACGTGTAATAATTTGGACATCTAACCCCATTTTTATCAAGTTAGACACCCTAATGGGTGTCTAAAATGGGGTTAGATGTTCAAATTATTACACGTGAATTTTTCAAAGCCTTTTTAATATTTTAAACTTGTTAACTCTTTTCTATGCTTTTTCATGACTGGCTTTGAATGTTACGTGTAGTTTTTAAATGGTTGTGCACTTCCTGCTTTTTGCATGTGTTTTATGGCAGAATTTCTCTGTTTTTAATGCTTCTTCCTTGCTTTACAATTAGTTACAGTGCTTGCTCCTGAGAATGCCTGAAATACAGGTGAAATATATAGAGTATTTAGTACAGAGCGGCTTTCTTTAAAATATAGCCCTCAAGTTTTTTGGTCGTAACTGTCCTTAAAAGTATACAAATATTAGCACGCTAACGTGTAACGACTGTTACTCCTCCCTTCAATCATATATATATATATATATATATATATATATATATATCTATATATATATATATATATATATATATATATATATATATATATATATATATATGTATATGTATGTATGTATGTATGTATCACACCGATAACTTAAAAAAGAATGGGCCGAAAAGTTTTAATAAATTATTTTGTGCCAGATTATTTCTATGAAAATTCACTACCGTAACGCACTTGCTGCGTCCAGGCTTTGCAATTAAATAACCAATTCCTTGACGAGTTTTTATAGGATTAACAACTTTATAACTAGGTAACTATCTAGATAACGAGACATTAGCTGTGAGCAGTTGCAACGTTTTGCGCTGGGGGCCTTATAAATACGAGACTCTGGGCTAAGCGAACTAAATGGACAGTAAGTATTCGCTGTATTTCTTTGCTGACATAAGCAATTATTATCTTATTCTTCTAAATTATTAAATCTGTGAGATAAATTATAAGCTAGGGTTTGGGTGAGTGAATATTACTGTTGACCTCTATATTGTCGGGATTTATATCCATCTGAAATCTTAAGACGGAACAAGTTTTGGATTCAGAAAGCTGAAGTTAGTTATTCCATAAGCAACTATGTAAGTTTGCCACAGTCCTATCAAGTTTTTCAATGCTAACACTTATTTCACAGTTAAATGTAGAGAGACAAATGTCGTCGGTGATAAACCCCTGCGGCGTTTACGTATTCCTCGAGGCTAGTTGTTCTAGGGCCTACCATATTGTACTGCCACTAAAAATCAAATTAACTAAAGTGGTATTCAGCACGAGAAACGTATATGTCCTTAATTTATGATATAATCGCTATAATCTTAAAAATATATATTGCGACTCAAAAACCAAATTAATTAAAGTGGTATTTAGCACGTGAAACGTATATTATGCCATTAATTGCTGGTTCCAAGCAAAGTTCTGCACAAATTGCGAAAGGCTAGATGCAGTATAACTTACTAGCTCATTAGAGAACGGTCCACTAACAGCATTTATGTCTGTACCTAGTTTAGCAGCTAGTGATCCGTCTTTTAGTGAAGTTCCTAATAGTTAATTAGAGCCACCTGTGTATATTTGTTTGATAACAGAACCCCTGAATTAGCCTGGATGGCGTGTTTCACTTTATCTCTAATTCTGTTGATTTATCCGTTTCTACTTAACAAGAATAGTATAAATTTCCTTGCGTAGGAATGAACGAAGCAGGGCTTTGACAGAAAATCTAACAATCGAAGTTTTGTTTGCCCTGCATGCACTAGATGAAACAGGATCGGATGAGACGTAACTAAATCGACGCAGACCACTTTGTCAAAATGCTGCTCTAACTCCTAGATTCCCTCCTGCGAGGAATTAATTAGATCATCTGTAGATAAATGGTTCGCATAATCTCCAAACAGTGATGTGTTGTTAACTGAACGTAGTTAGATTGGATTGCTGCGAGTTACTATAAATCCATTAAGTCTTGCTAATGTCACTCACAGACAACTCATACCACTCTCAACACCCAACACCATGTGAGTTACTTCCTGTAAGCCCGGCAGCCTCTAACTAGATGACATACTTTTAAAGTCTGAGCCACAGAGACCATGTAGACCATATAGAGCAAAGTTAAGTTAGATTCAGTTACGTTGACTGCAAATGGTGATGTATTGATTTTGTAGGTATTTAAACGAAAATCCTTAGTAACTGATTTTATGCAGCATGTGCGTTATGGTGTCAAATTTTCAAAAACCTTCGAAATCTCATAACTCAATGTTTTATTAACCTAAAAATTCCAGTTGTGAAAATATCATATCTATTTTGATAACTAAATTATAAATAGTAAAGTCTTATAATAAGAAGAGGTTAAGAACCTCGGTGGTTCAGGGGTAAGAACGTGTGCCTCTGAACCGAAGGGTACTGGGTTCGATCCCAGGGTACTCCTTTCACTTTTTCAGTACAAACTGTAACAAAAACATCAGCCGAAGTTATGGCATTGTATTTGAGCAAGTTGAATGTCTGCACGTTCCGCCCATCGGAGGGGGCGTAAAGCCGTCGGTCCCGTGTCCATGCGATGTTGGGCACGTTAAAGATCCCTACCCTCCTTACAGAAAGGAAGAGGTTCGGCAAAATTTTTAGGATAGTGAGGTGAAACTGATAGCTGGTGTCGGTGGTTGGCCATAGTCGCGGAAATAGGCCGACGTTATAGGAAAAAAAGAAGAGGTTGCTCAATATGGATCTGTTATTGGTGAAAAGGATAACAGTGTTCTTCTAATTTATTTTTGAAGAAAATTTTAAGGTGACAATTTGAAATACTTTTGGCATATTTATTGCACTTTTGCACTGTATTGAAATGATATAATTCATTTGCAAAATCAATAATACTATATATATATATATATATATATATATATATATATATATATATATATATATATATATATATATATATATATATATATATATATATATACCATGTGTCCCAAACTGGAATAAAAAATATTGTGATTTAATTTACAATACTTAATTAGGTAATAATGCTAGGTAATATTATTTGAAACAGTTTAATAACGAAACGCAGCAATAACAAATAGAAACTTAAACTCCCCAAAACAACACAATTAGAAACGGAACTCAACAAATAATAAAATAGAAACTTAAAAATACACTAAATAGAAAATTGTTCAATATGGCCACCGTTTTGTTCAATGCACTTTATACGCCTTTTTGAAACATGCCTGCAAACTCTGGTGAGGGTGTTTCGGTTAATATGATTTCTAGCTTCCGTGATTCTGTTTCGTAATTCATTGATATTTTGAGTACCCCAAAAATAAAAATTCATCAATGTTATATCAGGACTTCGAGCACACCGGCCCATTGTTACAAATGACACGATTACTAAAATTTTTGTACAAACATTCTTTGACGATCCTAGCATTGTGAGCTGGACAACCGTCTTGGTGGTACCAAATCTCGTCTAAATTATCATGAACTCTTCTAATTCTTGGTAAGATATCATTTCTCAATAGATTAAGATACCTTTCCCCAGTTAAATTTTTTTCAAAAAAGAACGGACCAACAATGAAGTTACCTGATTTTTTTTTAAAATAAACTCTAATCTACAAATAAAAATAACAGTTTTTTTACCTAATAAGCCGCACCAAACATTAATACCAAATCTGTCTTGCAATCGTCTTTCTTCCTTTAGATGGGAATTTTCATTTGCCCAATAATGACTATTATGGCGATTATACACACCACAATTTGTAAATCTGGATTCATCAGTCCATATTATTTTCAAATGAAAATTTTTATCTTGCTGACATTGTCCTTGATACCATCTGCAGAATTGAAGTCGCTTAGGGTAATCGTCAACATTTAAGCCTTTTACGATTGTAGGTTTGTATGGATAGTAATGACTTTGTTTTAATACACGGTGTACCGGACTTTTTGGAACGTCAATTTGTTCAGCATAAAACCGAACAGATTGCGGAGGGTGTTCGTTTGAAACCTGTAAGACGGCATTATTTCTTTCTTCATTTCTATGCATTGGTAGTTTCTTGGCGTGGAAGTTACCGTCGTTCAATAGATTGGTCACTATCCTGCGAAATATTTTGGTGTTTGGTTGTCGTCTTTCTGCATAGTTGTTTTGATATTAATTTGCAGCTACCTCAGCATTTTGGTTAGAACGAATATAAAATTCCAACATGTCAAAATATTCTTCACTACTGAACATATTGTTGAATAATATTTGAAATAAACAGGAAACAAACTATTTAGTACAAAATTTTAAGCAACGTGTTAAATACACCTCATAATGTTCAGATAATTAAGAATGACAGTGTTCTTAATTGTTGCGATAGTGTTATATCCATAGCAACCTTTCTTCTGTTGTTTTTTAGTTGACTTACGTTTAAAAATTAAATAATTTTCAAAGGCGTCTTTGTATATCATTAATCTGCTTTTTATTGAGTTATTTACTAGGTTTACCTATTTAATTTAATTATAACAATTTTTTAGGATAATGTTGTAATGTATAATATCATTTCTAATAATGGGCCGATTGGTGTGCTCAAAGTTCCTATCTTTTTTATCGTGAATCATTACGGAAAATTATGTTAAAAGTCTATTGTTAGACTCAATGGCCTAATGCTTTTTGAACACTTTTTTTGTCATTTGTTTTCTGGTATTGGATTTCATAGCCTAATATCCCCAAAACGGTTTTTCTCAAAATTGTCAGTGCAAGTACAAGATTGCTCAAGCATGTTGTACATCATTGGAAAGCTCTTTTCACAGGCTATCACATGTGCAAAAAATCCAATATGGCTGCCATAATAAAAACAAACTTTGATACCTGTAGCTCAAAAACAAATGACAAACCAAAGTTGGGAATAGCACGAAAAGATTACTCTGTAAAAAGTGTCCTGGCAATGTGCAGGTCTTAGACATGTCAGATCAACGCCTACTTAGATATTTAAGAAAAAAGAAATAGACAAATTGTGTTTTTTTCAAAATAACTCGAAAACGAAAAGAGGCAGGGAAAAATACAAGTCATATTTGGAACGAGCATGAAATTCTACAAAGCAGTGCTAATTCAACCGTCTCCATATCTCTAATAATAACGGAGATAGCAATACATTCCCATCCAGTTTGGGACACACTGTATATATATATATATATATATATATATATATATATATATATATATATATATATATATATATATATATATGTATGTATTTTAAACAGGGTTTACCCGAGAAATAAACAGGAAATATATTTTATAACTTCAAAACTCGGTCAAAAAAGGCACGCTCAAAAGCAAACTGGTAAAACAAACTTCATTGGAATGAAACATAATGATTGTTTGATAGTTGTCGCCAAAGTATTTTGTTTTGCATTTCAAACATAGCACGCAAAATTTAGTTATTTAATCTTACATCTATGATATTTTAAAATCAGCAATAAAATGAATGTTTGAATAGGAAAGTAGCAAGTATTATATATATTTGGAAAGATAATAGAAATATAATATGCAAAAATATACAGGGTGATCCATTAGAAAAAATACAAGTTTATGTCATAGCTTCATAACCATTATTTTTGCAAAAAAACTTGGGACGCCATTGGATACCCTAAAAAATGCCTTAAGAAGGTTTTTACGGAAACAAAAAAGATTAATAAAAATCCTGGACGCAACCAGTGCGTTATCGCAGTGAATTTTCATTGAAATGAACTGGCACCAAACGTTTTTTATAACTTTTTTCTTGTAACATAGAAATCTAAGTTTTAGTGTATAGTTTCCTTTCAATACTATAAACCTACGTACCAAATTTGGTTACCAAAGCTTTTTTATTTTTGGAGATCTTTTTTTTTTCCGAAAGAAAACCTAAAATTAAAACCTGGTTCGATGTTGCTGGCTAACGAACTTATCCAAGCCACTTACAAAAGAACGGTACATGCCAAATCTTATCAAAACCGGCCCATTATTTTTTGAGTTAACGGTTGAGGCCTAGGGTTGAACATACTGAAACCTCACAGACGATCTCCGGCGAGTTTTGGCGAGTAGGCAGATTGAGGCCCCGTAATCGAGCTACAACAACCCAACCCACCTTTGTCCACCGCTCTAAGGAGTACGCAGATTGAGGCCTTAGAGTGTCCTTACATATTTCCTTTACCCACCTTTGTCTACCACTCTAAGGAGTGGGCAGATTGAGGCCTTAGAGTGTCCTTACATATTTCCTTTACCCACTTTTGTCCACCACTCTGAGGAGTAGGCAGGTTGAGGCCTTAGAGTGTACTTACATATTTCCTTTACTCACCTTTATCAGGTGCCGAAATGTCGTGTTTTTATAAATTCTGGACGCCGTTCAACCCGAGAACCCAGTATGTCTCATATATATATATATATATATATATATATATATATATATATATATATATATATATATATATATATATATATATATATATATATATATATATATAAATTGAAAATGACCCCTAATGTGGGTTTTAGGGGTTCTAGTTCGCGCTCATTTGAAAAAAAAATTTCAAAAGTCGGGATCTCCCTATTAGTAATTTTTTTCTAAGAAAATTTAGAATGCACAAAATGGAAGACCAGCGTATATCTTCTAAACGGTTCAAGATATCGATGTGCGGTTTCGGAATCCGCTGCCTCACAAAAATCGAGCTCGGAACGCGTGGTTAGTTTTTTTAGCTCCTCTAGAAATTGGTATTTCCTATGAAAAGTGTCCAATTTGGATCACTCTGTACATGTTTTTTATCTATTTTGGACATCCAGTGAATGTCCTGTGCTATCTGGGAAACTAACACACATACACAACACATCTGCAAAATCGTCTAAACGGTAAACCAGATTTACTGAAATGGAAATATTAGGTAACGACAAAAAGCCACAGTCGAAATTTCACATTAGCAGCAAAATATAATTTAAAGACCGTTTTCTCTTTAAAAAAAAATTCAATCATTTTCAGTGGCATTTGAAAATATAATTAGGTACTTTAAAGAGTGTAAACATACTTCTCAAGTATTCCAAAAAGCTCTGTTAATAATGGTTTTCTTTCTCGATATAAAATCCATCTGTGTTACAACTTGATAAAGCATTTCATTAAATACTTCATAACAAAGTTCAACATCCCCTAGGAACATTGATACGATGAGAAAGAAACCGAGAAAGCCAGAAAGCCACGACCACAGTTCCTAAACATCATGTTCTTTTAAAGGCCAGCCATTAAACCTCCACAGCGTGTTTATTTACACAAAGAAACTTTGTATCTAAGCGCTCCCGTCTTGTCTGCGTGCATGTGAGTGAGTGTGTATGTGTGGGCCTCCGTATACAGTGCTTTCATTTCAAAACTAGCCACCCTTAATAATTTATTTATCAAGGAAATCTGGGTTAAAAAAAACAGGTCAATTGGGATTTCGAGAGGCACGTTCAAAAACAGTATTTTCGGAATTTTACTTTTCACCCCCTAAGCCACAGTCACCCCAACTTTATAATTTTAAATGACACCCCCTAGCTTGAGATACACCATTTTAAAGGTATTTAAAATCCTAATCCAACGGCGTTCCCGAAATTTAAGTCCACCGCCAACTTTTGAAATTAGAAGAAAAAAACGTCATCAAATTGGGAATATTAAAAAAATATATTATTTAATAGTTTAAGACAAAAACATACTTTATTAAGTGCTCAAAGCACCCTCCGTTGTTAGCGAAACAATAAAATAGTCTACTGTCGAATTTTTTTCTAACATTTGAATTGTTTTCATCAGTCATTTTTCTAAGCGTAATGTTGTTGCAAATTTAGCTCCCCGGTGCCATTTGCAGCTATCAATTTTCCTGGTACGAGGTGATATGGGAACGATAACGTCCATGTCTAATTTAACGATAAATTTCAGATAAAATGAGCCGGTTTTACTTTCTTGATAACTTTGTTACTTATTCGTATTTAGTGTTCGATTTCTTGACGACTGCAACGAGTTAAAACCGAGTCTGTTGTGATTACATTTTTAAATTTTGAAAACTTCAAACTCATTTAACTCATTTCCATTTAAAATATTAAATATAAATAAAACTAGCAATCATGGTTTACACTACACAAGAAAGAGTTGAAATAATTTACTTGTATGGTGCTCAGAATAGGTGTGCTCGTAATACCGCCCGAGTTTTCAACGAAAGGCATCCTGAAAAAAATGTGGGACACCAATATGTGTCTTGCAGGAAAATTTGAAGAAACTGGCTCAGTTTGTAACAAATCAAATAAGCAACCACGAGTTCTTAACGAAGCTGCACAAATTGAGGTTTTAGGATGTTTTGCCGCTGAACCTACGACTTCAATTCCAAAAGTCGCTGCATTAACGAATATTTTCGTCGGTTCCATACATAAAGTTTTAAAACTTTACAAGTTATTTCCCTATAAATTTACCATTCTCCATGAACTCGGAGAGGATGATTATGATAGAAGGATTCAATTCTGTGAATTAATGACTGCCAGAATTCAAGACGATAGGAATTTGGTAAAGAATATTTGATTTAGTGATGAATCAACGTTCTTTCTGAATCGTTTTGTTAATAAACACAACTGTAGATATTGGGATAATCAAAATCCACGAGTGTTCCTAGAGGGTCATACACAGTTTCCACAAAAAAAATTAATGTCTCGGCGGGAATTCTTGGAAATGAAATAATAGGCCCTTTTTTATTGAAGAAAGTTTAACTGGTGATTTGTATTTAAATTTTTTGGAAAATTATATTGACCCACTCATAACAGAGTCCTTAGAAAACCAACTTAATGAAGAAGGCAACCCACTGCTGGATGAACAAAATTTGCACTATCAACAGGACGGTGTGCACCACTACACTATGCCTTACGTGTTCGCGAGTGGCTTAATCAAAGATTTCTTGACAAATGGATTGGCATACGAGGCGCCAGATCTCCGGACTTAACACCACTGGACTTTGTCCTTTGGGGTTGTTTGAAATCAGTTGTGTACCATAATCCCCCACCAAAGAATATTCGGGTTCTAAAAGATAGGATCACCCAAGCTTGCCGACAAATTACTACAGAAACATTTCAAAACGTTAGACGAGAATTCGTCGATCGACTATTTTATTGTTTAGCTAACAACGGAGGGCACTTTGAGCACTTAATAAAGTAGGTTTTTATCTTAAACTATTAATATATTTTTTAATATTCCGAATTTGATGACGTTTTCTTCTTCTAAATTCAAAAGTTGGCGGTGGATTTAAATTTCGTAAACGCCGTTGGATGAGGATTTTAAATACCTTTAAAATGATGTATCTCAAGCTAGGGGGTGTCATTTAAAATTATAAAGTTGGGGTGACTGGGGCTTAGGGGGTGAAAAGTAAAATTCCAAAAATACTATTTTTGAACGTGCCCATCGAAATCCCAATTGACCTGTTTTTTTTTTTTTTGAACCAGATTTCCTTGATAAAGAAATTATTTAGGGTGGCTAGTTTTAAAATGAAAGCACTGTATGTGACTTTGTATACATAGTGGGACAGCCAAATGAAATAAATTCAGTATCTCAATTAAGTCTGTGGTTGATAATTTTAAATTTAAAACTTTCCCAGTATGCAACACACACCCACACATTATGTCAATTATTGTGCATATTCATAAAAAATAAATACGTCAATTTTATATTTGAAACTGACATTCTGCAATGTGAAAACTTCACCCCTACATTCAACCCCCTTTGAGTGACAGTTGAAACCCCCAAATTTGTGGGAAGTAGGGGCTTGTGATCCTCATTTGAAAGTTCTCATTAATCCCCATGCAAAAATGCTACGGTTGTTTGTCTTTCTGTTTATCTGTTTTGGTAGATACAGCAAGCCATTAGTGCAGTTTAGCGTGGCTGGTGAATTCAAGTCAATAACTACTCAAGGTAGAGAACGACACCAGATTTTACACAAAAGAATAATAAAGTTTGTAACCGTCTACTTCCGTAGGGTGAAGTGAGTCGGGGTTTTGATTGGAAAAGGGGGTTATCTCGAGCGTCACCACTTTACTTGAGAATTGTAAAGATTCTTGGTGGAAAGTGGAAGCCCGAAAGTGACGGATGCAATGGTAACGGACCACCCTGTGGAAGTATGGTGCCCAGGAAAACTCAAGTGGAGATATTTAGTCTCCAGAGGTCAGATTTTACAGAGGCTTGCCAGGATATCTATGTTAAGAACGAAAAAGATATGCTTTAAAGCCAATTTATTGTTATATATATATATATATATTTATATATATATATATATATATATATATATATATATATATATATATATATATATATATATATATATATATATATATATATATATATATACAAAATCATATCAATCTGTATTTACAATGGAAATATTTATGCTTAAAATATGGTTTTCACCAGGGCTGACTGGTATGCATAGGGTCTAAAAAATAAATACGGAAATAACGGATTTATATTTCAGTTTTGGCCAGACATGCAGTTTTCCCGAAACTCTAGTCGCGGTATTTCTTTTATTTGTAGCTGGTTCGCTTCCCAATTTTTGAGGGAGCCTTTTTTTATATTTCAACAACACACCACGAGGGCTTACAGCCTAAATACTATCGTACCGTGGGTGTCGACAAGAAGGAAAGAGGCAACTTGTTAATTCTGGACTTGAAGGTTTGGAGGTTCGGAGGAGAGAAAAAACATGTGCCGGCAAGGAATTCCACAACTTGGAAGTCCTCAGGACAAAAGAGCGGGCATAACAAGAGGTTCTATATCTGGTGACCTGGGCAGTAAAAGGGTGTATTCGCTCTGTTCCCTGGTAGATCTGCTGGGGTCAGCAGGTGGAGGAATTATGGAAGAAGGCTCCTCTGAGTAGTGCCCGTTCAGATATATATAAAAGAGAGAGAGAGGTCACCAACGGCACGTTGGTGGGCAAGGGATGGCAGCCTTGCGGTCAGGGTAGGGTCACCGATGAGACGTATAGCTCTCTTCTGAATGGAGTCCAGGATAGCAAGTGTAGAAGCCGCAGCGGCACCCCAGATGTGGGAGCAGTATTCGAGGTTTGGCCTTATTTGTGAAGTATATAATGTATGGAGATTAGCTGGTGAAAAGTATTTGCGAGCCCGGAAAAGGAAACCTAATTTCTTAGCAGCCGCTTCTGCAACTGACGTGGCATGTTGATGCCAATTGAGATTTCGATCCACAGAAATGTCAACAAGTGAAAAGGACTCATTACTTTGAATAACTTGGTTGTTCATTGTTTTAGGTCTAGGGCTGGTGCATCTCCTATGAGATAGAAAGCAAGACTGAGATTTGGTGGAGTTGAATTGTACAAGATTTCTACTTCCCCAGTCGGCGTAGCTGTGAACTGGGTTGGATGTGCTAGAGAGGAGGTCATTGATGTGGAAAAGAAACAAAGTAGGGGCTAAAGCTGAACCTTGAGGTTTTACTATATGACGGTAATAAAAAAACTATATTTTACAATGTCCTAACACTCAGACCACACCTGGCTGATAACACATTGAAAAATATAAATTTTGGGGGTTACAGCTGTCACTCGAAGGGGGCTGAATGTAAGGGTAAAGTTTTCACGTTGGAGGATGTCATTTTTTATCTAAAATTAAGGTGTTTCGAGATTTTTATAAACACGGACAATAATAATTGAGATACTAAATTTAATCCATTTCTGTATGTTACTTTGTATATACTGTGCATGAATGTACGTGTATGGGTGGAATGTTTTATGCTAGGGTGAAAACAGTATTTCATTTTATACAGAATACAGTCTGAGAACAAGATAGAGAGATGAGTCAAAACCAATATCAAATACTGTTTCACGCGATAAAAGTAATTTCATACGGACTTTTGATGTTATAGGAAATGTAAAATATATTGTGTTATACGCAGTGAGGAAAATATTAAAGAAAAAATCATCACCTTTCACTTCAGCTTTACCTTCTTAGGAGCGTTTCAGCTACTTAGTCTCCCTCGCATATCTTTTATATATTACTGATGTTCATTTTGCTTTTCCATTTTTACCATTACAAGTTGCCATCTTGGCGGTGTATATATAATATCCTTATTAGGAAGTTTCCAGAAACATTTTATATGTTTCCACGGAAAATACCTTTTTATGTTTTTTTATGTTCGGTGAATAATCTGCGTAGGTGCTTTGAATGGGCAAATGAGGTTATAACGTTATTTAAAAATTCTCGATGCGTTCACACCCCGTAAGGCGTTTATAAAGGTCAAACTCATAGAAGTTTTAACATATAAAATAAATTTGTTTTTATTTATACTTATATTTATTAATTTGTGACTAAAATTATACAATGTCTTATAAGAAAGCTACGCTTGTACTTGTATAAACACGATTTTGTTGAACATCAAAACTCCGTTTGACATTTTTTTTTGACAAAAATACTACGAATAATAAGAAATATCATAAAGCTATTGAATAAAATAAAAAGAGCAAATAACTCAAAAAATCTGGACGTAGCAAGTGCCTTATGGTAGTGAATTTTGATAAAAATGTTTTTGATAGCAAATGTGTGTGTTTTTTTAAGAAAGCAGGCATCAAATTTGGTTACCAGTATAACATATATAGTAAAAACAATGTGCAATGTTTCATCAAAATAACTTTATTGTTTGAAAACGTACGAAAATTTCCAAAAGGAAACTTAATGTGTTCCCGAAAAAACCGTTTCTTGGTCAACTAGGTTAATAGCAAATTGAGCTTTTCAAATATGAAGCATTTAATCAAAATTCGCTACCATAACGCACTTGCTGCGTCCCGAATTTCTTTTCTTACAAACGTGCATTATATTTCGATCGAAAATGCAAAAATGCAATAACATAATTTTTTACGAAAATTCGACAAAAATTATATACCATTAAACGATAAACTCTATAGCTAAGACTACTGCCAAGCATCAGAGAAAGGGTCTATTTGAAATGAATGTTCTGGAAACATTCTAGTAAAATGAAGGACAATGACGGTTGAAGCTAAGACTTCAGGGTTTGTAAAACATTATTCTTGATACATTTTCTTTCTACAGCCCGTATTAGATTCATGCTATTAGATTCATGCTCTTTGCCTAAATGTTGCCAATTTTGACGTTTTAAATCGCGACTTTGTCGTTTTGAGGAAAACCCCAATTTATTTTTCTTTAAATGCCTGTAACTTTTTTTGTCTTTTGACCTACAAAGCTAAATTTTGGTAAGTAATTTACCTATACCGATATAAACTTATGTACCAAATTTGGTTGCCCTAACTTTGTTATTTCCGGAGATATAGATTTTTTCGAGAGAAAACACAAAATTTTCCGGGAATACCTCAGCCGATTCTCCCGGCTAACGAACTTATCCAAGCCACTTGCAAAAGGAAGGTATTCACCAAATTTAGTCAAAATCGGCCCATTCTTTTTTGAGTTATCGGTGAATGAATATATATATATATATATATATATATATATATATATATATATATATATATATATATATATATATATATATGAAAACCGGAATTGACCCCGGATATGTGTTCTAGGGGGCCTAATTAGCGCTCATTTGAAGAAGTTTTTTCAAAATTCAAGTCGGGATCTCAGTAGTGATTTTTTTTTAAAGAAAATTCAATAAAACAATAAAATATATGTATAGGACATTCGAAAATTGGGGTTTTTGATTCGCTTTAACATAACATAAAATATACAGAATGTTCCACTTGGGAAAAGTTATCTAGTTGAATTTCCAGTTTCTTAGGTTTGAGCATATACAGACTGTGCCAATTAAGACTTACCACCTGGAAAATATCGAAATTAAACAAAAGCCGAAACACGTCGATTGTTTTCAAGGGGGCACATGATGACGTAAGTTTTGGTGTCATGGACCTACCCCTTACACAGGGGCATAAAGTACCCTTAATTTTTTAATGGCATTCTATGTTGAGTGACACCTCATTTTAAAGCTTTCTCACTTCTCCTTACGAGAATATACGACTTTTTAAATTTTGGTTTAGATATGGCAATAAAATCACCAATTAAGGAATAGGACAAAATATCAATGAATGAAAGAATGTTATTTAATTAAATGTTCGAATAACTCAATTTTCTACGAACTTAGAAAGGTGACTTTTGGTGCATAGTACGGTCTTACCCAGGTCAACATATCCACCCAAGTTCATCAAAATAGCTTTGTAATTTTCGGAAAAAATTTTTTTTTAAAGAAAACTCAAAATTTGAATAACTCAGTTTTCTAAAAATTCAGAAAGTTGAATTTTAGTGTGTAGTAAGGTCTTTTACAAGGCAACGTATCCACCAAATTTCGTTAAAATGGCGTTGTAATTTTCGGAGAAAAAGATTTTTTTTGAAACAAAACTCAAAATTTTCCCGGAAAACCTTATCCTATTTTCTTGACTAACGAAGTCATCCAAGCCATTAATAAAAGAAAGGCACTTGCCGAGTTTCATTGAAATCAGTTGCTTATTTTTTGAATTATCGGTTGGATATATATATATATATATATATATATATATATATATATATATATATATATATATATATATATATATATATATATATATATATAAACATATAAAAACTGAAACTGACCCCGGATATGGGTTCCAGGGGTCCTAGTTCGCGCTCATTTGAAACAATGTTTGCAAAGTCTCTCTATCGATACCTTCTATTAGTGATTTTTTAAAAATAAAAATTCACTAAAAATGAAGAGCTCGCCTAATTTTTCCCCCAAAATGTATTATAAAAAAACCTACTTACTAAACTAACTAAACTTAACAATTATTAACTATACTTACCAAGTTTTCCTCTAGTAAGTTATAGGTTATAGTAGTTAAAAAGTCCCTTAAAAAGTTAACCTTTAAATTTAAAATATCCACTGAATTAATCACAGTATCACAATTATTTTGTCCACTTATTAAGCAACCCGAACTAGTAGCCATAATAATAATAATAATAATTGTCTTGTTAGAACATATAAACAACAAAGAAATGATCTAATTAAAATCAATTCGACGCGCAGCACTACACGAAAATTACTAAACACATGCTAGACACAGACACGCTCTGCCAAAATTCCACTGCAAACTGCAAGTGTGGAATTTGAGGGCGCACTCACATTGCTTATTCGGTCGTTTTTGACGATGATACTCGATCATTTCGCACTGAAGTATCGCATTTCCTCAAGAGCCCCGAAAAATTCACACTGCCGGCAACTGATATATGTATATTTGGATATTAACACTATACTTATTCTGATGCTGTATTAATGGCTGCCGACTCTGCGATCTGCGATCCTGGATATACTAATTTTGTTTGTTGAATGCAGGAATGCAGGAGATAAAAAAGCAAATAAAAATTTATGAAAATATATCATAGCAAAAATATTTTTTTTCCACGGCAGGCGGCAGTGCGCGCGCACGGGCGTACTTATTGAGCAGCCGTCCCTGCTGTGTACATCCTTTTCTAACATAATTACAACAACCTAAGTTATTAATGAAAAAGTAAATGATAATAAAATGTTTATAAATATTTAACGTTTAACGTTTTTAGTGATTTGTAGTGAAGTATATAATTTAACGTTAATTAATATTAATATTTTAAAATTATAATACAAATAAAACTAGTCCTGGCCCACGAGTAGGAAAAAAAATGTTCATGTTTCTGGGTCTCCAATATGCAATTTCAGTTGGTTAATCTTGTTGAAATAAGTAAAGGGGAAAGACAATCAGTAATCTGGCAATTATCATTGCTAAATAGACCGTGGCTAATCGAACACGTTGTGTGTGTGTTTTTGTTTCTTTAACGTCGGCCTATTTCCGCGACTATGGCCAATCACCGACGCCAGGGAGCAGTTACACCTCACTATCCTGGGAATTTTGCCGAACCCCTGCCTTTCTGTAAGGAGGGTAGAGATCTTCAACGTGCCCAACATCGCATGGACACGGGACCGACGGCTTTACGCCCTCTCCGAAGGGCGGAACGTGCAGACATTCAACTTGCTCAAATACAATGCCAGAATCTCGGTTGATGTTTATGTTACAGTTTGTACTGAAAAAGTGAAAAGAGTACGCTGGGATCGAACCCAGTACCCTTCGGTTCAGAGGCACACGTTCTTACGCCTGAACCACCGAGGTTCTGAACGAACACGTTCAAAGCCAACATAACATCGCAAACAAAAAGTAAGATATATAAGAAGATTCCCTTCCTGTCATAAAAGATTTGCTGCGCCTGGACCTTTATTTTATATGCAGATAACTTAACACTACCTTAAAACGTATCGGAGGAAAATTTCCGTGATAACTCGCGAAAGGAACTCAATTCTTAATAATTTCCGCAATTCGAAACGTCAGTAACATTTAATGAGGACGAGATTTTAAAACCTCATTTCCCTCATTTGGGAATCTAGGTCACTGAAATATTTGAATTGAGACAATAGTTAATGGTTAGAGGTGGATGTTGAAATATTAAGTGATAGTTAATGGAAGCTCTCAAGAAGAGACAATATAACATCAGACAAACGGCTCGAACTTGACAAACCAAGATTTCCAAACGAATTAATTCTAATTCTCTAATTCGTATCTTCTATTGATATTGAGAACAGAAAATCTGAAGCGTGGAATCCTACGTGAATAATACTGAAAAAGACCATTATGATGGGTTCTTTCATGGGAATTAATTTTGCCAGTAAGCTTTTGATTCATTTCGCGCGTTAAAAATATTGATAAAAATAACTGTAAATTGAAAGTTTCTAATAACTTATACGATTAAAATCGTTGATTCATACATACAAAGAAGAGCAAATTAAATAAATACATTGTTCTAAAACTGGTGTCTTTCAATGTACTACAGATTTCTGGAACATTTAAACCAAGCACCGATTTATTAATTTTTGATATTGAACATCATATTAGCACGTTAACAATATTGATAAAAAGAACTGTAAGTTGTTGGTTTCTAATAACTTATACTATATAAATGGTTAATCCATACAGAGAGATTACAAAGAAGAGCAAATTTAATAAATACATTAGTCAAAAACTAAAAGTGGTGTTACATACAGACTTGGAGACTACTTCTCTGGCTCCACTGTTGGTTTTCGTTTTTGTAGGTGAAGGACGTAGCCAGCGCGTAAACTAACTGGAGCAAGTGGTCCTTACGAATTCGGGATGTTCTTCAACGTTTCTGTGACTATAGTTTCGCTGCTTGACAGCATTCTCAGACAGATAAAAATTGAATTCTGACAATGCTGTCAAGCAGCGAAACTATAGTCACAGAAACATTGAAGAACATCCTAGAACATTCAGAATTTGTAAGGGCCACTTGCTCCAGTTAGCTTACGCGCTGGCTACGTCCTTCACCTACAAAAACGAAAACCAACAGTGAAGCCAGAGAAGTAGTCTCCAAGTCTGTATGTAGTATGGACAAGTTTCACCAAGTAAGGGCAACAACAATCAATGAATTTAAAAGTGGTGTCTTTAAATGTAGTAAGGTTTTCTGGGACATTTAAACTGAAGCACCTTTCTAATTCTTTTTGATGACGAATATCAAATTAAGAATATATACAATATTTGGAAATAAGCGAGTATTTTAAATAATGAAAGTCACAGATATGAAATGAGTACTTTTTACAAAATAAGGCAAATATTAAATGAAACATTCAAAAAAGCATCACAATGATCCTTGGAATCGTACCCCTTGTTTAACAAACTCATTGAAAAATTCCTGGAGTATTCCTTATCGTCTGGCATGGGTCTATCATCTGATTTCTGAGTTGTTGATTTTAAATGGGTGTTTGGTAAACTAAAGTCTCCAGATGTTCCCAAAGAAAATAATCAAAACTGGTGACCTAGGCGACCACAGTTGAGGTCCTTAATGACCAATCCATAGATTGTTGAAAGTTTGGTTTTAAAATTCTCGGACTTGAATGCTAAAATGTACCGGTGTACAGTCATGCATAAACCACATGTCACTTCTAAGTAAAACGGGCACATTTTTGAGTAAAACAGATAAATATCTGGGGATAGAGCTTGTTTTTCATCCCCAATGAGTTGCAAGTGGATTAATCTCCCCCGTGCTAATTAACTGGCTTCGTTAACTAGCATTAAAGAAGGTGTTGAAATGTGGACTTCATTTGAACTTTAGATATGGGTTCTAGGGGATGCCAAATTAATACACTTTATATATATATATATATATATATATATATATATATATATATATATATATATATATATATATATACTATTTTTATCATTAAATTCTACGTAAAAAATCTATTATAATTAGTTTTCGCAGTTTTATTATCTTATAACATAAAGAAGATTCAAGGGTGCCTAAGAATGATAAATTTTCAAAACCCCCATGTAAATAAAAAACAAACAGTGTCATATTAGATTTGATTTCAGCATCGTGAGTTTAAAAAAAAGTATTGCGAAAACGGCAACCTCCTATATCTGCTTATAACCGAGATACCCCACAAAAACAACGAAATCCGGACAGCCTCTACTTATCAGTGCTCATCACAGGTTCCAATCTTTACTCGGTCACTTTTTAATTTTCGTATAAAAATGCCCTAATGAGGTGATCCAGACTTGTCCATTATAAACAAATTTCTTTAAATGAGCACGAAGTAAGACTCCCAGAACCCATATCCGGGGTCAGTTTCAATTTTTTATGTTTATATATATATATATATATATATATATATATATATATATATATATATATATATATATATATATATATATATATATATATATATATATATATATATATATATATATATATATGTATATATATGACAGATACCTTGCTTTTGTAAGCGGGGTGGTTAGCCAGGAAAATTGGACCGGGTTTCCAGGAAAATTTGGATTTTTCTCTCGGAAAGTATTTTTATCTCCGAAAATTACAAAGCTATGGCAACCAAAATTGGTATATAGGTTTATCTTATAAAAAGTAAATTATATGCCAAAATTCAGTTCTATATGTTACAAGTTACAAACATTTAATTAAAAAAAATTTGGTGCCAAATCGTTTCCATGAAAATTCACTACCATAACGCACTTACTATGTCCAGACTTTTTAATATGATTTGGTTGCTGTATACTATCCATCAAAATTTAGATTTCAGTCTAAAGAAAAATGAGTTGTAAGCATTTAAATTTAAAAAAATTCAGTACCCTGACAAGTCAAAGAAAAACACTAAATTAGAAAATTTTATATGATAAACAGGATTCATTCCTCTGGTCCCTGGTGACTTTAGAATCCCGCAGTCTTTCTGGTCGTATACATATCTAATATGTCACGTTTTACACGTTGGCGTTTGTTTACCAAAAAATATACCGAAGTGTAATTAAACATAATAAAATATTAATGTAATTTTTGGATAAAAATTTGACAGCTGCGAGCAAATTAACAATGCTGATAACGCAAACAAGACGAGGAAAATATCGCTGCGTATTTTGCTAGAATTTATCTGTAGGATATTAGCAAGAGAAATTCAATAAACATCAGGTTTAAGGTTTAAATTTCTATTTTAGTAAAACAATCAAACGCCTACGTTGTATAATATAATTCAATAGCAGCCAATTTAACGCGATTTTAGAGTTGGAAGTTACATAGTAATAAATTACATTAAGTAGAGGGCGTATTTTCACATTTAAATAAAACAGTCCGGACGTAAAAATTGCGTTATGGCAGTGAATTTTCATAAAACATTTCAAATTTTATTAACCCAATTTGCACTTATCACAGAAACTTTAATTTTGGTTTGTAGTAAATTTTCTATTAGAGAAACATATGTACCAAATCTAGTCAAAATAATTGAGATATTTTCGGTGATACAAAATTTTTTGAATAAAACTTTTTTTTTTGTTCCGACTGGGCTGGCTACCGAACGTATCCAAGCTATTAATAAAAAAATTCTGGACGCAGCAAGTGCGTTATGGTAGTGAATTTTCATAAAAATCTTTTTAATAACAAATATGTGTGTTTTTTAAGAAAGCAGGCATCAAATTTGGTTACCAATATAACCTATATAGTAAAAACAATGTGCCATGTTCCATGAAAATAACTTTATTGTGTGAAAATGTACAAAAATTTCCAAAAGTTAACTTAAAATGTTCCCGAAAAAACACGTTTCTTGGTCAACCTTATAGGTTAATAGCAAATTGAGCTGTTCAAATATGAAACATTTGATCAAAATTCGCTACCATAACGCACTTGCTGCGTCCAGAATTTCTTTTCGTACAAACATGCATTATATTTCGATGGAAAATGCAAAAATGCAATAACATAAGGCGTGTTTGATTAAAAAAAAAAGGAAATTTGTATCACCAACGACTTATGGGCCACCCTGTGATTGTAGAAATATTATTTTAAGATGTAGCTCAAGACACCCTATAATTAATATATACAAAGTTTTTTCATATCTTATATAATAACGGATATATTGAGCTTTATTGATTTTTTACGAAAATTCGACAAAAATTATATACTATTAAATGATAAACTCTATAGCTAGGACTACTGCCAAGCATCAGAGAAAGGGTCTATTTGAAATGAATTTTCTGCAAATATTTTAGTAAAATGAAGGACAATGACGGTTGAAACTAAGACTTTAGGATTTGTAAAACATCCTTCTTGGGACATTTTATTTCTATAGCCCGTATTAGATTTAAGTTATTTGCCTAAATGTTGCCAATTTTGACATTTTAAATCGCCACTTTGACGTTTTGAGGAAAACCCCAATTTATTTTTCTTTAAATGCCTATAACTTTTTTGTCTTTTGACCTACATAGCTAAATTTTGGTAGGTAATTTACCTATAAGGATGTAAACCTGCGTTTTAAATTTGGTTGCCCTTACTTTGTTAATTCCGGAGATATAATTTTTTTTCAAAAGAAAACACAAAATTTTCCGGGAAAACCTGGGCAGATTTTCCTGGCTAACGAACTCATCCAAGCCATTTGCAAAAGGAATTTTTTCACCAAATTTGATCAAAATCGGCCCATTATTTTTTGAGTTATCGGTGTGATACATATATATATATATATATATATATATATATATATATATATATATATATATATATATATATATATATATATATAAACATATAAACATATAAAAATTGAAACTGACCCCGGATATGTTTTCTGGGGGGCCTAATTAGCGCTCATTTGAAGAAATTTTTTCAAAATTCAAAAGTCGGGATCTCCTCATTAGTGAATTTTTTTTAAGAAAATTCACTAAAAGGCAGTGTCAAGTTTAATCAAAATTGGTTAATTATTTTTAACTTTTCGGCTGGACACACCCACACCCACGCGCGCGCTCACACACACACACACACACACACAGCAGTTTTACTCGCACTATACAGCTGTATAAATAAACTCTTGACCGAACTCCTATGAAGAAACAATTGGGAAAGGACCACCGCGAATAATTTCAGTTGTAAGAAATCATTTCCACAATCTTTAAAGTTCAGGTTTCCACCTCCTACATTACCACATTCCATATGTACGACTTGATAAAGTTCTACCTCAGGGCAAGTTAAGTTGTTTATTAGTGAGAAGAGTGCTTTGCCTAATGAACGGTTGGTTTGCTTTCGCGATCCTTCTTGGATCTTTGCTGCATTCACCAACATCTCTAATAATAATCCCAAGGTACGTGATCATTTCTACTTGTTGAGTGTTGCCCGTTTAGCTTTACATTCATGTTTGCAGTTATATCGTTACTCATCGTCATTACTTTTGTTTTCGTCATATTGATTTTGTGTTTGATTCGTTTTAAGACAACATCCGGGGTCCTTTGTGATTTTTTTTCGGTCCTATCAGCGCTGTGTCATCTGCGTACCCTTGTGCAATGGAACTGTCGTCTCAACCTATTTATTGTATCTTCTGTGAATAAATGGAAGAAATGTGGCTATAACGGGCCATCCTTGCCGTACACCGTTCTATATTTTAGCTTGAGTTGGTACTTTGAATTTTGTACAAATTAATAATAATGCGCCTATCCCTCCAATCCAATTCAGCTCTCTTCGTTAAATGAAAAAAAGATTTTTCAATCCATATTATCAATTGTTTTCTCCAGATCAACAAAAGCTATAAATGCATCTCTAATTTTTCTTTAGTCTTCTTTCTCTCATTGTTTAACTGCTAATATTGATTCTCTGGTTTCTCGTTCAAGCAGCTATCACTGTTACTTTTTATTCTATTTTTGATCATGATTAACATACTTTTCGGTACATGACACCCATTTATTGTCCTGTGCTGGTTCAATTCAATGCTGTTTTTGGAATAGTAATATTCCCCATAAACTCACTGCGCGATTTCTAACAAAAATATATTATAATTTCCTTCATCAGAATTTTTTTAAGTTCCCTTGTTAGTGCGGTTACATCAGGAGTTTTCCTTGCCTAGGTGCTTAAGTGCTCTTTTAAATTCTTCTCTTGAAATAGGCGACCCCATATCATCTGAACTTATCTTTTCTATTTCCTCCATATACTATCTTTTTCATATATATATATATATATATATATATATATATATATATATATATATATATATATATATATATATATATATATATATATATATCGTACCGATAACTCAAAAAATAATGGACCGATCTTGATCAAATTTGCTAAGTTTCTTCCTTTTGCAAGTGACTTGGATAATTTCGTTATCCAGGAAAATAGGACCAGGTTTTCCCGGAAAATGTTGTGTTTTTTTTTTTTCTCTAAAAAAATGTATATCTACGGAAATAACAAAGTAAGGGCAAACAAATTTGGTAGGCGTATTTTCATTGTAAAGAACGAACCACGTTTAAATTAAGTCTCTAAGTTTAAAGACAAACAAGTTACGGGCAGCTAAAGAAACAAATTTTGGAGTTTTCATCAAAACGTCAAACTCACAATTTGAAAGTCAAAATTGCCAATGTTTAGGCAAAGAACGGATTGTGAAAAGAAAGTGTTGCTGCGAACCCTTAAGTTTCAGATTCAACCGTCATTGCCCTTCATTTTACTAAAATGTTTACAGAAAATTCATTTCAAATAGACCATTTCTCTGATGCTTTGGCTGTCGGTTTAGTCAAGTTGATGCTTTCGCTGTAGGTTTAGTGAAGTTTATGGTTTAACGGTCTATAATTTTTAGCTAATGTTCGTAGAACAAATTCGTTAATGCATTTTTGCATTTTGTATCGAAATATGATGCATGTAAGAAAAAAATCTGGACGCAGTAAGTGCGTTTTGGTAGAGAATTTTCATTAAATCCTTCAAATTTCAATAACTCAATTTGCTATTAACGTAAGTTTTGTTGGTTAGAAAACCAACATTTAACTTTATTTTCGGAAAATTATTTCTTCAATCACAGGCTGGCCCATAAGTTGTTGTTGATATAAATTTTCTTTTCTTTTTTTAATCGAACACGTTATTGCCTTTTTGCATTTTCTATCGAAATATAATGCATGTTTGTAAGAACAGACATTCGGGTCGCAGCAAGTGCGTTATGGTAGCGAATTTTCATTAAATGCTTTAAATTTGAATAGCTCAATTTGCTATTAACCTATAAGGTTGACCAAGAAATCAGTTCTTTCGGGAAACTTTAAGTTTTCTTTCGGAAATTTTTGCACATATTCAAACAATAAAGTTGTTTTGATGAAACATGGCACATTCTTTCTACTATATAGGTTATACTGGTAACCAAATTTGATGCCTGCTTTCTTAAAAAAAAAACACAAATATTTGCTATTTAATTATTTTTTTAATGAAAATTCAGTGCCATAATGCACTTGCTGCGTCTCGAACTTTTTTTTATTTAGTGTTTTAATGTATAGGTATAAATATTGCGAATTATCATATCCATTTGGTTTTACTTTATTATAATTCACTCTTGTTTGAGTGGCTAGCTATACGCCCTACGTAATATTGTATTATTTTGATAAGCTTATAAAATATTAAATAATGTCTAAACGTCAACACGTCTGGGTTTGGCATGCTTACAGGAACAAGAATTAAAGAACATTGTCTAATAGAAAATTCTTTAATGGTCGTTTCTTTAATCATCTTATAAAGATTATTATTAACGTCCAGATGAGAGTCTAAAGTATATTTCCGATATAAAGACATTTCCACACTTGGATTATCTAAGACTTATTCGTATTTATACGTAAATAATTCATTTAACCAGCTGTTCAACAATCGTTTTAATGAATGTTATCCCTTTGCTTGCTGCCTTACATACAGTGTACCGTTTCGTGGCATATTTGTACGCAGTTCCCCCTAAATTAGGGACACAATATTGCTCCAATGTAATAAACGGAAAACCTACTACGGAGGATTTTGTCTCTTAATAGTTTTCTCATTAAAGGAGATGTATCCAAACCCCGTCTCAAATATTGGATCGGTAAATATTATTGGTGGTGGGATACACAATCCCACTTCAAGGTAAATATTTAACATTGAACACTGCAAACTTGTTACATGTTTTTAGGTACAGGCCACAAACTAATTACTGATTTGAGTCTCTTTAATTATTCTTTCACTCAGACGTCTATCTTTTTGAAGGCTTTACCCGAATCAGCGCTCCAACGATCGGTTTTCAAAACGTAGGTGCTGAATGTTAGGGCAAGATATTACTAAATTTCTTGTTGTTGTTGTTGATGTTGGCATATAATGCCTATGGTCTTTAGTGAATTTTTCTAGAAAAAATTAGAAGATCGCGAATTTAAAAAAAAATTCGTTAGATAAGTGCGAAGTAGAACTCCTAGAACCCATATTCAGGATAACTTCCAATTTATATATATATATATATATATATATATATATATATATATATATATATATATATATATATATATACACTTTATTTGTTTGCTGTACGTTTGTGATTTCTTATTGGTTTGCGTGGACTGCAGTTTCGAACCGTCCCGGTTCATCATCAGCACGCTACAGTAGCGTGCTGATGATGAACCGGGACGGTTCGAAACTGCAGTCCACGCAAACCAATAAGAAATCACAAACGTACAGCAAACAAATAAAGTGTATATTTAAAAGTGATTACAGTGTAGTGCAATATTCCTAAAGATATATATATATATATATATATATATATATATATATATATATATATATATATATATATATATATATACCTACGCGAATTAAAAACAAAATTCTTTAGATAAGTGCGAACTAGAACTTCTAGAACCCATATTCAGGGTCACTTCCAATTTTTATATAGGTATATATATATATATATATATATATATATATATATATATATATATATATATATATATATATATATATATATATATATATATATAAATGATTGATTAGTACGATAAAGTCCAAAATAATTTGTCACTTGACGTGTCAAAGTAAAAAATTGGGAGATTGTAGCAAGGATTAAGCTTCATATTTTAACTAAGTAAAGATTGGAACCTGTGATAAGCACTGATAAGCACACTTGGAGAACCCAAATCACCACAACACATTTAAAAAACCTGACGATCATTTCACTAACCAAGTTGGCGTCATCAGAGGATGAATAATTCTAAATATCTTATACCCCCAAGTTTATTTATATTTTTCTGCATGTAGTCGGTCACTAACGATTTAGGGGGGTTCAAAGAGACAAAAATTAACATCTTTCGTTTGTCGAAGATCTGAATTCTTGTATTATCTATCGGACGTCTCATTCCTAAACGTCACACAGAAACACAATAAAAAGGTCTGTCAGAAAAACATCGTTGCTCTGGTAGGCATTTGTGCATGTTAGAGCACAATGGTGTCAAGACACTCTATAGAAACGTCAAGGTTAAAATCCAAAGTCACACAGTAAAAAGCTAACTAATAGTCAATCTACAGCTAAGAGAGCTACAGTGAAAACACAAGCAGTTACACTAACACAAGTTAAAAAACTAAGTTAAGGCTAAAAACATGCAGTCAGAATGAATTAAAATATCAGAGCAAACTGACAAGCACTGCCAGCCAAAGAACATAATAGACTTTTGCACTTATAACCATCAACCAAATTTGGTCGTTATATGTTAGGGCATTGCTGCAATACAGCTGTTTCTTGTAATTATTAAAGAATCTTCCGAGGTCAAAATCTCACTAACCATGGGCGTCAGCTAAAAATTGTATATAAAAAATTGGCATGTTTTGAGGTCCCCTACACGCCCACATTCTGTGTCCATTGCGTTGTAAACCATCCTGTATATATATATATATATATATATATATATATATATATATATATATATATATATATATATATATATTTATATATATATTTATATATATATATATATATATATATATATATATATATATATATATATATATATATATATATTGTGCTTTGTTTCTGCTAAACAATGTATAAAATGTGTGTGTCGCAATTAAAGTAATTAAAATTTAGGAGATTGGTTATAATTTTACATTGTTACAAGCATGCTTGCTCAAAGCAAATCAACATTACTGTGAGATTTAATTAAATTTCCTGTTAAGTGTTTGTAGCCATAATAGCAGGACGTACGTATTCAGTGTATCAAATTGAGAATCAGATATTAATTTACGGAAAGTCTTCCACTTAACTTCATGTGAGCTTTCGACTGAATCGTCGTAACTAATTGAAAGCTTTACAGTTACAGTTCAAAACATGAGTTTGCTCTCGGCAGTTACTTCTGTATCTTTTAATGAACAGTTGGATGAAACACAAACAGTTCGGAAATCGTTCGCTCGTTCGTATAAAATTAACTTGTGTGCGGCTTTTCTCCTGTCTTATGATTCTCTGTTTCTTTTCGACAATGATTGATAACATATAAAAGCCACCGACCAAGTATCAGCGTTCAGAATAAAGTGCACAATTCAGTGGCGGGTTCTGCCTTTTAAAGATGAAAAAGCTAATTGAAAAAATACAGTAATGTGCCGTAGGCAGAATTTTTTCAAATTTGAAGGTCAACCCGCTTTAAATTAATAATTACAATTTCTTCAAATTGGCTCGAACTAGGCCTCCTAGATATACAGGATGATTCATAAGTGGTGACCAAAAATGAAACCCCATGTTCTTTGAACAATTTTAGAGAGGGTATGTCCTATAATTTTTTTTTCTATAATGCTTCATTAAAAGGATACAGGGTGTTGAAGTTGAATTTCAAAAAATAAAATCTGCCAATTTTTTAAAAAGTAGCACATATATTTTCCTGGAACTTCGCATGTGTAGGCTGTTATGGAAGGCGCGTATTCTACCATAACAATTGAATCGGCTAATCCAGCAGTGGCGCGCGTACCCACATGTCATTGGTTATCCCTCAAGAAAAAAATGGGTACGCCAATGATATTTTTTTATTTTTTGAATCTTACTTTCATTCGTGAACAAAATGACTCTCTTGATAATTTTCTGTACGACGGTTATTTTACGAGTAAGCAATAAATCAGGTAAATGTTTTAGAGCACAGTTCATGATTTTTAACCAGTCGTTGTTTGGTAGAAAATCGCAATGATACACTTTTATGCATCCATTGGCCTGAATACACGCACGACATCTTTTTGATATGGAAAATTTAATTTCTTGATAATTTTTTGTACGATGATTATCTTTGTTGTATTTTAGTAAGTAGTAGTCTGGTTATGCCAAAGTAGTCATTAAGTGTCACTTGACGTTTAGGTTAACAAGTTATTATTTTGAATAGGTGTAAGTGGTAAACTTTATAAAACTGCAAAATTTTCTACTCTTTTACTTCTTATAATGGAGTACACCTCAGAAGAGTATGCAGATATAATTTTTATCTACGGATATGCTCATGGAAATGCTCTAGCTGCTTGTCGGGAATATCAACGTAGGTTTCCCACTCGCCGTAAACCTACACCAAGGGTTTTTTCTCGATCGTTTTCAAGACTTCGGCAGTGCGGTATTGGGCAACGTCCTGACGCTAGAGCTAATGGTAGAAGACAACATCAACTTGAAGACGAAGAGAGAGTGGTGGATGCAGTGATGGATCGGTGACATATACAGTGTGAAACACACTTATGGAATAAAATTCATTATTCAGCAAAAAATAGTTTTTGTGGAAAACGCTAAGACACGTGAAGCTTGATTTGTCGAACATTATCTTATAATCATAGTTAAAAAAAATTAAACTCCCACCATTTTACCCCCACCACTTTATCCATTTTTTTAAAATAGCAACCCTACATTTTTTCATTACAATTCGATGGATCACATTTTTCTGAATGCGGAGATACCCCATATGTATGGTCTAATATTACAGTTTTCAATACAGGCTGGAAATTTAATACCGGAATATTAAAACTAAACAGTTTACCCTGAAATACAAATGTCGAAAATAAACTTACTAAAAACGTCCCTTTCTTATAACAAATGTTCAAAATGTTCTCCATTCACTTGCACACAACGAAATAATCTGCTCTGAAATTCTTCCCTAACTCTGTTCAACACGACAGGTGTTACGTTCCTAATTTCTGTTGTTATTTTCATTTTCAAATCATCTAAATCAGCAGGTTGCGTTTTATACACTCCGTTTTTAAGGTATCCCAATAAAAATAAATCAAGAGGTGTAAACTCTGGTGATCTATCGGGCCATTCTACGAAATCTCTTCGTTCAATCCATATTTGTGGAAAGACTTCGTGTAAATACTCCCGTACTTGAAGAGCAAAGTGGGGCGGTGCACCGTGTTGAAACCATCTCCTTTCATGGGGAATATTAAGGTTCCGTTACATTTAGATACAATTCTGCTAACATTGGGACAACCTGTTCTCTTAGCATTTCTAAATATCTTGGACCGTTTAGATTTATAAAAACAGGTTCAACTATGTGATCACCAATGATACCAGCCCAAACGTTGAACTTCTGAGGACGCTGAGTGTGTGTTTGTCGCATCTAGTGGGGGTTTTCGGCAGCCCAGTATCTGCAATTTTGCCTGTTTACATCGCCATTCAAAAGAAATGTTGCTTAATCGGAAAACAGAACGTCGGCAGAAGAAATAACATTTCTATGTAACAGGTTCAGCAGTTGTTCACAAAATTGCAGTCTTCTATCAGAATCATCGTCAATCAACTCCTGAACCTGTTGTAGTTTTGTAGTTTATAGGGATCCATTTTTTTCGCTTTTGAGACCCCTTAAAACTGTTGATTAACTAAGATCATTTTCACGTCCAACTTGACGGGTAGAAGTTGTTCTTTCTTCTTGAAAAGCCAATAAAATATTAAGTTTTACATCTTCTTCAACAAACTTTGGTCTCCTAGGCAGTGATTTAACGTGTCCATAATCACCAAACTGTGAATGTATCTTAGACACAGTTCCCCTGGGTTAGTGGGGGCAAATCTGGATGTTTTTCATTAAATAGGTTAACAACTTGTGCCTGTGTTCTACACATATCACCATACCCAATCATCATTAATATTTCTGTTCGCAGAGTTTCAGTTATGTATCGCATTATTAGACCAAAAATTAATTGAAATTATCGGAACAAAATTATGAATAATTTATTAGGAGACCGTGCATTCAACACAGTACACCACAAAACAAGAACAGAACTGTTAAATTTCTCCTTTCACGCTGCAAAACTTGGTAGTTAATCAGAAACGAATAATGATACCAAGTACGTTTTAGATAAAAGACAAGATAAGAAATTTAAAATAAGAGTCGCAAAAAGTATAGCTCAAACTGTACCCTCCTAAGCGGGGGTGTCATCTTTCAAATATTTTCAAATGGGGATAGAGGTCATGTGGTAGCTTGTTGAAAACTACCTTCGATTCCTTATACATTGCTTTTTTATTTTTGAAATTCGATCTATTGGTTTAGAAGATCTGACTTTTTGAAATATCACTAATGCATTTCCCGAGAAATTCTTAAAGCCTGAGTTGGGGGCTTATCAGTGTCCATTACAGGATAAAGATGTTAGAGGTTTGCGTAGGTAATAAAAAATCATTTAGATTAAGATACTTCGAAAAAACCTTAGCAAAATATGTCTTGTGATAACGCATTCTTGATAACAAATTTTTGTGGCTACATGTGAATTGCAGTAACTCCATCGATGAAAAATTCAGTTGAAATTCTTGCTTCGCATTGTTGAGTGGATTTACATAATCAGTCATTATGGTGTATTCAATTGCTGAAAGAGTTGAAATCGTGGGCATTGTTTTTAAATCATGAAAACGCAAACGAAACAGCACGTGTATTCAATAACATGAATCCTGATAGGGGTGTTCGCCATAGTACGTGCTAGAATTGCTACACAAGTTCCATTAAACATGAAACTGGATCAGTGGCTAATAAGAAACGAAATCCTGAACGTGAATTTCCTATGGTGAATGAAGCCACAAACCTGGAAGTGATAGGTCAAGTTAGTACAGATCTCACATTAAGTACACGAAAATGAGTTGAGATTACTAATCTACGTAGAACGACAATTAAAGGAATTCTGAAAAAAATTAAGTTTCATCCATATAAAATCCAGCTAGTTCAGGAATTAAATCAGGATGATTATGACCGGCGCTTGGAATTTTGCGAAAATATCTTTCAAAGAATAATTGACAACAGGCAATTTCTTTTTAACACTTGTTTTTCCGACGAAAGTTCTGAATGGCGCTGTCAGATGAAAACCCTCGTGTTTTCCAAGAAGCCCACACTCAAACTCCACAAAAAGTCAATTTTTTCGAGGGTATTTTTGGTGATCACATCGCTGGACCAATCTTCATAGCCGACACTTTGATAGGAGAACGGTATTTGGAATTATTGCAAGACTAGGTTTACCCTGTGCTAAGTGATATTGTTGAGAACGATGAGAGTTACTCGGATCAACATTTACTTTTGCAACAAGATGGTTCTTCACCGCATTACGTCGTTCCTATTAGATAGTTGTTGGATAGACACTTTCCCGGTCAATGGATAGGTCGCAGAGGTGCTGTAGAATGGCCAGCCCGATCTCCTGACCTGTCCCCTTTATCCCCTTTAGACTTTTTTATGGGGGCATTTAAAATCGAAAGTTTATGCTTCCGAGTACTCATGAATACCGGAGAATTACTCCTGAAATGCTTGCAAAGGTTAGGCAAAAATTTGAACAGAATTTATATAATTGAATGGAACATGGTGGTGCTCAATTTGAATATTTATTGGATTAAAGTTTAATGCGCTGGTATGTTGGTTTGTTGGCTTAATATTATGATTGGTCCTAATTATTTCTAACACTTACTTCAATACTATAGCCGACACTTTGATAGGAGAACGGTATTTGGAATTATTGCAAGACTAGGTTCACCCTGCGCTAAGTGATATTGTTGAGAACGATGAGAGATACTCGGATCAACATTTATTTTTGCAACAAGATGGTTCTTCACCGCATTACGTCGTTCCTATTAGAGAGTTCTTGGATAGACACTTTCCCGGTCAATGGATAGGTCGCAGAGGTGCTGTAGAATGGCCCGCCCGATCTCCAGACCTATCGCCTTTAGACTTTTTTATGGGGGCATTTAAAATCGAAAGTTTATGCTACCGAGTACTCCTGAATACCGGAGAATTACTCTTGAAATGCTTGCAAATGTTAGGCAAAAATTTGAACAAAATTTATACAATTGAATGGAACATGGTGGTGCTCAATTTGAATATTTATTGCATTAAAGTTTAATTCTCTGGTATGTTGGTTTGTTGGCTTAATAGTATGATTGGTCCTAATCATTTATAACATTTACTTCAATACTATGCTAGGTTTTCAATTGAAACAATTTAGTTTTTCCATTTATCGGGGAATTTATTACTTCTATTTCAAAAGTCCATATCTTCTAAAGGAAAAGACCGAATTTTAAAAATAAAAAAGCAAGGTATAGGGAATCAAAAGCTCTTTTCAACAAGCTATCAAATAATTCCTATTCCCATTTGAAAAAAATTGAGGAATGACAAGGGTAAAGTTTGGGCTATACTTTTTGCGTCAAAAGTTGTCCCCCTCGTAAGCAAACTTGACGTTTTTCAGGTTTTTTTAGACAAAATCTTTTCCTGCCAATTATGGCTGCCAGCTCGTTTTCAATTAACCACCCTGTGTACATACATACAGTATTATTTTTCCCGTAATTGGCTGCCAAGAAAGTTCACAAAAATTATTACAAAAGAGCTAGAAAAAAATGGTACAGATTAAATAAACAAAAACTACCTAATATTTATTAAATTTTATGCGGAGGTTCACATTTAACCCGTGACGTATCTCCGAATAGTCAACATGAATGAATGGTGTGAGGCTTGTATTTAATTCATTAGAATAATAGTCCACAAAACGATTCTCATTACCCCTGATAATCCCATTAAATTCCGGGACAACGTAGTCTATATAAAATTGGGAGGTACCTATCTTAGGAACCAATCCTGGACAGTGCCGCCGGGGAGGCCACGGGATCCAAATAGCATCTGCTAGCTAATTGATGGACGGGAAGATCTCTGGGTCAAAGGTCCTCGCACTAATACCAGGGGATGAGTGGTTGGGGTGAAATCTCGTAACCTACTGAGTGTTTTTTTCTAACGTATCTCGAAATGCGGCAGATTTTGGAGCCTTCCGTACAGATCCTCATGATTACCCAGTCAGAATTAAACATCAAGAAGGGCCACTTCAAGCAAATCCTGTGGAAATGCAATGGCGGTCGTAATGAATATGCGATAATAGAAAACACTATAACTTACGAACTGCAGAACCTAACAACCAGTCACAATAATTACCTATTACCATAAACTAGAATCACTTTTCATATAGCCGTTGTCCAAAAAGGCACTATAAAGTACAACAGCTCACAATAAAATCTGCAGACCGAAATGGCAATCGGACAGTTCTCGGAAGAAAACGGGAAAAGCAGCTTAGCAAAAAACCGTTCGAAGTAGGGCTTCGAAGAGTGGGAGATGGAAACTCCAGTTTCAAATATTCAAAATTATGCAAATTTACGATGAGCAAATCTATAAACTTGACATGATGAACTCTGAATATATAACACATTCAAGTGTTACCTAAGTGAATTAAATGAAAGGCAGAAATTGCATTTTAAAGAACTGGACATTTTTGAAAAATATTCAAATTGACCCGTGGAGGTGGCAGTGGTCACATATTGCCAACACAAATAGGTTAAAGAACCTATATTTTAAATATCTGAACCACCCAGTAAATATCCCATAGGCGGGTATTGTTTCAACCTGTCTAATTGTATGATTAATTTCAAATCTCCCGGCGCTTTGAGCACAGCATGTTATTGTTAACTGATAATACGTGACTGCAGCAGTTGACGAACTTAGATTCTCTGTTAACCTTATGCGAATTCCATCTGTTTCTGAAAGTCAAATTTTCATTTAGTTTCAGGAGCCGCTACTGCAAGTATATTTACGATCGGCGAATTCCTTATCATCAGGTTATCGCTTATACGATACCGGCAACTAAATGTAAACAATAACACTAAAGCGCGAAAATGATTCGCTATGTTATTTCTCAGTGTTTAGAATCGGTATTAGGCCAAACTGTTTCAGTGTGTGCATTACAAATAAATATTTACCTGTGAAAGACGTACGCTATTCATAACCTGATAAACACACAGTGGGATGTGGATGTGCGTGTTCAACGTAATAAATATAACCTGCAAATTCATTTGCCTTCATCTTGTCTTTTTAACAATTATTGGGTGTACAAGCCAAGTTGTAGGCAATTTTCTATCATAAATTAGTATTCTCCAAGTAAGTCATCTATTGTCAATTCCTATAAACTGTTTATTTAAGCAATTGTGAAACTACGGAAATTTATATGTAATTAATTTAGTTTAAACATATCTTCGCACCAATACAAAAATCAGCTCTGTATTTATTCCATATACAAAAAAAAATAAAGAAAAATTGTTGCCGCAATTTCAGGCCGTAACAATGTATGTATGTATCACACCGATAACTCAAAAATAATGGGCCGATTTTGATCAAATTTGGCATGCGCCTTCCTTTTGTAAGGGGCTTGGATAAGTTCGTTAACCGGGAAGATCGGACCAGGTTTTCCTGGAATATTTTGAGTTTTCTTTCGGAAACAAAAATTATCTCAAAAAATAAAGATGCTATGGTAACCAAATTTGGTATGTATATTTACGTTATAAAAAGTAAACTATACACCAAAATGTAGATTTCTATGTTGCAAGAAAAAAAAGTTGTAAAAATATTTGATGCCAGGTCATTTCTATGAAAATTCACTACCATAACGCACTTGCTGCGTCCAGACTTTTTATTATAGCTGAGCTTTCTTCAACCGAATTTCTTACGTTGCGCTGGTTGTTCCACTCAACTGCTCTTGTCCTGGTGTTTATACTGGAACAAAAACCCCTGCATGCCCTATTCTTCTCGTCGACATCAGCTCTGCACCATTAAATGGGTTTATTGGTCTTTTTCTTGGTTTGTTTCACACCTGCATGGCCTATATTTATGCTTCGACTTGTATTTGTCCCATAATGTCATGTGTAGTTGCTTCTGGATGAATAAGTGGGTCGTCTTTTCCTCTCTCAACTCCCTTTACTGAAGTCGCACTTTCATTGCAGGCGTTAATGTTGCTATTTTCTTCGATTGTGATTTTCCGCACTACCAGGTTCTTGCCAGAGGATTAATTCTTCACCGCCGATTGTCAGGATGTTAGTTCTAGTTTAACGCACTGACCTGGGAGAATGTCCAATTCAATTATAATCGGATCTGATATGGCGGCTCTCTGCTTTACCTTCCATGTCCCAATTTGCAGCTCCCCGTCAGTTTCGCCAAATATCTGGATCCGATTACCACGGACTGCATTTACTCTGTACACTCTGTCTGGCTCTCTTACTCGGTACTCTTATCTTGGTGCCATGTCGCGGCGCCTAATAGTCCTAGGTGCGCCGGTGTCAACGACCATCTGGGTCCTATTGTCACGTATCCATCTACGAGAGCGCTGCCAGAATCTCTAACCTGAGAAACAGTTACCGGCCTTAGCTTCACTTTTTCCTATGCGCATAATCTTAGAGCCCAACATTCGCCCCCTATACGTCCCACCTTACCGCAGTTCCAACAATGCTAGGCATTTGCACTATAAACTCTTATTGAGTCCCCATGACACCTTGGCCTCATCTTTTCTACAATTTTCTTTAGTAGCGGTACTACCTCAAATAAATATCTTCTATTTTTTGGAAACATACCTTTCTGACGCTTGCTTTGCCGCTCAAAGAATGTCCGTCTTCGGTCAATAAATCGATAAACGGACAAACCAATTGAGTTACTTTGAAGAGGAAGAGAATAATTGCAATTACAATACACAAATTAAGCTTGATATACTTGCTTATTTCTGTTTTATTTGAGGGCAATGCCCTCCAACTTTTAAAAAAGTCAGTAATTTATTTATTTCGCTAAACTCTAAACTAACTTCTAACTAAGCGTCTAGTAGATGGAATTAATGACCGTTCAATAATTTATTCTAGTTCCTTCTGTTCCCTGAATCATGGATGACCCTATCCTCTCTGTGAGTAAAATTTTTAGTAACATCTCTGGTTTAGTTTCCAATTCCGATTAGAAATCTAAATTTAGTCAAGTCTATTTAAATTATCCATCGTTTGCGGAAACTGGTGTGTACAGTTTTAGTTTCATTAAGCAAGTCAGTTTGAATAGCTCAAATTATTTATCTTTTCTCAAACGTCAATGTACGGGGATGGTTCGTAAAGTTTGTTGTCTAACAAAAAAATACACCATTGCAGTTTTATTGAGGCAAAGTCAACATCTAAAGTATCTCATGCAGAGAAGGGGTCAAAAATTAAAACAGCAACAATCAGCGTCTTAGTCCAGTTAATATAGACAATCACCGCTGTCTCAGTAGACAAATTTTGTCGAATGCCACGTTGACGTGGACTTATTATTTAATACTAAATACAATCTCACTGAGTAAAGTTTGGAACCTGTGCTGAGCTTGAGTAAGTAGACTTCTCACCACAACACATTTTCGACACACATCTGACCTGACCGGATGATCATTTCGCTAACAAAGTTAGCGTCATCAGAGGGATGAGTATGATTGTTAGCGAAACGATCGCCAGACCTTAAAAATGTAGTGTGGTGAATGTGCGTCTGCAAAGTGTGCTTACTGAACACAGACTTAGACTTTTTTATTATCTGATGTTTACGTTAAAAATTAACTTTACTCTCGCAGATGTATATTTCCATAATATTGGATATTATAAATAGAATTTGGTCTATGATTTTGTAAAGTTTTTGGGTCGCCTTTCTTTAAAGGTGCTATTACACACCATTCGATGAGGCGATAGTGCTATCGGTTTCGTATATCATGCAATGCATTTTGATAATTATTCATCTATTCTTCGATGACAGTTTTGGTTATTGGCCTAACTCTGTTTTCTCGATTGGTTGTAAGACATTCATTTAAATTTGAGCAACTAAATGACAGGTTTATTTATAGAATGTCAAATGTTTATTTGCTTTGTTGGGACTTCGCTGAGTGAAAATTGTGACCTGTGATGAGCACTATAAAATGATTATTAAGATAGAGTAAGTAATGCCGACTCATGTAGGGTTCTGTCTCCGTGGATCTCCAAAAAATATTAAACTGGGGAAGTAGAAATCTTGTACCATTCAACCCCACCAAATCTCAGTCTTGCTTTCTTTCTCATAAGAGATACACCAGCCCTAGATCCATCACAATGAACAACCAAGTTATTCAAAGTAATGAGTCCTTTTCACTTGTTGGCATTTTTGTGGATCGAAATCTCAATTGGCACCAACATGTCACATCAATTGCAGAACCGGCTGCTAAGAAATTATGTTTCTTCTTCCGGGCTCGCAAATACTTTTCACCAGCTAATCTCTATACCTTATATACTTCACAAATAATATCAAACCTCGAATACTGCTCCCACATCTGGGGTGCCGCTGCCGCTTCTACACTCGCTATCCTGGGCTCCATTCAGAAGAGAGCTATACGTCTCATCGGTGACCATACCCTCACCCAAAGGCTGCCATCCCTTGCCAATCGGCGTGCCGTTGGTGACCTCTCTCTCTCTCCCTCTTTTATAGATATCTGCACGGGCACTGCTCCGAAGAGCTTTCTTCCATAGTTCCTCCACCTGCTGCCCCCAACAGATCTACCAGGGGAACAGAGCGAATGCATCCTTTTACTGCCCAGGTCGGTCACCAAACATAGAACATCTTGTTATGCCCGCTCTTTTGTCCCGAGGACTTCCGAGTTGTCGAATTCCTTGTTTTTCCTTCTCCCTCGAACCTCCAAACCTTCAAGTCCAGAAATAACAAGTTTTCTCTTTCCTCCATTTCGACACCCACGGTACGGTAATATTTACGCTGTAAGCCCTCGTGGTGTGTTGTTGAAATATAGAAATTCTGGACGCAGCAAGTGCGTTATGGTAGTGAATTTTCATAAAAATCTTTTTAATAACAAATATGTGTGTTTTTTTAAGAAAGCAGGCATCAAATTTGGTTACCAGTATAACCTATATAGTAAAAACAATGTGCCATGTTCCATTAAAATAACTTTATTGTGTGAAAATGTACAAAAATTTCCAAAAGTAAACTTAAAATGTTCCCCAAAAAACACGTTTCTTGGTCAACCTTATAGGTTAATAGCAAATTGAGCTGTTCAAATATGAAACATTTGATCAAAATTCGCTACCATAACGCACTTGCTGCGCCCAGAATTTATTTTCTTACAAACATGCATTATATTTCGATGGAAAATGCAAAAATGCAATAACATAAGGCGTGTTTGATTAAAAAAAGGAAATTTGTATCGCCAACGACTTATGGGCCACCTGTGATTGCAGAAATATTATTTTAAGATGTAGCTCAAGACACCCTATAATTAATATATACAAATTTTCTTCATATCTTATATAATAACGGATATATTGAGCTTTATTAATTTTTTACGAAAATTCGACAAAAATTATATACCATTAAATGATAAACTCTATAGCTAACGCTACTGCCAAGCATCAGAGAAAGGGTCTATTTGAAATGAATTTTCTGCAAATATTTTAGTAAAATGAAGGACAATGACGGTTGAAACTAATACTTTAGGGTTTGTAAAACATCCTTCTTGAGACATTTTATTTCTATAGTCCGTATTAGATTTAAGTTATTTGCCCAAATGTTGCCAATTTTGACATTTTAAATCGCCACTTTGACGTTTTGAGGAAAACCCCAATTTATTTATTTTTAAATGTCTATAACTTTTTTGTCTTTTGACCTACATAGCTAAATTTTGGTAGTTAACTTACCTATAAGGATATAAACCTGCGTCCCAATTTTGGTTGTCCTTACTTTGTTAATTACGGAGATATAAATTTTTTTTGAAAGAAAACACAAAATTTTCCGGGAAAACCTGGGCAGATTTTCCTGACTAACGAACTCATCCAAGCCATTTGCAAAAGGAATTTTTTCACCAAATTTGATCAAAATCTGCCCATTATTTTTTGAGTTATCGGTGTGATATATATATATATATATATATATATATATATATATATATATATATATATATATATATATATATATATACATATATATATATATATATATATATATATATATATATATATATATATATATATATATATAAAAATTATAAAACATATAAAAATTGAAACTGACCCTGGATATGTTTTCTGGGGGGCCTAATTAGCGCTCATGCGAAGAAATTTTTTCAAAATTCAAAAGTCGGGATCTCTTCATTAGTGAATTTTTTTTAAGAAAATTCACTAAAAATGCCATACAAGCAGGACCGTATTAAAAAAAAAGCTAAAAGGAAAGCCTTTCTCAAAAATTATCTGTGAAGTTACACATAATTTTAAGACATTTTCAACTCTTATTACAAGGTTTGGGACCAAAGTTATAAGTTTCAAACCTAAAAGTCCCCAAAAACTATTGTATCCCTAAAGTTTACAAACCGGTAAAATTAGTGAGACCTATTGTTTCAGCTGTAGATTCTCCGACATGCAATATAGCAAAATGGTGAATTTAAAGGCTTGCCTTTAAACAAGAAGTTTCTCGTTTTTCAGTTGAATTTGTCAATAAAATTAAAATATTAAATTGGTTACATCGTTTGATGCGACCTCGTTGCTGCATAGTGTGCCTGTAAAACAAACGGTAATGTATTTAGAACATTTATTAAAAATGAACAACATACATGAAGAGGTCTGTGAAGAATATATGAATTTAACAAATATTTGCATGAAACGAAAATATTTATCAATTTGGTAATGTATTTTCTTAATAAACCCATGGCACACATCAATGGGCATTTCTTTATCTATTGCAGACTTTTTCATGATTAGATTTGAAACAGACCTACCAAATGAAAATGACTATTTTTCTAGAATGTGGATTCGCTATGTATTATATTTCCTCATGAAATAATTTATACCATAGTTTCGCACACAAAAACAGTTAGTCTGAATTTTTTGGTTCCTATTTTAATACAGTTTTCCCCAAATGAAGACAGATACAACACAATTGGAACGTATTAAGCACCTAGCTAAATATAATGAATACTCTGTTTGCTTTGTAGAAAAACTACTCAATATACATAAAAGAAAGAAATGTTAGCGGATTCTGCGTTTCAGAAAAGAGAAAACAGAAGGAAAAAAAAAACGTTATCTGCTTACCATATTAACCGCAAAATTAAAAGTTGTTTGATTGGCCTTTTTAATAAAGGCAATTTACAGCAAACATTTTTCCCAAAAAATATATTGAAAAATTTTCTAGATAACCCAAAGCATAAAAATAAAACCAGGATTCATAAAATATGTTGTAGGGATTCTGAACATAAATATGTTGGCCAAACTCACAGATCTATTGAAACTAGATTTGTTGTTTTTTGTTTCTTTAACGTCGGTATATTTCCGCGTCTATGACCAATTACAGTTTCACCCCACTTTCCTGGAAATTTTGCCTAACCCCTGCCTTTCTGTAAGGAGGGGATTTTCATTGGTCATTCCACCCCCATGGCTACCAAATTCTTCAAGATATTGTATCTCATAAGAAGACCGATGCAAGTAGCAACAGTTAATACTGCCTTAGCCGTTCACTATGGTAATCTTCATGCTGTGGCAGCCCCTGCATTATTAAATACTATGTTTGTCACCTGAGAGAGAAAGATAAACTTCTCTTGCTACAGAAGAATGCAGTGAAAATACTTACCAGCCCTCCTAAGAAAAATGGAAATACTTACACTGCCTTCTCTTTTCATACTTGATTCTGTTGTTGACGTACATAAGAGTCGATATAAATTATCTACGAACTCTGACGTTCACTCGCCTGTAACCAGAGGTAGTAAGAATCTAATAATACCATACCACCGACTGAAACGTTCTCAAACCAGCCTAAATTATATCTGTATAAAGTTGTGTAACAAGCTACCAGTGGTTATGAAACAGTTCCCAGTTGTTAGTTGATCCAACACGTCCAGAACACAGGCCACAAAATAGACCTTACATCGAAGAGTATGATACAATTAATTCGAGATCCGACAATATTTCCAGTATATTAGTATACTTAGATAGAAATACATAATCTAGTATATATGTGGGCCCTGTGTCGCTTTTCTTCGCATGTTTGTGCGATGTCGCACACTCCTGATGTTCTGCCCACCGTTATCATCTTTTTGGGCTCTCTTTCCTCACATCTCGGTATGGGATATCCCATCTCGTATTTCGCCCTTGAGGCCATTAAGTCACAAGTATGGTGACATGAAGTAGTGCTTAATTACTATTTTTAACGCATCTGCCCACTGGCAGGTTAGCAGATATAACAAACTCCTGCAAAAAGTTCCTCTCTATGTTGAGATATGTGTAAAAAAACACATTTTACATTGCTGATTTTATCCCGCTTGTATGCATCTTTCTGTATCGCCTTTTACACCTCAGATGCCCTTGTCTCAGTTTTCGTCCTCTCACCTCAGATCGGCTAAATGTACTCTTCTGTATTTCCCTGTCCATGGCAACATGAAGTATTTTTAATGCATCGATCCACGCCATTTCTTCAAACATGGGTCCAGTTTTCCTGATGTCACTGGTTAGTGTATGTTTCTCAGTCAATTGTTACAAAACCTGTGTCACCTTTGAACTTGGTGTCTAGTTTGTGACCACATATAATTTGCTGGTTCTGGGACTCTCCCTTCATCCGCCGTCTGTCGGTCTGTTGGCATCTTGAGTTCTCTATTATGTCGGAGATACAAAAATCAAATGTCAATCACGGGAACCCTAATAGCACGTGAAAATTATATCTGCTCTTTTAAATTCGAACAATGTTTTTATAATCTGAGCATGTAGCCACGGCTTTGAGAGGTGTTATGTCTTGTGTTTGTAAGCCTTTTAGATGTGGTGTGCCTTCAATTTTGTTTTTGTTCCTAATCAAACAGTTTATTAATAGTTCAGCTATAGGTAAGAAATGTAACGCATACCGCAAGGTGCAATTTTTGTGGGCTCCTGAGGAAGTATCAAAGCAGATGCTAAATATGCAGCATGTTTTAGCAAAGACCTTTTTTTTCCTTAGGGCTCGTCCGCGTGTTTGCCGCCACGATAGGCACCGCAGCCTTTGGCTTATTGTGCATTAGCAAAGACCTTGCATGATTTCCTTGCTCAAATTTTAGAGGTCGATAGCCCACAATTTTTTAAGTTATATATTATATATAATAATATCATATAAATGTATATATATATATATATATATATATATATACATATATATATATATATATATATATATATATATATATATATATATATATATATATATATATATATATATATATATATATGTATATATCGTCAGAAATATAAATAAAAAATTCTCCGTGAATAGGACGGGGCTCATTTCTGTGCAGTTCGTTGTTTGGGTTGTTATCGACATAATCAGGGTCCCTTTTTTATAAAGAATACCGAATACTGAAACGCGGTCTTGTAAGTAGCTGGGAATGAATGATTACAGTCCTTCCGTCAAAACGGTTGGGTTATATTTCTATACCTTGGTTGAGGGCGCTGTTCCTGATTGCTTGTCAGTTAATAGATAAAAACTATTTCCAGTCTTTATTCGCTCAGATTATTCATTTCTCTGATAACGCTGACGTTGTTAGCGAAACGGTCATCAAACCTTAAAAATTTGTTGTGGTGAGTTCTCCACAGTGTATGTATCAGTGCTTATTGCGCGTTACAATTTTTTCTCAGTGAATTTTAGGTCAATGGCTAGACAATTTGCGGCAATACAGCAGTCTTGAACAGACAATACTTTTTGCGAAAACGGATTAGTTATCTATTTTAAGCAACCAATAGGAATGTACTTTTAAAATAAATGCCTTCTCTCTAAAAATTTTCCACCATAAAATCTATAACGTAAAATTTAAATACATTATGTTGAAAGTTTTATTCGGGTTATTGTATATCTCGGGATAAAGCCTTGAAATTATTATCTGATAATGAATTCACAAAGTTAGTGTATTTCTCAAAGCAGGGCTCTCTGGTTATACAGCTAAAATGTGGATGTGTTTTCACTAGATAATTATCACTTGATTAATTCAGAATCTCTTGGTTAGGGTAGGAAAACTTTGCCAGCCTTGGTTCTCGATTTTAAAATAAGTATGCCACATCAAAGCGAATAAAGCAATTAATAATTCCACATCTATAGATGTTTTGTATTAGGCCCTTTAAATCTCTGTTAAATTTGCTGGGATTATGTCGTCCTTTTGTAACTGTAAAGCTGCGATTGACGCAATCGAAATCCGAATAATAAAGACATTTGGGTTCCCGTAGTTAATTTTTAATTGGCAATATAATTAGAACAGAATCTTTGTTAAGATTGCGTACGTGTTGAGTGTTTATACTCTTTTTTAATTAACTTCGGCTCATTTCTACGACTTCGGCCAATTATCCGATGCCAGAGGGCCTCTTTTCCGGTATTAAAATCGGTTCAGAACCTTCTTTTGTAAACTATGTCATCTAGCAAATGTAATTAATTGAGTATTTCAATTATTATGCATATTTATAAAAAATCCCGAAACACGTCAATTTTAGATTAAAAAATGACATCCTGTAATGTAGAAACTTCACCCCCATATTCAACTCTCTTCGGGTGACAGTTGCAACTCCCAAATTTTCAAATACAAAGTAAGGGCTTGTGATACCCCATTTGAAAGATCTCTCCATTCTCTATTCAAAAATCCTATAGTTTTAAACATTTATTGCAAAAAGTAACAGTAAAAAAGAAATTCTGATTGGCGACCTTCGCCATAAGACGCTAAAAAAATTAATAACCAATCGCGTTTCATTCTTGATAATGAGAAGTAATAAAAAACACACCACTCTTAATGTAGGAGATATTCAAAGTGCATGACTTAACGGCTTGGCAGCATCCTAATCGTAAATAAAAATGTCTATTAACGTTAATTAACATTCGAGGCGCGAGCGACCTAATCGCAATCGTTATCCTTCTTAAGTCAGTTAAATCGCGTGGTTTAGTTTTGTATACCATACTTCTCACATAAGAGAAAGAATCTAATAGCGTATGATCGGGTAATCGTGCTGGCCATTCTAACGATCCTCGCCTGGACTTGGGAATATCAAGTCGAGGTACTGCCGGACATTGATTTCGTAATGTGCTGGTGTTCCATCCTATTGGAACCATAACACATTCGATATATAAGTACATACTGCCCAAACATTAACTATTTCAGGGTACTGCCTGAATTTTCTTAAAAGAAAATCACTAATGAGAACGCGAACTAGGCCCCCTAGAACTCAAATAGCTACGAAAATCGGCGCAGGTTTTCCCGAAAATGTTTGTGTTTTCTTTCGGGAAAAATGTATACCTCCGGAGATAGAAAGTAAGGGCAACCAAAATTTTTTTTGTACGCGTGTTTGCATTATAAAGAGTAAACCATATACCAAAATTTAGGTATGTAGGTTTAAAAACAAAAAAATTATAGGCATTTTTTTCTCAAAACGTCAAAGTCGCGATTTTAAACGTCAAAATTGGCAACACTTAGGCAAAGAATGTCGCAACAAGACTGCTCTACAAATTCTTGAGTTTCAACTTCTCAACCGTCATTGTCCCTCATCTCACTAAAATGTTTCCGGAAAGTTCATTTCAAATAGACCCTTTTTCTGATGCTCTGGAAGTAGTTTTAGTTAAGTTTATGGTTCGGCGGTCTATAATTTTTAGCCAATTTTCGTAAAAAATTCGATAATGAGGAGACCGCGACTTTTGGATTTTAAAAATATTTCTTCAAATGTGTGCAAACTAGGCTCCCTTAAATCCATATGCTGGTTTATGTTCAGTTTTGATCTGTTTACATATATACAGGGTGACGCATTTCTACAGTAAAGCTTAATATAATTGTTATTATAAAATAACGAGAAAAAATTGTATACGTTAATTATAGGGTTTCTTGAGCTGCATCTTATAAAATTATTTTAACAATCACAGGCTGGCCCATAAGTCGTTGGTGATACCTGTCTAGTTTTACCGCGGAATTTTAAAGTTGCGAGCAGTGCAGACCTGCCTGTCACAGTAGCCTGACATAACTACAGTGTATTGTGTGTATGTCCCATCCCTCGAAAATAGGGTACCTGAAATAATGAAGACCTGGACAGATCCTAGTCGTTCATCGGATCAGCTTAGAAGAGCTCCAGCACCAAGTGCATTTAATTCGTACACGACCACGCGTTCTGGTATTACACGTGCCGCCTATATATAATGTATATTAATAGTATATAGTTTATATTGCTTTAAATATATAACTAAGTTAAGTGTTTCCAAGAGATTTTATTTCATAACACGATACAGTCCATTTTAATACGTAAGAGCAGTAACTACAATTCATGAACCAGACACACAATAACAATACCGAAATTTTTTTAAACACCCTTGCATTTTTCCATTTTTTAAATCTAAATATGGTGCATGTTTGTAAGAAAAAATCGACACGCAGTAAGTGAGTTGCCTTTTACGGTCCAGAGCTTTACACTCGCACAAGATGTGCTGAGTTGATTCTTCTCCCTCGCCGCAGAGTCTGCATGCGAGGTCCCCCTCGAACCGCCCCATTTTATGCAGGTGTTTCTTGACGGCCATGTGTCCCGTCAAGAGACCTGTTATATTACTGAGCGGTCCTCTACTAAGATTTAGCAGCTCCACAGCTCTCTTTGAACTGGGTTCGTCAATTATTGACTTCCCATGTCTGAGCCCTGGACAGTCTGCCCAGTACACCTTTTGTTGGTTTCTGACCCAGGACTTAATGGCTCCCCTGGCAGTGCTATTCGTCACGCCCAGAGCCGATTCTGGTCCCATAAATGGTTCTGCTGACACTCTCTTCGCGGTACTGTCAGCTTCTTCATTGCCTTTGACCCCCAGGTGACCCGGCATCGAGATGAGGGTACCTGCCCAGCCAGGTCGCTCGTCTCGTCTCGGCACTCACTCACCAGCCTATATTCTATATAAATGTTTTCCTATATACTTTATATATGTCAATGACTTTAACAGTCGATGCCTAATTTTCGTTTCTGAAATAAAAAAAGAATTATCATCTCGTACTGTGGAGATCGAAATTAATTGTTCCTATATTGTTTTTGCGAGGAGGCAGAAAAGTGATCGGTGTTCACGATACAACCGCCTTTGTAAAACGTATAAGTTTTTGCAATTAGTTCTCCATAAAAATCGTAATGAACATGTGTAGAATTTATTATCCTCACCGGTATTAGTATGCCAGCAGATATTTGACAATATTACTGTTTAAAATTTGCTAGGTCGACCAACACTACACCGAAAACGTGTAGTATAACCTAAACCACTAATTCATTAATTTTACGCAATCGAAATTAACGATATATTTTCTTTTGTTCCAGATAACGGTATATTTAGGAAAACGAGATTTTGTTGATCATATTTCACATGTTGACCCAATAGGTAAGTATTTAATATTTTTACTTCCATATTTTTAAATGAAACTATTGCAAACTCGAAAGTGATTTTATGTCGATGGAATGTAGACGAAACTTTCATTTAAAAAATACCCTGGACGTTCTGTTCGGCGTCTAAACTCTCTTTTCTACCACAAGTCGAACCCTTCCTGCCTAGAATAAAATTCTCTAGTGAGGGGATCGCGACTTTGACTGAAATAAATTCTTTAATACTTGAACTAAATATACGTTTAGGAATTCTGTACGTCATTTGCTCATTTATTAAAGAAGCAAAACTTAATCATATTATATAAGGCAGTACAAAACTAGTTTGTTTATTTATTCAATTTCAGGTTTTACCAATATTCTTGTATTTACCACCATTACTAGGTGATATATTTAATTTAACTACCATGTAAACTCCTCTTTTCGTTCTAGTGTTAAAACCACTCTTTCCGTGAAAATATATGTCCTCGTCTCATCTCTCTAGTGGTTATTAGGATGTAAATTGTGTTGTCTATACTGGTTGCACCGGATATACGAAGCCATTACCTATGTCCGTGGCCAAATGAGAAAATTCTCTAGGCCAATCAAATCAAATTAAAAAAAAAAAATTCGCTAAAAGAAAGACATGCTTCTGAAGCAGACACAAAAGAATTGAAAGTAACTCGGAAAACTCTTTTCTAGATGTAGGTTTTTAGTCGAGACTGGTTTAGAAATGTTTCAGCTTCTGTTTCTGTTGTTTCATCGATAACATTTTTAGATATGTTACATTTGGACGTAGAATTTTTGTTTGGACACATTAATATTGGAAAAATAAACGTTATGTCTGCGTCTGTGTTTATCTTTGGACATATGTTTTTATGTCTTCTTACATAAATATATAAAAAGTTTATCGTAGCCGAAAAAGATGTTATTTAGTTACGCTTTCGGACTTCAATATGAATGCCTATGAAATAGTAGGAATATCATGTTTTTCGTCTAAAACATAAAAAACCAAGTAGTGTATACCATGTGTCTGAAAATTTCATGTCTGAACTGATATCTTTAGGCTTATTTAAGTGAGAGTAAGCAAATTCGCGTTAATCGAATTTCTTGGAGATTTTAATGAATTTAAAACTGTTTAATGCGTAAGTCTAGATGTATTCTCGCCACAATTAGAACCGTAGACCGGTTTCGCTCTAATTAGAGCTCTTCAATAACGGTATACTAATTGTAGCGAAAATACACCTATAAAGTAATACGGCTATGGTAGCCAGCCTTCTAACACTAAGTGAGTGGTAGACACGAAGCAACGTGTCGCCACCTAGTTGCGGAACGAAGCAGTATGTTGTCACGCCAGCTCCAAATAACACAGCGTGTTAAAAACTAGCGACTGTATACAACCAACTAACCATTCAGTGAATTGTCATCCCTGGCCCATTTCTACCCTAATATAGGGACAAAGTATGTAAGGCTAGATGTATTCTCGCCACAATTAAATCCGTAGACCGGTTTCGCTCTAATTAGAGCTCTTCAGTACAGCATACTACGGTTCTACCGGTCTACGGTTCTAATTGTGGCGAGAATACATCTAGCCTTACATACTTTGTCCCTATATTAGGGTATAAATGGGCCAGGGCTGACAATTCACTGAATTGTTAGTTGGTTGTATACAGTCTCTATTTTTTAACACTTTGTGTTATTTGGAGCTGGCATGACAACATACTACTTGGTTACGCAACTAGGTGACGGCACGTTGTTTCGTGTCTACCACTCACTTATTGTTGGAAGGCTGGCTAGCATAGCCGTATTACTTTATAGGTGTATTTTCACTACAATTAGTATGCCGTACTGAAGAGCTCTAATTAGAGCGAGACCGGTCTACGGTTCTAATTGTGGCGAGAATACATCTAGCCTTACATACTTTATCCCTATATTAGGGTACAAATGGGCCAGGGCTGACAATTTACTAAAGTGTTAGTTGGTGGTATACAGTCTCTATTTTTTAACACTTTGTGTTATTTGGAGCTGGCGTCACAACATACTACTTGGTTCCGCAACTAGGTGGCGGCACGTTGCTTCGTGTCTACCACTCACTTAGTGTTTAATGCGTAGCAACTATCAAAAAGCTTTTTTCGCATTAATTGTTATGCAAAGTGTATGCTGTTGGCATTCTGTATAGACCTCCATTGCCTAATGCAAATCGCTTTTTAGTGAATTTTCTTAGAAAAAATTCACTAATGAGGAGATCTCGACTTTTGAATTTTGAAAAAATTTCTTCAAATGAGCGCGATCTAGGACCCCTAGAACCCATATCCGGGGTCAGTTTCAATTTTTATATGTTTATATATATATATATATATATATATATATATATATATATATATATATATATATATATATATATATATATATATATAATTTATTTATTTATTTATTTATTTACTTACGTCCAGAATTATACAACATGTTTTACAAGGAAGCTACGCTTGTGTTTGCATCTACACAATTTTGTTGAACATTCTCCTCTGAAATTCCTTCTGTCAAAACAATTTTATGTAATGTCACTTTTCAAATTTTTTCTAGATGTTGCTCTTCCTACTGCAGTAATTTCCACAAACATTTCCACAGTAGCCATAAGCCTAAATCTTCACTTTTGTATAACTATTTTTATTTATTTCAACCCATTATTCACAAAAACCTTGATTCTTTAGTACATAAATTTTGAAGTTTTTACTTGACAGATATAAAATTTATATATATATATATATATATATATATATATATATATATATATATATATATATATATATATATATATATATATATATATATATATATATATATATATATATATATATATATATATATATATATATATATATATGTATCACACCGATAACTCAAAAAATAATGGGCCGATTTTGATAAAATTTGGCATGTACCTTACTTTTGTAAATGGCTTGGATAATTTAGTTAGTCAGGAAAATCGGACGAGGTTTTCCGGGAAAATTTTGAGTTTTCATTCAAAAAAAAATCGTATCTCAAAAAGTAATAAGCCGATTTTAATAAAATTTGGCATGTACCTTTCTTTTGTAAATGGCTTTGACAAGTTTGTTAGTCAGAAAAATCGGACGAGGTTTTCCGGGAAAATTTTGAGTTTTCATTCGAAAAGATTTTTTTTCTCAAAGAATAATAGGCCGATTTTGATAAAATTTGGCATGTACCTTCCTTTTGTAAATGACTTTGACAAGTTCGTTAACCAAAAAAATCGGACGAGGTTTTCCGGGAAAATTTTGAGTTTTCATTTGAAAAAAAAAATTATTTTAAAAAAATAAAAAATCTGTGATAACCAAATTTAGTAGGTAGGTTTACGATATAAAAAGTAAACTATACACCAAAATTTAGATTTCTCTGTTACAAGAAAAAAAGTTATAATAAAATATTTTGTGCCAGATCATTTCTATGAAAATCCACTACCATAACGCACTTGCTGCGTCAAGGCTTTTTAATATATTTGAAGATAAACTACTTGATTAGGTGAAGGTTGGAACCTATGATGAGTACTTATAATCATACTTGGAGAAACCCAATCACCGCAACACGTATTTTAAAGACCTAACGATCGTTTCGCTAACCACGTTAGCTTCATCAGAGGACGAAAAAATTCTAAACTAATATTTCTGCTACAACAACCTATATTTATATACATCGTTAGGTAGAAAACTGAAAACGAAAGTAATTTTAACTCGAAGACGCACCCCTTTGTCTATTGTGTCTAAAAACCCTGTTTATAAGACAATTCGAGAGCCACCTCAAGTAAACGGTGTTCACGCCACCGGCGTCAGCGTTAGACTCCTCGAGGCAGAGAGCGTTCGGCTTCACCTGACACCAGCACGCAATTTTCAGTGTTATGAGCGTTAGTCGTTATTTGCGAGCTCTTTCTCGCCTTCATTCTTGGAATGGGATAGAACGAGAGTCCCAATCCTTGGCGAAGTCACAAACGTCTTTTATACACACCTCCACAATAATGGACTCGTCCGTTCATTTACTAACCGATTTTCTGGATTTCATCATAATTACGTCAGCTTTTTACCTAGAATTTTAGGACAATAGAGATGTTTATTTTCCCCAACAAAATGCAACGTTTTTCAATATTTAGATCTTGACGTATATTATAGAAAGTTCAGTACGCTTCTTACGATACATAATATTTTAGCGAATTTTCATCAACATTATTTTGAAACCAAAACGTGAAATTTTCCATATAGATAGGGGTTCTGGTGTTGTTTATCATGCTTGGGGGTCTTCTAGGTGTTTTTAAACCGGTAATGATTCCACGTAAAAACTGAATCGTTACAAATTGGACACTTTATTGCGTGCAGTATGTAAATAAATGTATTACTTTTAATTCTGCGCAAAAACCCCATTTCTTCACAAATTTAGACTTGAGCTCATTTCATTATCACATATTCAGTTCAAATTTGATATTGTGGAGGCCGATATTTGATATAAATCCATTGTCAACTTAGATAAACAAACAAATAGATTTACACTATTTTATTGTATGTATAAAATAAAATAGCGTAACTCAATTTGTTTATCTATGTTTTTAAAATTTACAAACATGTAATATTCAAAGCATTTAAACTTCACAACTATATAATTTTCAATTTAAATTTCAGATGGAGTGGTTTTAATTGATCCTGAATATGTAAAGGATAGGAAAGTATTTGGGCATGTTCTCGCAGCTTTCAGATATGGACGAGAAGACTTAGATGTATTAGGACTGACATTTCGTAAAGATTTATACTTAGCAGCTGAACAGATATTCCCTCAAGAAAATAGCACGAATAAAAGACCTCTGACTAGATTGCAGGTAAGTAGCATGACTTTTACACATTTATTTGGGTTGTATTAACCTTCTATGCCTTTTTTAATGGTTTACACATTTTTCTATTGTAATTGCTGCCAAACTCTATTAAGCGGGAGTAATAATTAATATTACTGGAAATGAGTTACGAAGCGTCCGAGAAAATCATTGGTTTACCAGTCAGGAACACATGCAAGAAAAACTAAGCCAAATATGTACATAAATACACTGTGGAACAGCCAAATGGAATAAATTCACAGTCTCAGTTACTGTGCATGTTTGTAAAAAATCCCAAAACAGAATTAGCAAGCAAGGACAACCTTGAGGCTGTAGATCCTTCCCATAATTCGTTGTGTGAAATGCCACGTAGGTTCGGTTAGGTTAGGTTTGAATGTGAGTGGGCCATACCGGTCCCTCCACTGCGACCATAAGGTCTATTGTGGCTCACGCCTAATGGTCTATATTTCGCCCAACAAAGCCAGCCTCCTGCATAGGTCGATAATCTTTGTGGGCGAAAGTTGATCCAGATCTTCCGGAGTAAGCTTTGTCTTCCCAAAGAGCAGGTGTCTAGTCCTGTCCGCCGCCGGACAGGAACACAGTACGTGCTCTACTGTCTCGTCACTCTCCATACACAGCCGGCACTCGGTCGCCTGACCGACCCCAATACGGTGCATGTGGTGACGCAATCGGCAGTGTCCTGTATACAGGCCGACTAGAGTACTCAGTTGTTGTCTGTTTAACTCTAGAAGTTTTTTAACCCTTGACTCAGGCAGGCCATTTACGAACGCCTTAGAGTGAGCTAATCCTAGAAGATTTTGCTATTGCTGGCTTGTCATTCTTTCTGTCAAGGTCTTTAAGGTGCGTTTTGCTGTGCATGATGTTATCCCCAGCACCGGTTTTGGTCCAATAAAGTCCCTCTGGGCACCACTCCTGGCAAGCGCGTCGGCCGCAACCTTGCCATCATGGTCCGAGTGACCCGGTATCCAGACCAGTGATACCTCATTACAGCTGCCCAGTTCATTGAGGGCAGATTTACAACTCCATACCGTTTTTAAATTGCAACGGTAGGAACCAAGAGCATTTATTGCAGCTTGGCTATCTGTATATATCTTTATCGATTTGTGTGTGCACTGGTTTCCTAAACTCCCTTGCACACATCTCGATGGGATACACTTCTGCGTAGTTTATGGTTACGTACTTGCTGAGGCTAGTTGATAGTCTAGCATCGGTGTTGCCCCCATATGCGCCGGCTCCTACTCCCATATTGGTTTTGGAGCTGTCAGCATACCAGCAGAGATCATCTCTCAATAGGGTCGTTTGATTTCGTTCCCAGTCCTCCCTTTCCGAGAGGACGGTCTTGAAAGACATATTTCTACTGGTCTTTATAGGCATCAAGTCTGAGACAATTCCCAGAATCTCATCTCAATGTCATCAAGGAGTCCGGACCCTTCCAGATTTCCTTCGGCATGCTGTCGGCCGTTTGTTTTAATCTGTACGTTGTCCACCTCGCCACCCTCTCCAGCTATATGTGAAGAGATGGGATATTAAGGAGGACCTCCAGAGCGGCTGATGTTGCGGTGCTTATCGCTCCCGGTATCATCAGACAAGCTTGTCTCTGTAGATGAGCCAGTTTGGCCACCAAACTATGGCTCCATATGTTATCATTGGTTTGATAACCACTACATAGAGCCAGTACATCTGTTGGGGGTTTGTTCCCCAGTTATTTCCACAGATTCTACGGCATGCCCACAGGGACAGTTTAGCCATACGGATTACATTCTCTAACTGTACGTCCCAGTTGAGCTTCTTATCTAGGGTAACCCCCAGATATTTTGCTTGTTCCGTAAATGGAATCGTTTCCCCCATAAGAATAGGTGGTTTTAATTTATCCAGCCTTCTTCTTCTGGTAAATGGAACAATGATCGTTTTGCGGGGGTTCACAGACATCTGTTCCCTCCGACACCATTTATTCACTACATGCCTCTTGAAGAGTACTTGCTAGTTCCTCCTGATATTTGCCCCTAAGCATTATGACTAGATCATCAGCATACGCCTGGAGCTCAACCTCCCACAGTCTAAGGATAGCCAGCAAATCGTCAACAAAGAGGGACCACAGCAGGGGGGATAGAACTCCCCCATGAGGGCACCCCCTCGCAACCTTGAAGCTGACCACCTCCCCCTGCAGCGAAGTAATAACGGTCCGATTGTGGAGCATGCTTCCGATCCAGCCACAAATGGTAGGTTCCACCCCTCTAGCGATAGTGGCTTCGTAGAGGGAGATAGGTAATGCATTGTTGAATGCTCCTTCAATGTCGAGAAATGCAGCCACCGCCACCTCCCCGTTATCCAGGGAGTGTGTGATCTTCTCGACGAGGTTATTGAGTGCTAACTCAGTATATTTGCCTGTTTGGTAGGCATACTGGTGGGTAATAAGGGGGTTGTTGACTAAGATGCTCCCACTAATGTGTCCGTCCAGTATTTTTTCCAATCCCCTCGAGAGGAATGATGTAATACTGAGAGGTCTCAGTGATGTGGGTAGGAGGTCATTACGTCCCAATTTGGGAATGTAAACCCCCCTAATCACCGTTCAGCTGGATAGAATATAGTTCCAAGCCAGACTGGCTCTATACAGCCTGATTAGAAAAGGTAGGAGAATCTCCATTCCATTTTGTAGTAGGACCGGCACCACTCCATCCTCCCCTGGCACTTTGAATGGCTGGAAATGTTTCACAGCACACTCCACCGCCGATGCTGTAACTATTCTCCGAGCAAAAAAAATGCCACGTAAAACAATGTATTTTCACGGGTATAACGATTTCGTAGATGAAAACCGGTAGAGCAAGCAAATCAGTACAATGTATTACTGGATTTACAACCTTAAACAGCAAGATGACATGTAAGTAATTTCTTCGATTGGCCAAGGATTCTACCTCCAACATCGAACACAATTCACTGCGAGAATAATCATGCCTAGCAATACCCAGCTTGTGAGCAATATATCCTAAAAGCATGCTCAGTCTGAATGCAATTTATATCGGTTGCATATATGGGGGACCAAACAGGAGAAGCATATTCACGCAGTGACTTACACAAAGCATTACAGATGGATACCACAGAGTTACCGTTCTTAAAGTCTGCAGTGTATCTCTTTATGAATTCTAAGATTTTTAGAGATCTATTAACAATGTAACTGTAATGATTCTTAAATCCTCATCCAACATCACACCTAAGTCCTCTATAACAGATACTCGTTCTATGGGTTTGCCCAAAACATTGTAATGAAACTATCCATTTAGAACTCTTCCATTACAATCACACCACTGAAGAAGAGAATCCAAGTCTTTCTGCAGAGCAATTACATCATGTTAGGATAAAACTTCACGATAAACTTTAAGATCATCAGCAAACAACAGACACTTGGAATTTTTGAACACATGCACAATGTCATTAACAGCATTGAAAAACAGTGGTCCCAAGTAACTCCGCTGAGGAACACCTGTATTCAACCATCAGCTTGCGATCACTTCAACAGGATGCCATGCACACCAACAGCTGACAGCTTCGAAACAAGCAAAGAATGGCTCATCCTGTCGAAAGCCTAATATCTGTATAATAATAATAATAATAAATTTATTGTTTAATCGATATAGAAAACATGAACAAAGGTATGGTGTTTTCCAACAATTATTTAAACTTAAATATAAAATCCAGACAATAACTAAGCTAAATGTAAACCCAGTCACATATGGGTAACGCTAATAAAACTAGATATTAACACGATTGCGAATATAGAGATGTCTGTCAGAACTCAATGGCTAGCAAAAACAAAACAAAAACAGCAGGGGTTTTACTCATTCAATATAAATACTCTTATTACCATTGCATTCTTTAAAAAGTTATACAAAACTTTAACGTGCTTCCCGTCCAACTCCCTTAATACTAAGTGTATGTCTCTATCCAAGTGGCGACTGTCAAGGTCTTTTCTAATTGGCTGGTACATGGGGCATTCAAAAATTATATGTTTTAGATCTTCATTTTCATTTAAATTACAAATAGTGCATTTTTCTTCTAGGTTGTTTAATCAGTATTTGATAGTCCCGAAAATCAGAACCACCTCCCTGCTTCCCACCATACGCAGTTGGAGCATAAACGTTTGTAAATACAAAGGGAGTAATACCAGTCTCCCAACAGAAATTTGTACTGGGGGTAGTTAACAGAAAGCAAGGCGTAGTTCTCGTCAAATCTTCGGCTATGATTTTTATAAATGCCAAGTATATATGTTATGCCATTCTCGCACAAATTGGCTAAGATATCCGTGGTTTCCACTCCAATCTCCGCTAGTATGCCCTCCAGCTGACTAAACCAATTAAGATCAATTATATTTGTGGCAGAGGAATCCAAATATTTCAGCTGTTCCAAAGCAACCGCAGGGTACCTGTCCCACTCAGCGCCACTCTCAGCACATAATATCCCAGCCTGGGTAGGCTAAATTCAAGACGTAGTATGTAACGGGGCGTGTTCCAGGGAAGAAAATTTTGACCTTTTAAGAATCTGCTCTGTATAACCTCCATATTCTCAATGTATCTGAGCCTCCAAATACCAGCTGCATAACTCAAAGCCGGCACTACAACTGAGGTTAACAACTTAAGACTTGTCGTCCCTCCGGCATTACATACCCCTGTAAGCGTGTGCCCAACGGCCCCCAGACTGATGTTTGCCTCACTCACTCTCGCCTTACATGCTTCGTGGTGTATACCATTAAATTTGAAAGGAATCCCCAGAGGTATACTCGTTCACAATATCCAAGGTTTGCCTATCATAGTAAAATGTATGTCTAGCTACAGCAGGACTTTTCCTAAAAATTACAATCTTTGTTTTGTTTATCTTCAGTTCCAGTCCAGACATTGTGCTGTACTCATGCAATATGTCTTATGTTCCTCTGAAAATTAATGGGTGAGTCAGACAAGATAACGAGGTCATCTGTGTACATTAACATAGTTATCTGCATACAGTTGTTTAACGGTAAGCCATTGGCATTTCTTTCTTCGAAGAAGGACCGCATATCTGCAGTGAACAGAGAAAACAGCAGCGGGCTCAAAATATCTCCCTGTAGTATGCCCCTCGTTATAGGTACTTACTCAATCTGCTTTTCTGGTTTCTCGACAATTATAACTGCTTTCATCGTACATGTCTCGTATCAGTCGTATGAGCTTTGCGCTCACTCCTGCCCTGTACAATTTTAACCACAGTACCGCTCTCTCAATACTATCAAAAGTCTTCTTATAATTAACATAAACAGCATATGCTTTTCTACCCCTTACTCTAATATTGGAACTAATTACAGAGTTCAAAACAAATATATTATCTTCACAGCTTCTGTATAAATAGCACCAAGAATTTAAACTGTTTACAATGTTAACAGTACGTTAGTGTCTAATATTATGAAAACTACCGACAATGATGCTGTTCAAATTTTTCTCTCAAAAATGAGCGCCTTTGATATGTTTGCAAACGGAAAAACCTCCCTCAATATAGACCGATGTGATTGATGCATATTTTAATTTCGCAATGTGTTCAGTGTTAATGTTGATATCTTCCACTACACAATCCCTCAAACCTTAGGCCCCCTTCATTAAAGTAACTAAGCCTTCATTTTTCCCAAATACTTTTCGGAGTTTTTGTGAAATCGCGTTCTCTATTTAACTTGTAACATTATAGTTTCCAGTGAACTGAAAATCTAATTCAATTGATTCCTACAAGGACAATCCGTGTTTTTAGCGAATGAGGAGATCTGTATTTATATATAACTCAAAAAATAATGGACCAATCTTGATCAAATTTGATGAGTGCCTTCCTTTTGCAAGTGGCTTGGATAAGTTTGTTAGCCAGGAAAATCGGACCAGGTTTTCCCAGGAAATTTTGTGTTTTATTTCTTAAAAAAATTCATATCCAGAAATAACAAAGTAAGGGCAAACAAATTTGTTTGTATTATAAAGGGCCAACTATGTCCCAAAATTTAGGTCTCTAGCTTTAAAGACAAAGAAGTTATGGGCAGTTAATGAAACAAATTTTGGAGTTTTCCTCAAAACGTCAAACTCGCAATTTCAAACGTCAAAATTGGCAACGTTTAGGCAAAGAACGTGAAACAAATACGGATTTTGAAGAAAATGTTGCAAGGAGAGTGTTCTGCAAACCCTTAAGTTTCAGATTCAACCGTCATTGCCCTTCATTTTACTAAAATATTTACAGAAAATTAATTTCAAATAGACCTCTGATGCTTTGGCTGTCGGTTTAGTTGATGCTTTCGCTGTAGGTTTAGTGAAGTTTATGGTTTAACGGTCTATAATTTTTTGTAGCTAATTTTCGTAGAAGAAATTCGTTAATGCATTTCTTTTCGAAATATGATGCGTTTGTAAGAAAAAAATCTGGACGCAGTAAGTGCGTTTTGGTAGCGAATTTTTGGTAAATTTGCAGTTTAATTCCCGAACGCTTTTCAAAAAACTGTTTTCAGAAACCTGCCTAGCCCCCCCTGGATCCACAAACCCCAAGAAAAATTTCTTGTTCACACTCCCCGAAGTTACGGGGACCAGGAGTGAGTAGGGGTGTATAATTGTTTTAGCTAATTTTCGTAGAACCAATTCGTTAATGCATTTTTGCATTTTTTATCGAAATATGATGCATTTGTAAGAAAAAAATCTGGGCGCAGTAAGTGCGTTTTGGTAGCGAATTTTCAGTAATTTTGCAGTTTAGCTCTCGAACGCTTTTAAAAAAAAACTGTTTTCAGAAACCCGCCTAGGCCCCCCTGGATCCACAAACCCCCAGAAAAATTTCTTGTTCACACCCCCCAAGGAAGCTACGATACCAGGAGCGAGTAGGGATGCTGGGCGGGGTAGGTAGTAAAAAGGAAATATGAGCAGAAAATTTAAATAAAACGGACTGGAGAGATGTCTTTTTCACATCTTGAAGCAATATCCCCCTTAAACCCTGCCTACCCCGCACAGCATCCCTATCCCCCCAGGTGCCGTAACTTCCTTGGCAGGTAGGAACCAGACATTTTTCTCGTGGTTTATGCGGCGAGGGTGGTTGTATGCACGCGAGGGGGAAGGAAAATGCCCACGACGAAGCAGGGGCCAGTCGAACCGGGGAGGTCTGCTTCGTCATAGGCATTTTCCTCCCCCCCCCCCCCCCCCCTATGTGCATACAACCATTATCGTTGCATAAACCACAAGAAAAACTTCTTGTTCGTACTTCCGAAGGAAGTTACGTGACCTGGGGCAAATAGGGATGCTGTTCGGGGTAGGCAGGGTTTAGCAGAGATATGGCTTCAAATAGACAGCTTTCAAGCAGTTTTCTTCGCATTTTCTGCTCATATTTCCTTTTTACTACCTACCCCGCCAGTTTTTAGACATGACCATCCTTTCCGCTAACAAAGTTAGCGTCATCAGAGGGATGAGTAAAGTTTATTCATCCTTCATTCATCGTCAGGTCTAAAAACTGAATTCTTTATGCATCCCTAATCATAGCAGCCTCTAAAAACATTATTTAAAAAACTCATAAAATATGAGCAATTTTGTCTTTAATAAACATAAAGTTGGAATAAACGGAAAATTGGAATTGAATTGAAAGACAAAAGTAGTCACTAGGAGTAACAAGTCTTCTTCTTTTAAGGTTATCTGATTGTCAGACCAGCTATACCTAAAATCTCATTTCTGTCTTAGATTTCTTTATACTTTGATACTTTTCATAAACAAATATGTCATTAGATTGGTTTTTTTTAATTTACTTAAACAGATAGTTGTCCTTAATGATTTTATTTTGTTACAGGAAAGATTAATTAAGAAATTGGGACCAAACGCTTTTCCATTTTACTTTGAATTACCTCCTCACTGTCCTGCGTCTGTGACATTGCAACCTGCACCAGGTGACACTGGAAAGCCATGTGGTGTTGATTACGAATTAAAGGCTTTTGTAGGAGAATCACAAGATGACAAACCTCATAAACGTAATTCTGTTAGGTAAGTAAAAAAAAACGGTGCATTGTTTTTATTTTATTTGTTTTTTAATAGATTCACTATGAAATGAAACTTCAAAATAACTTTATTTCTGACCGCTTATGAATAAAAACATGCGTACTTTTAGTGAATTTTCGTAGAAAAAATTCACTAATGGGGAGATCCCGACTTTTGAATTTTGAAAACATTTTTGCAAATGAGCGCGAACTAGGATCCCTAGAACTCATATCCGGGGTCAGTTTCAATTTTTATATGTTTATATATATATATATATATATATATATATATATATATATATATATTTATATATATATATATATATGTATATATGTATGTATGTATGTATGTATGTATGTATCACACCGTTAACTCAAAAAATAATAGGCCGATTTTAATAAAATTTGGCACATACCTTCCTTTTGTAAATGGCTTGGATAAGTTCGTTAGTGAGGAAAATCGGACGAGGTTTCCCGGGAAAATTTTGAGTTTTCATTCGAAAAAAATTTATATCTCCGGAATTGACAAAGTAAGGGCAACCAAATTTGGTGCGCTGGTTCATATCGTGATAGGTAAGCTACCTACCGAAATTTAGCTCTGTAGGTTAAAGGACAAAAAAGTTACAGGCATTTAAAGAAAAATAGATTTGGGTTTTCCTCAAAACGTCAGAGTCGCGATTTAAAATGTTAAAATTGATAATATTTAGGCAGTGATCCTGAAATTAATATGAGCTATCGAAAGAAAATGTCTCAAGAAGAATGCTTTACAAAGCCTGAACTCTTAGTTTCAATCGTCATTGTCCTTCATTTTACTAAAATATTCGCAGAAAATGCATTTAAAATAGACCCTTTCTCTGATGCTTTGGCAGTAGTGTTGGCTATAGAGTTTATCGTTTAATGGTATATCATTTTTGTCAAATTTTCGTAAAAAATCTTTAAAGTTCAATATATCCGTTATTATGCAAGTTACGAAAAAAAAATGGTATACATTAATTATAGGGTGTCTTGAGCTACATCTTAAAAAATATTTCCACAATTACAGGCTGACCCATAAGTCGTTGGTGATTCAAATTTTCTTTTTTTTTTAATTGAAAACGCCCTACACGCCCTATGTTATTGCATTTTTGCATTTTCCATCGAAATATAATACATCTTTGTAAGAAAAGAAATTCGGGACGCAGCAAGTGCGTTATGGTAGGGAAATTTCATTAAATCCTTCAAATTTGAATAGCTCAATTTGCTATTAACCTATAAGGTTGACCAGGGAACCAGTTTTTTCGGGGACAATTTAAGTTTACTTTCAGAAATTTTTATACATTTTCAAACAATAAAGTTATTTTGATGAAACATGGCACATTGTTTCTACTATATAGATTGATGCCTGCTTTCTTAAAAAACATGTTTGCTATTAAAATCATTTTTATGAAAATTCACTATTTCCACGAGTTCAAATTTCTGTGAAAACTTAGTTAACAACTTTTTACGTTTTCGTTTTTTTTTTTTTTTAATTATAGATTATATAATTTGAATATTATGTATTTTATCAGCAATGTTTAAAGAAATGTTAGTTATTAACGTTTAGTAGGTTATTGTAAAATAATTTTTGCGAATTCACCTAAAAAATGGTTTTGGAATTTTCGTTAAAAAAATTTTTACCTGATTTGCCTAACATTACTTAGGTCAATTTTTGGAGAAAAAAAAATGGCGAAATTTTGTAAAAGAAATTGTTTGCGCAAAAAGCTTTTTGTGGATAATTATATCTTGGCAAGTACATGGTCTGTTCGTTAAAATTAGTACAGCTTGTGCTAATTTTGTTTTTGGATATAGAAAAAAACTTTCCAAATGAAAGTTCTAGAACATTTCACAAACTGTGAAAATTTGCTTTACCATCGCAAAATCGAAAAAAATTGCATAACCCCACTTTTAAAAAAATAGAAGAACATATATAGGTGCGATTGCTTAGATTGGAAGTCAATTTTCTTCTGATTTTAAAAGTATAATCATAGGTGATATTAAAATGAGCCGTTTTATAAATATTCCGTGTCAAACATATTAGTTCTGCACTAATAATTAATCATTACGGAAAAGTATTCAAAGACTGCCATGTCTGAAATAGGACAGCATAGTAACCATGGAAACCTACTGAAAATATAAAACAGGTGTCAAACTATAATTTACTAAATCTTGTGCCAGATTATTATTTCTTGCTTGTTAAATTATGGTTTATACAGACCAAGAGAAGTTTGAAATTATCCGCATTTTTTTTAAATAACAAATATGCCATTACTGCACGAATTACATACCGCAACTTGCATCCCAATAGATCACTCCAATCACCGAGCACATTCTGCTATACAGAAAAGAATTTTAGAGAACGGAAAAGTGTTCAACGGAAAAACGGAGCGTTACAACAAATGAGATCAAAGAACTCGACATTCTGTTATATTTTAAAGATAAAAAATTTTCTTGATTTATTATTTAAAAAATATCTCAGTATAATTTATATTTCTTCCTTCATAAAATCCTACGCGTTCCATTATCGATGCCAGTAGACTTTTAGATAATTCAACAAAGCAAATCAATCGAACATTGCACAAGTATGGATATCATCGCGCCGGCATCAAGATTTAACATATCCTTCTCGAATATATGTGACCTAAATTCTAACCTGAACTCCGTCCACCATTTGCTCCACGCTAATAGGCCTCACCTCCTCTTCCTCACCGAAACCCAAATCAGTGCCAAAACAGCCACTAATCACCTTAATTTCCCGAGGTATGAGCTCCGTACTTCCTTTAGATTGCACGGGGGTGTGTGCGCATACGTCCGTACCAATCTACCCTGCACCAGACTCCCCAATTTGGAAGCTGGAACAAAAGACATACTTTGGATAAAACTCTCAGGGCTGCAACTAAATTCATCTGTTGCATTTACCGGTCACCTTCTGACAACAACTTTGTCCAGCTTTTCGACTACCTTTCTGAAAAAACCGACCATCTGATTTCTGAATATCCTTTCTCCGAGGTCACTATTCTTGGTGACTTCAATGTTCATAATAAGGAATGGCTAGGATCTTCAAAAACCGATCCACCCACAAGGGAGAACAGCGGAGGCCTTTGCAGTCAGCAATTTTTTAGCCAATATGGTTCAGCAACCTACTTACTTTCCTCGCATCCCAACACACAGCTCAAATCCGTTGGATCTCTTTCTTACTACAAAACCTGAATGCTATTAGACATCAGTCACCGCCCCCTTGGTCGCTCAGACCACGGCATGGTCACTGCTTCCTGCGCAATGCAACCCGAGGTCACACAGTCATCACACCCAACTCCGCGAACTGCGACGAAATGCGGGATTACTTTTCCTCATTTCCATGGGCGTCTGCCTGCTTCTCTCGTCCTGACCCCTCTGATATCTCACAAAACTTCACCGAAATTATCCAAGCTGGCATGGAATTATTTATTCCATGTACACAGAAAACCTCTTCAGCCACTCAAAGGCCCTGGTTCTCTAAATCCTGTGACAAGGCCCGACTTAAAAAGGTCAAAGCTCACAAAACGCTTCTACACAATCCCAGTCAAGAAAACCGACAAGCATTTAAGGACGCAAGAAACCGCTATGTCCGCATTCTTTCTGAGGCAAAAAACTCGTTTAATAACCACATCAAAAACACAGTCCTCTCAAGCTCCAAGGGCAGAAAATCCTTCGGACTCTTGCTAAATCTATTGGGAATAATTTCTGCAAGAGCATGTTCCCACCTCTTGTTTCAGGGGATGAAATTGTTTCTACCGCCCTGGGCAAGGCTGAACTTTTTGCCTCTGTTCGCCGGCAATTCTACTCTCAACCCACCTTCAAATGTTCAACCACCAACAGTCCCCAATGTCGCGCTTAAAATGACGGATATCATTTTCAAAACTAAAAACGTACGAAAGTTGCTCTCTTCTCTTAATACCAGGAAATCCTCTGGCCTTGACGAGATCCCAGCAATTGTTCTCAAATAATGCTCACCAGAACTTGCTCCTGTCCTGACTCGTCTGTTTCAGACATCTTACAATAGAGGCGTATTACCTAGTAACTGGAAAACTGCTCGAGTACAACCCATCCCCAAGAAAGGATCTAAAGCTCTTCCTAGTAACTACAGACCTATTTCTCTCCTTTCAGTCATCTCTAAAGTGATGAAAAAGTATATAAACACCGAATTACTAAAATTTCTTGAAAAACACAGACCAATCCACGACAGGCAGTATGGATTCCGTCAGCGCAGATCAACTGCCGACCTCCTTTCCTTTGTCACCCATTCTTGGAACAAGTCTATGGAACTACACGCTGAATCCCAGATTGTCGCTCTAGGCATATCCAAAGCATTCGACCAGGTCTGGCACGCAGCGCTGTTTAATAACCTTACGGCCTATGGCCTACCACCAAAACTCTGTACCTGGACAGCAAATTTCCTCTCCAACCGGAGCATTTCTGTTGTCGTGGATGGCTATTCCTCTGAACTGTATCCAATTAATGCAGGAGTCCCTCAAAGTTCAGCTTTAGCCCCTACTTTGTTTCTTCTCCACATCAATGATCTCCTCTGTAGCACAACCAACCCAGTTCACAGTTACGCGGACGACAGCATCCGCCACTCAAATATACAATATTCTAAGCCTGTTTCTTTAGCCCAATTAGATGAGGATCGCAGACTCGTGGAGGGTTCTGTCTCTGTGGATTTCCAAAAAAATATTAGCCTGGGGAAGTAGAAATCTTGTACAATTGAACTCCACCAAATCTCAGTCTTGGTTTCTAACTCATAAGAGATACACCAGCCCTAGACCCATCACAATGAAGAACCAGGTTATTTAAAGTTATGAGTCCTTTTCACTTGTTGGCATTTCTGTGGATCGAAATCTTAATTGGCACCAACATGTCACATCAATTACAGAAGCGGCTGCTAAGAAATTAGGTTTCCTCTTCCGGGCTCGCAAATACTTTTCAATAGATAATCTCTATACCTTATATCCTCCCAAATAAGGCCAAAACTCGAATACTGCTCCCACATCTGTGGTGCCGCTGCCGGTTCTACACTCGCTACCTTGGACTCCATTCAAAAGAGAGCTATACGTCTCATCCGTGACCCTACCCTTACCCAGAGACTGCCATCCCTTGCCCACCGACGTGCCGTTGGTGACCTCTCTCTCATCTGCACGGGCACTGCTCAGCGGAGCTTTCTTCCATAGTTCCTCCACCTACTACCCCCAACAGATCTACCAGGGGAACAGAGCGGATGCACCCTTTTACTGAAATAAGCTTTAAATGTTCCCGAAAAAACTGGTTCCTGGCCAACGAACGTTAGGCTAATAGCAAATTGAGCTATTGAAATTTGAAACTTTAATGAAAATTGGCTACCATAACGCACTTGCTGCGTCCAGTAAAAATTAAAATCGGTTGCAGAAAAGAACAAACACTTGTGAAGCCACGGGAAAAGTCTACGGCTGTATTAAGTATGGAACGGTTTCACTAAGTTACGGCAATAACAAACAACCAGATGTGCTATTCAAATTGAATTAAGTCTTAAAGGTTTTCATCTCGTCCTAATTGAATTTGTCATACAAAAACTCGCTAAAAAATTAATTGGAATTACAGAATCTGATCAGATAACGGTACAATGAAATAAGACGAAAAAAAAAGGTGAAGTCATTAACTGAGATTAGAACGCGTGTTATATGAGTCCATTATTAAATCACGCTGCTTCCTTCACCTCCCGGTCATTCTCGATATGACAAATTTATGTAATAACTCTTGTATATTAATTTTATAATGTCTTAATTACTTACACCATACAATTTTTGTTTAAAATTGATTTTTTTCTCATATTTTAAGGAAATGAAGGAAAATGACGGCTGAGACACAGATCTAGGAGCTTGTTAGTCATTTAAAGCCGTATTTTTAAAGTGCTAATGCATACTAATGTACGACTACTAGAATTATCAATTTTGACGTTTCAACTTTTTTTTTAATCAGAGGCTTGCATTTTTTTTGTCTTTTAACCTAGAGATCTGAACTTTGGTACAAAGTACGCCCGTTATGACAGAGTACAGCGTACCATAGCTTTTTAATTTATATGAATTTTTTTCGAAAGAAAACCGAAAGTTTTTCCGGAAAACGTCGTACGATCTTCCTGGCTACCAAAATTATCCAACCCATTTACAAAAGGAAGGTACCCCACCAATATATATATATATATATATATATATATATATATATATATATATATATATATATATATATATATATATATATATATCTTTAATTTCAACAACAACCACGAGGGCTTACAGCCTAAATACTATCGTACCGTGGGTGTTGACAGGGAGGAAAGAGGCAACTTGTTAATTCTGGACTTGAAGGTTTGGAGGCTCGGAGGAGAAGGAAACACATGTGCCGGCAAGGAATTCCACAACTTGGAAGTCCTCGGGACAAAAGAGCGGGCATAACAAGAAGTTCTATGTCTGGTTACCTGGACAGTAAAAGGGTGCATTCGCTCTGTTCCCCTGGTAGATCTGTTGGGGGCAGCAGGTGGGGGAACTATGGAGGAAAGCTCCTCTGAGCAATGCCCGTGCAGATATCTATAAAATAGAGAGAGGTCACCAACGGCACGTCGGTGGGCAAGGGATGGCAGCCTTTGGGTGAGGGTAGGGTCACCGATGAGACGTATAGCTCTCTTTTGAATGGAGTCCAGGATAGCGAGTGTAGAAGCGGAAGCTGCACACCAGATGTGGGAGCAGTATTCGAGGTTTGGCCTTATTTGTGAAGTATATAAGGTATAGAGATTAGCTGGTGAAAAGTATTTGCGAGCCCGGAAGAGGAAACCTAATTTCTTAGCAGCCGCTTCTGCAATTGATGTGACATGTTGGTGCCAATTAAGATTTCGATCCACAGAAATGCCAACAAGAGAAAAGGACTCATTACTTTGAATAACTTGGTTGTTCATTGTGATGGGTCTAGGGCTGGTGTATCTCTTATGAGAAAGAAAGCAAGACTGAGATTTGGTGGGGTTGAATTGTACGAAATTTCTACTTCCCCAGTCTAATATTTTTTGGAGATCCACGGAGACAGAACTCTCCATGAGTCTGCGATCCTCATCTAATTGGGCTAAAGAGACAGGCTTAGAATATTGTATATTTGAGTGGAGGGTGCTGTCGTCCGCGTAACTGTGAAGTGGGTTGGATGTGCTAGAGAGGAGGTCATTGATGTGGAGAAGAAACAAAGTAGGGGCTAAAGCTGAACCTTGAGGAACTCCTGCATTAATTGGATACAGTTTAGAGGAATGGCCATCCACAACAACAGAAATGCTCCTGTTAGAGAGAAAATTTTCTGTCCAGGTGCAAAGTTTTGGTGGTAGGCCATAGGCCGGAAGTTTATTAAGCAGCGCTGCGTGCCAGACCTGGTCGAATGCTTTGGATATGTCTAGAGCAACAATCTGGGATTCACCGTGTATAGACTTGTTCCAAGAATGGGTGACAAAAGAAAGGAGGTCGGCAGTCGATCTGCGCTGACGGAATCCATACTGCCTGTCGTGGATTAGACTGTGTTTTTCCAGAAATTTTAGTAATTCAGTGTTTATATACTTTTCCATCACTTTAGAGACGACTGAAAGGAGAGAAATGGGCCTGTAGTTGCTAGGAAGCGCTTTGGATCCTTTCTTGGGGATGGGTTGTACTCGAGCAGTTTTCCAATTACTAGGGAATATGCCTTTATTGTAAGATATCTGAAATAGACTAGTCAGGACAGGAGCAAGTTCTGGTGCGCATTTTTTGAGAACAATTGCTGGGATCTCGTCAAGGCCAGAGGCTTTCCTGGTATTAAGAGAAGAGAGCATCTTTCGTACCTTTTTAGTTTTGAAAATGATATCCGTCATTTTATGCGCGACATTGGGGACTGTTGGTGGTTGAACATTTGGAGGTGGGTTGAGAGTAGAATTGCTGGCGAACAACGAAGCAAAAAATTCAGCCTTGCCCAGGGCGGTAGAAACAATTTCATCCCCTGAGACAAGAGGTGGGAACGTGCTTTTGCAGAAATTATTCCCAATAGATTTAGCAAGAGTCCAGAAGGGTTGGCCGCCGTTGGAGCTTAATAGGACTTTGTTTTTGATTTTTGTTTATATATACATATATATATATATATATATATATATATATATATATATATATATATATATATATATATATATATATATATATATATATATATATATATATATATATATATATATATATATATATAAACATAAAAATTGAAACGGACCTCGGATATGGGTTATAGTCCTAGTTTGCGCTCATTTGAAGAAATTTTTTCGAAATTCAAAAGTCGAGATCTCCTCATTAGTGATTTTTTTAAAGAAAATTCACTAAAACTATAGCTTGGTAAAGCCCTAATATTTTTATTGTTTCATTTGCAAACACACCATGACAATAGTTATTCTCTAAATCATGAAATCCACCAATTTCTTTTTTTCGTTTTCAGTTAATAATTTCATATAACTTTTTGTATTTTCAGACTGGCGATCCGTAAAATAATGTACGCACCAAGTAAACAAGGAGAACAACCGTCCGTTGAAGTAAGCAAAGAATTTATGATGAGTCCAAATAAACTACATCTAGAAGCTTCCTTGGATAAGGAGTTATATCACCATGGGGAAAACATTGCTGTTAATGTGCACATAGCTAACAATTCAAATCGAACAGTTAAGAAAATCAAAGTGTCAGTCAGGCAGTTTGCCGATATTTGCCTTTTTTCTACTGCACAATATAAATGTACTGTCGCTGAAACAGAAAGCGAGTAAGTATTACCTTTCTTTTATCGTCATTTTTCTTTTCAATTCTCTTTTTATAATCACACAACATCACTTTATCAACCAGTAGTAATTTTGAGATAGACACCACGCCAAATTTAATGATATTTACCTCATGCCTTGTAATAATTTGTACATTTAATTAAGGATATCATATTTTAATGCAAAAAAAATAAATCGTTTTTGGCCAGTCAAAAGAGCAGTCAAATTTACGACACCACTTTAGCTATTGTTAAAAACTATCTCACCGTCTTGCCGTCGAATCAGCGCATCTGCTCTCTTGAGTTTTCATAAATGGCCGACGTTCACTCCTGTCTTGTTAAATTACCGTTTTATATTGACTGGATTACATCATGAATCGATTTTCCGGCACATTCGGGTGCGATGTTGTTGGACCTCTGGTACAATAGATGAAAATTCCAACTTTGTCAACCTGTGTATAGTTCTGAATATAATTTTCAAGAATTAGCAAATGTTCCTCTGCAGATAGCTACTAGGTAGCCGAAACGCGTAGGGTTTAATAATAATTTTGCTGTCTGGGTCAGAAGCCTTTCATTGAGTATTTAATACACTTGAACCATTAGTATTTATTATTCTTTAAACAGATATTCTAATTAAAAAGAGGGATCAATCAGCGATGAATGTGTCCTAATAATTTACCTTTCCCAAATCACCACAACACATTTTAACAAACCTGACGATCGTTTCACTAACAAAGTTACCGTCATTAGAGGATGAATACTTCGAAATATCGTATATCTGCAGCTCTATTTATCTTCTTCTGGAGGTGGTCGCTCACTAACTATTTAGGGAGGTTCGACGACGCAACAATTAACATATTTCGTTTGGCGGAAATATCCGAGTTATTTTATTATTTATCGGACGTGCTTCGGCCGGTATTTCTTGTAAAGTAATCTATCAGTAGACTACCCATAGGTGCGGAAGTTCATAAACTTTTTATTATTACTATATATATATATATATATATATATATATATATATATATATATATATATATATATATATATACTTTCGAAAGCGTTTAGCTGTCCTGGTTGTCTTAACATTTTTTATTAATTTTAGATTTTTAGATTCTTCTTATTTACGTGGTGTTTATTATCCCAGATATGTCGGGCAACGGAAGATCTATTTATGGTAACTTATTTTAGTTGTGCTAAATGTTCTTTGAATATAATTTCAATAGATCTTTTGTTTGTCCGACGTATTTAAGATCACAATCTTTACAACTTATTTCATAGATTTCCGACATTTTGGCGGTACTGTCCTTATCTTTTGTGTTACCTAGCAAGTTTTTAAAGTATTTTTTGTCGAAAATGTAAGTTAAAATTGGCTTTGTAATCATTAATTAAGAAAATTAATATATAAAATAAACATTTAAAACAGCTGGTAAAATCTCAAATTAAAAACGATAAACCAGTTCCTCGGAAAATTGACCTCGTAGAAAATCTTTCTACACAGTCGTTTCATAAAAATGAGATCAACCTCCTAAATAAGGGGTTGAAATTCGGTCTGTAGTCACAAAAAACGATATAGTAGAAGTCATTGCTAGTATTAAAACAGGAATTAAAAGGCTAGTGAGAATACATTTAGTCTTACATACATTGTCCCTATATTAGGGAAGAAAATTTGGACAGCAAATTTCCTCTCCAACCGGAGCATTTATGTTGTCGTAGATGGCCATTCCTCTAAACTGTATCCAATTAATGCAGGAGTTCCTCAAGGTTCAGCTTTAGCACCTACTCTGTTTCTTCTCCACATCAATGACCTCCTCTCTAGCACATCCAACCCAGTTCACAGTTACGCGGACGACAGCACCCTTCACTCAAATATACAATATTCTAAGCCTGTCTCTTTAGCCCAATTAGATGAGGATCGCAGACTAATGGAGGGTTATATCTCCGTGGATCTTCAAAACATATTAGATTGGGGAAGTAGAAATTTGTACAATTCAACCCCACCAAATCACAGTCTTGCTTTCTTTCTCATAAGATATACACCAGCCCTAGACCCACCACAATAAACAACCAAGTTATTCAAAGTAATGAGTCCTTTTCTCCTTGTCGACACCCATGGTGCGATAGTATTTAGGCTCTAAGCCCTCGTGGTGTGTTGTTGAAATACAAAATATAAAAAATGAACTAGGACTGACAATTTACAAAATTGTTAGTTGGTTGTACACAGTCTGTATTTTATAACATTTTGTGTTATTCCGAGCTGTCGCGACAACATACTACCTAGTTCGGCACCGAGATAGCGATCCTGTCGTACATCTCACAAAGGTAATAAGGTTGTGATTTTGGACATAAACGAGTATAAAGATAGAATTTATAACGCCATGGCGACAGGACCGTATAAAAACCTAAATAAAAACCCGCTACCAAAAATAATTTCGGACGTAAAAAATAGTGTAAAGAGTTTCCACACCCTTATAACAAAAGACATAGAAAGAAAGTTACAAGTTGCAGATCCAAAAGTCCCCAAAAAGTACTGTCTCCCAAAGAGCCATAAAATGGTAAAATCAACTAGTCTATTGTTTCGACTATAGATTCCCTGACATACAATTTGGGAAAGTGGCAGACAAATAAGTTTAAACGTTTACCCGTCAAACAAAAAAGTTTTTCAGTAACAAATTCACTTGAATTTATTAATAGGATTAAACAGGTTAAATTGGTTAAAGGCGCGGTTTTGATTTCATTTGATGTAACCTTATTGTTTCCTAGCGTTCCCACGAAGCAAACGTTAACGCAGTTAGAAGAGTTGTTAAAAATGAATAACATAAATAAAAAGGTCTGCAAAGAATATTTAATTTTAACACACCTCAGTTTTAAACAAATATTTTTCAATTCAACAATGAGTTTTTGAACAAACCCAAGGCACGGCAATGTGCAATCCCCTATCGCCATTTATTGGAGGCCTTTTCATGAGTAGCTTTCGAACAGATCTTGAAAGTGAAAGTGAGTATTTTCCTGGAGTGTGGTTGGTTATGTGGATATTTCCGCAGTGGTTACTACAAACATTTCCACAATAGAAGATTTTATTGCCAAATTAAACAATCAATTTCATCATATAAAATTGACCCACGAATTAGAAATTAATAATAAATTACCCTTTCTAGATGTACTAATTATCAAAAATGAACACACTTTAGAATTTGATGTCCATAGACAGGAAACCGCCATCTAAGTTACATTTCGAATTACTTACATCATACGTACGCACAAAAAATAGCCAGTCTGATTTTTTTAAGTAAACAGGTTAATTAATTTTCCTTTCAGTCAAAATAGACATACCAAAGAATTGGGGTATATTAAGTATTAAGAACGTGGCCAAATATTACGGATACACTGTTTGCCTAGTGAAGAACAAACAGAAAACAAAAAAAATGTTAGCGGAATCAACGACTTTAGAAGAGAGGAAGCCGAAAAAAAAACTTAGTTTGCTTACCATTTGAACCTCGAATCACGAGAAGTCTAGGTAGCATTTTTAAAAAAGCTAATTTTCGGCAAAAATACTTTTAAAAAATTGCTAGGTGATCCTAACGACAAGGGTAGTACCGCCAAAATATCGGGAATTTATGAAATAAGTTGTAAAGATTGTGATCTTAAATACGTCGGACAAACAAAAAAATCTATTGAAATTAGATTCAAAGAACATTTAACCCAGCTAAGATACGGTAATATAGATAGATCTTTCGTTGCCATGCATATTTGGGATAATAATCACCACGTAAATAAGGAGAATCTAATGTTAACAAAACATTTTAGACAATCAGGGCAGCTAAACGCTTTCGAAAGTATATATATATATATATATATATATATATATATATATATATATATATATATATATATATATATATATATATATATATATATATTGCTATATATATAGTAATAACAAAAAGTGTATGATCTTTGCTCCGCCGCCTATGGGTAGTCTACTGATAGATTACTTTACAAGAACTACCGGCAGAAGAACGTCCGATAGATAATAAAATAATTAAAATATTTCTCGCACACGAAATTTGTTAATTTTTGTGTCGTTGAACCTCCCCAAATCCTTAGTGACCGACTTCCTGCAGAATAATATAAAATGTCTGGACGCAGCAAATGCGAAAAGGTAGTGAATTTTCATAGAAATGATCTGGCACCAAATATTTTTTCATAACTTTTTTTCTTGTAACATAGAAATTCATAGTATAGTTTGGTTTTCATATCGTAAACCTACATACCAAATTTGGTTGTAAGAGCTTTTTTATTTTTTGAGATAATTTTTTTTCGAAAGAAAACTCAAAATTTTCCCGGAAAACCTCGTCGGATTTTCCTGGCTAACGAACTTATCCAAGCCACTTACAAAAGGAAGGTACGTACTAAATTTGATCAACATAGGCTTATTATTTTTTGAGTTATCGGTATGATATATATATATATATATATATATATATATATATATATATATATATATATATATATATATATATATATATATATATATATATATATATATATATATATATATATATATATATATATATATATATATATATATATACATACACATATAAAAGTTGAAACTGACCCTGGATATGGGTTCTAGGGGTCTTAGTTCGCGCTCATTTGCAAAAAAAATCAAAATTCAAAAGTCGGGATGTTCCCATTAGTGAATTTTTTCTACGAAAATTCACTAATAGTCTTGTAAATAAAGACATTCTGAGCTATTCATCCTCTGATGACGCCAACTTGGTAAGTGAAACGATCGTAAGGGTTTTTTTTTAATGTGTTGCGGTGATTTGGATTCTATAAGTATGCTTATCAATGCTCATCACTTGCGGTGCTATCGGGGCGGCGAGGCCGCGGACGAGCCCTGAGGGAACAAAAAAAAAAAAAAATGCTCATCACGGGTTCTAATCCCCACTTGGTGAATTTACCTTTCATAAAATGTAGGTAAAAATTTAAAAAAGAATTGAGTAGTTGCACACAAATCACATGTCTTAAAGTGTATATTGCACAGAACACAGGCATTTCGTGCTGTTCCATTATGATTTTTATCATCTAGGACACACAAAAAACGAATGTATGTAGAATTCCCTTAAAATTGAAAATTGGCTTATCATCTCAAGAGTAAACTTTCGTTTGCTCGATAGGTTTAAAATTATGATTGATCAAATTTATCAACAGAGTTTTCAAGTTATTTGCTCAGAAACTGTAAGTCCTTTTCGGTATCAAAATCTTTCTCTATTAATGTCAAATATGAAAGTTAATAAGGTAACATACTTACAAAAACTTTATAGAGCCATTGCTGCAGGGTATCTGTAACTATCTTGATGTGTTAGCCAATTTAAAGCTATTTTCATATATTTTACCTTTTGCATGGTGAAATAGATTCTTTAATTCAATTTGTTCTAAACTTCAGTGAAAAGGGAAATTTTAGTACAGTGTTGCCACTTCTACAGATTTTTTATCGGCCTCCAGATTTTTTGTTTCCTATGGATTTTCTGATTTTCACATTAAATCTAGGGAATCCAAGCAAACAAAATATAATTTTAAAAGAAATTAAGATCGCGACCTGTTGATCACACTCGTATTTTAAAAGCGTTTGATTGTTAGTGAATTTTCTTGATCGGTGAGAAATATATCTTATTTCTTATTAAATTTACGTTTCGATTTTTTAAAGTAAATAATGTAATTTTTCTAAAAATAAATTGTTATGGCAGGTGCCAATGTTTTTTCATCACCATTTAAGTAGTCCATGGAAAAACAGCAAAAAATTATGATTGTCATTTAAAAAGAATTTTGATGACGTCATCATTCAGAAATAGGTGACGTCATTAATGTAATATTTACGTCTCAAGTTGGCAATTGAAAAGATAAAATTGACCTGTCCGAGCGTTTTTCTTGGCAAATTAAATAAGGAATTTATTAAGGTTATTCCAAATTGTATCATCACACTGTATATTGAGTGTATTGGATTTCCGTTTATAAATAAATTGAATAAACAGATTAAAATATTTCAGTTGGTTCCAATAGTAACTAAATGATTTTTACTACAGAACAGAACATGGTCTGCATAATTCCCCCTTTTTCCCTTAGGGCTCGTCCGAGCCTTTGCCGCCCCGATAGCGCCGCAGCCTTTGGCTTATTGTGCATGCCCTTTGTCTTTTCAAGAGTCCTGTTATGTTCCTGAGCTGTCCTCGGCTAAGATTTAGCAGCTCCACAGCTCTCTTTGGACTTGGTTGTCCAATTAATGACCCGTGTTTGAGCCCTGGACAGTCTGCCCAGTATGCACTGTGCTGTTCCCTGACTCAGGACTCAATGGCTCCCCTGGCAGTGCTCTTTGACACGCCCAGAGCCGGTTCTGGTCCCATAACTGATTCTGCTGACCCTCTCTTCGCGAGACTGTCAGCTTCTTCATTGCCTTTGACCCCCGAGTGACCCGGCACCCAGATCAGGGTCACCTCATTCTGCCCAGTCAGGTCGCTCGTCTCGTCTAGGCACTCACTCACCAGCCAGGAATTTACCCGTGGGCTACTTAGCGCCATAAGGGCTGCCTGGCTGTCTGTGGCTATGAGGATCCGCTTGTTGGTGTAGCCTCTCCCCTTGTTCTCTCTCACGCAGTGCAAGATGGCGTACATTTCGGTTTGAAAGACCGTTGCATGAGCTCCGAGGCAAATACTGTGACTTAGCCTCGGCCCTTTCGAATAAACGCCTGCCCACGCTCCCCGCCGGATACATCCGTGAACCAGACGAGCGCGTCCCGTGGTAGGCCCGGCATCTCCCCCCGGCATGTCTCGCGGTCGGGGATTACCAGTGTAAACTTGTTACCCTGCATATTCACGGGCTGGCAAAGTCTGACCTCATTTCAAACATGGTCTCCTTCACGATGTCCTGAATTTTGCAGTGGCCCCTGCAGCCTGGGTTGATTTTCAGTCTATATAATCCTAGCCACACCCCCCCCCCCCCATGATAAGTAAGTGTAGGGTGGCAGATCCAGCAACACCTCCATGGCAGCTGTTAGGGTTGAAGTCGTGTCCCCTGTGATGCCGAGACAAGCCATCCTTTGGATCTTGCCTAGTTTTTGTTTGGGACTGGATTGTGTCACCTTAGGCCACCACACCAGTACCGCGTGTTAACGATGGTCTGACCACCTTTGTGTACAGTCAGTAGGCCATACTTGGTCTTAGTCCCCACGTTTTTCCATATAGCCGCCTAGTGACGGCTAGGGTCAACTGCCTTACGCAATATTTTTTCTACGTGACCATTCCAGGTTAGCTTGGAGTCCAGTACAACTCCAATATATTTTACCTCCCTGGCCATTGGGATGTTTCTTCCGTATAGAATGAGAGTTTTGTGGCCCTTCCACTTCCTTCTCCTCGTAAACGGTATGATGGTTGCTTTCTCGGGGCTCACCCTGAGCCTTTGGCGAACCGTCTACCTTTCCAACACTTTCAGCTGTGTAACCTTTCCTCGGGCTATGGTGACAATGCCGTCCGCATAGCCCTATACCTCGTACCCCCTCCCGAGAGCGTCCCTAGCAGGCCGTCCACGACTAGGCACCAGAGCAGGGGAGACAGAACGTTCCCCTGCGGACACCCTTATTTATATGGAATATTCATCTCAAGGTATTGGCAACACTGTTTTGATACAATAAGGGGTTCACTTACAATTGTAGGTATATCACTTTAAATAATGAAAGGATATAATTAATGGCTTTATTTCCAGGCAGTTTTTTATTATAAAACCCTAGGCATTTCGGCTCTCTTGCGCCGTCTTCAGGGGGTAATATTTTTCTGTTTATATTACAGAAACTATATATGCGAAATTGCCAAAGTTATAGTATTGTATAAGTTCTGTAACACAAGCAGAAAAGTATTAACCCCTGAAGATGGTACGAGAGAGCCGAGTGGAGTTTTATAATAAGAAACCCAGAAGTATTGACGTTTAGAAATTATATCACTTTAAATAGGCTACAAATCTCTAACTAGTCGAGCAACAAGATTAATGATTTTTTTACAGTTGAGGTAATATTGTCATCAGCAAACTACATTGCTAACACATGTAAGATGAAAGTATAATTTATTTTTCAATTCATTGTTTTTAGAACACATTTGTATTAGTTTTAAATGTAATTAATATCTTTTGCCATGTTGTGCCTTTACTGCTGGGTATATACTCAACTTAATACTTAAAAAACAAACCCTATGGATTAAGAAACAAGCTTTATTTGTTATCTATTGAATGTGTATCTATCTATACAACTGGTTATAAAGTGATTGTTTACTCTCACCATGTCATTTCATGTTTCCACACTAAATTGGTGCTGTTCAGTAAAACTTACATTATTTCTTTAGATAAGTGTTGCCTAGATATTTATTTTTAAACTACTCTAGATAACATTTATAAGAGTGATTATTGAATAGCACTATTTATTAAACTAGCCTTATATTGTTAAAAGTGTTTTCTATCAGGACAATAATATAAACCTTTGAGGAAAATAAATTTTAAATATTCATTCATGTATTTTGAATAAGCCTCCACTTATATGGTAAATTAGTACCTACCTTTTTAATAATTCAGGATCTCATTTTGTTTTAACTCGTTATCTTATCAGAGGAAGGCCATAGACAAGTAAAAAATTAGTGTATCCACTTTTGGATTCTTTTTATCGAAAAAGAAAAATAAAGGCACTTGCATTGTCAGTGCTTATGCATTTATCTTATTTTAGTTTAATGTGGGTTTTTATTTTTCATGATCTAATAACATCAATTAAATTGTTTATTATTGTAAAAGATTATTTTGACAAAAGCTCTCTGTTATTAAAAAAAATATTTTCTCGTAATATGTTACTTGTCTAGAAAAATGATTATTACCTTGTTGTCCCCTGTGGGTCCGGGGACTAACTAAAAGAATAGGCCCAAGGTAACTCCTGCCTGTCGTAAAATGCGACTAATTGGAATTAAACACTGGCGGGGGTCTTGTCCATGTGGGCCTGGAGGGAGGCGGATATCTCTGGGGAGTGATGTACACCCGGATTTTGAGGCCTCCACCCTGGGCTTAGAAATAGATGGTTGCCCGCGCTTGGTTGTTACTCGGGAGCGGGGTTCCGGATGGGTGCTGCCTTGGGTTGAGTGCTGGCGGGTGTCGTGTGTCTAGACGACCCGGAGTTTGAGGCCCCCCACTGTGTGCTTCGGAATGCACGGACGGCCTCGCTTGTGCAATGCTCGGGAGAGGGGCTCGATGGGATGTCGCCTTGAGTCTAGCACTGGTGGGTGTCGGGTCTAGAAGAACCCGGAGGAGAGCTGAGATCTTTAGGGGTGGAATAAAACCAAGGGTTGAGGCCTCTTCTGTGAGCTTCGAAACGGACAAACGACCTCACTTGGATGCTGCTCGGATGCAGGACTTCATGATACTGCACCGAGTCAAACACTGACGGATGTCTGGTCCAGACGAACTCGGAGAGAGGTTATCTCTCTTTGAGCTTTGAGACGGGCAAGCGACTTCGCTCAGATGTCAGTACATCTGTCAAACAAAGTTTCACCTGGCAGGTGTCGTCTCCTGTCGGAAGCTCGATTTATTGGGTGAAATGTAAGCTAACGCTGGCAGGTGTTGGATCTGGACGAACCCGGAGGTGGCTGGGGTCTCTAGGGGGTGGATTACACCTGGAGACTTGGGCCTACTCTGTGAGCATCGATACAGGCCAACGACCCTGCCTGGATGCTGCTCGAGGGCGGGGATCTGGTGCAGGTGAGGCTGGGGGGAGGCAGACATCTTTGGGGAGTGATATGCACCCGGAGTTTGGCGCCTCCATTGTGGCCTTAGAGACTAACAATTGGCCTCGCTTGGTTGTTACTCGGGGAGCGGGGTTCCAGATGATACCGCTCTGGATTGAGCCCTGGCGTGTGTCCTGTGTCCAGACGTCCCGGGGGGCTCTGATCTCTGATGAGTGGTAAACACCTGGAGTTTGGAGCCCATACTGTGTGCTACGAAACGGACGGACGGCCTCGCTGGGGTGATGCTCGGGAGCGGGATCGATGGGATGTTGCCTTGAGTCTTAACACTGTTAGGTGTCAGGTTTGGAAGAGCCTGAGGGGAGCTGAGATCTCTAGGGGTGGATTACAACTGGAGATTAGATGCTGCTCGAAAGCGGGACTTCATGATACCGCCTCGAGGCAAACACTGACGGATGTCGGGACCAGACGAACTCGGAGAGAGGTTATCTCTCTTTGAGCTTCGAAACGGGCAAGCGACTTTACTCAGATGGCAGTACACCTGCCAAACAAACTCTCACCCTCAAGAAAAGATCGACTCCTCAGGGAGCTGGAAATGATGGGTGAAATCTAAATAATTAGACGTGGCGCTAAATAACTGAAGGGGGAGGGGTATTTCGAGTTCCAGACAATTTCTTACTTTTGTCGTAAAAGCAGTCATCGATGAGAAACTTAACTCGCATAAATATGTTCCAAATGGAACCAAACATTTAAGAGCTTCGTTAATTCGAAGTACTCTTGTATTCTTTTGATCCAAAAACGATCCGATTTGTGGGAAATAAATTATAGAAGGAGTATTAATCCTTTACTTAATATTTGAGTGTTTTTCTTTCACGTCATTTAGAATTTAAGCATGTTGCAAGGAATTGCCGAAAAAGGGATTGAGTATCCATCTGTAATATCTGTCATAACTGGTTTAAATTGCATTTGGAAAATGTTTACAAAGCTGTTGTTTTAAATTTCACAAAGTAACTTCCATATCTGAAGAGAATTGCTTAGAATTCACCATATTGTACCTAGCTACATCTTCCATTCCACCCATCTTCCTTCTTGAACGCACTGAAATGAATCGAAATTATTTTTATCAATTGAAGTTTTCCGTTAGTCAATTTTTTTCATAAATCCATTAATTTTGTCCGTGGCTGTTATATTAACATCGCGGCCTTGCAGACCACTATTCAAGATATTTAGGTGTATAAAAGTAGCAGCCAAAGAGGAATGGAGAAAAGACTTTCATATTCTGATTGCTCATCTTGTAAGTACCTACATCAGAAGTTCTGCTTTTAACTAAAAAACTTTTTCCAAAACGTTACCTCTAGAAAGTCTCCTTACTTCTGTGTGATAAAGAAAATTAATTGCAAATGACCCACTTATTCAAAATGTTTCTAAAAATACGAGTGTGTAATGCTTTTTCTTTGACATAATCTAAAACTTTAATGACATTTTTCATTCTAAAATCTATTTCGGAAAGCAAAAACTTGGTGGCAAGAGCTTCTCGGTGTAAAAAAAAAACAATGCAGCCAAATAGAATTTGACATTGCTCCTTGTAATCTGACAATAAAGATCAGATCGGTGTCCAGTCATAGCCTTAATACCATCGGTGCATATAGCGACTCACCTCGTCCAGTCAATAAAAGTATGAAATATTTTTTTACCGTGGTAGTGGTCTCTAATGGCGTAAAAAATGAAATATATCTTCTGCAATATCATTGCTTGTATTATTATAATTCTACTCTCAACCCACCTCCAAATGTTCAACCACCAACAGTCCCCAATGTCGCGCATAAAATGACGGATATCATTTTCAAAACTAAAAAGGTACGAAAGATGCTGTCTTCTCTTAATACCAGGAAAGCCTCTAGCCTTGACGAGATCCCAGCAATTGTTCTCAAAAAATGCGCACCAGAACTTGCTCATGTCCTGACTCGTCTGTTTCAGACAACTTACAATAGAGGCATATTCCCTAGTAACTGGAAAACTGCTCGAGTACAACCCGTCTCTAAGAAAGCATCCAAAGCGCTTCCTAGCAACTACAGACCTATTTCTATCCTTTCAGTCGTCTCTAAAGGAATGGAAAAGTATATAAACACCGAATTACTAAAATTTCTTGAAAAACACAGTCTAATCCACGACAGGCAGTATGGAGTCCGTCAGCGCAGATCAACTGCCGACCTCCTTTCCTTTGTCATCCATTCTTGGAACAAGTCTATGGAACTACACGGTGAATCCCAGATTGCCGCTCTAGACATATCCAAAGCATTCGACCAGGTCCGGCACGCAGCGCTGCTTAGTAAACTTCCGGCCTATGGCCTACCACCAAAACTTTGTACCTGGACAGCAAATTTCCTCTCCAACCGGAGCATTTCTGTTGTCGTGGATGGCCATTCCTCTAAACTATATCCAATTAATGCAGGAGTTTCTCAAGGTTCAGCTTTAGCCCCTACTTTGTTTCTTCTCCACATCAATGACCTTCTCTCTAGCACATCCAAGCCAGTTCACATTTACGCGGACCACAGCACCCTCCACTCAAATATACAATATTCCAATCCTGTCTCTTTAGCCCAATTAGATGAGGATCACAGACTCATGGAAGGTTCTGTCTCCGTTGATCTCCAAAAAAATATTAGACTGGGGAAGTATAAATCTTGTACAATTCAACCCCACCAAAACTCAGTCTTGTTTTCGTTCTCATAAGAGATACACCAGCCCTAGACCCATCACAATGAACAACCAAGTTATTCATAGTAATGAGTCCTTTTCACTTGTTGGCATTTCTGTGGATCGAAATCTCAATTGGCACCAACATGTCACATCAATTGCAGAAGCGGCTGCTAAGAAATTATGTTTCCTCTTCCGGGCTCGCAAATACTTTTCACCAGCTAATATCTATACCTTATATACTTCACAAATAAGGCGAAACCTCGAATACTGCTCCCACATCTGTAGTGCTGCTACCGCTTCTACACTCGTTATCCTGGACTCCATTCAGGAGAGAGCTATACGTCTCATCGGTGACGTTACCCTCACCCAAAGGCTGCCATCCCTTTCCCACCGACGTGCCGATGGTGACCTCTCTCTCTTTTATAGATATCTGCCCGGGCACTGCTCAGAGGAGCTTTCTTCCATAGTTCCTCCACCTGCTGCTCCCAACAGATCTACCAGGGGAACAGAGTGAATGCACCCTTTTACTGTCCAGGTCACCAGACATAGAACATCTTGTTATGCCCGCTCTTTTGTCCCGAGGACTTCAAGTTGTGGAATTCCTTGCCGGCGCATGTTTTCACTTCTCCTCCGAACCTCCAAACCTTCAAGTCCAGAATTAACAAGTTGCCTCTTTCCTCTTTGTTGGCACCCACGGTAGGATAGTATTTGGACTGTAAGCCCTCCTGGTGTGTTGCCGAAATAATAATAAAAATGACATGACCTGACCTGACCTGACCGGACCCCACAAAAAGAAGTCCACTGGCGACAGGTCTGGAGAACATACTCGCCACTCGATTGCTCCTTTGCGTCCGATCCAGCGGCTAGGAAATATTTCGTCTAAATAATCACGGACATTACTCGTAAAGTGTGGCGGAGCTTCATCTTGTTGGAACCAAATATTATCGCTTGGATGATTAGGTCTCATTTGATTTGGGAAGAGTGTTCTATAAGTGCTGGTACAATTTGGTTTCTCAATAAATTCAAGTAGTCATCACCATTTAAATTTCCGCTAAAAAAAAGTTGCAATTAGTTTCCGACCAAACCAGCCCACACATTCACTTTTTGAGGAAACTGCGTATGGACTTCCATTCAATGACGGTTCTCTGTTGACCAGAAGCGATAACTGTGCCTGTTAACCATACCATTCAGATGAAATGTTGCTTCGTCTGAAAAAACTATTTTATTCACAAAGTTAGGCCGAGCTTGAATAGGTTCTGTCATTATTTCAGAAAAATTTAGTCTGCGATATGGGTCATCCTCGGTTAACTCATGAACCACATCCATTCTAAAGGGTTTCGTTTTTTCAGACTTCAGAATTTTGTGAGCAGAGTTTTAGGGTATTGACCCCTAATTCTTTTGTAGATACATGATGATTTTCTTGGACTGATAAAGAACATTCAACCCTGTGTCTTCGCCACTTACTGTTATCGGAGGTCCACTTCTTGACAAATCCCTTACTTGGCGAAATTCCCCATATTTTTTAACAATTTACTACTTTGCCTATCCGAATGAACAGTATTAAATAAAGTGCGAACTTCTTCCAACAATCGTTGACGGTCACCATATCTGTACATCATCAAGATGTCAATGCGCTCAGATTCTGTGAGTTTTTCTGCCATTTTCAAAATTTTTAATTGCACAAGAAAGAGTAACAACGACCACAATTGACAAGTGCCAATGTCAATGTAGCACCCGAATTGTCTGCTTTATTGACACCAGTCCATTTAAATAGGTATGCATATCTTGATTTTACGTTATCATTTATTCATTTTTTGTGGTGTTATCTTATCAATTACAAAAAACATGTTGATATTTCATAACGTAGTTTTTTATCCTGCATCCGAAAATGGTAAATAACACAAGTGTCCCATTAAAAAAAATTAAGTTGGAGTTATTTTCTGTTAAACCGGAAGTGAGACAAAAGTGATTGTGTTATACAAAAATCCAATAAAATTGCGTCATTAATAACAGAGATATTCGACCGCTCCGGGATTTTTTACTAAGCCTGTATATAGGCGAACGGATGATTCCACAAAAAAATGTACTGTCGTTTCTTGGCCACCTTGGAAGTTCTGAAAATAGAGAACTTACGCCATTGATCATAGATGGCGCAAGTAACAAACACATTTTTTACTTTGAATTTAATTGAGTTGCTAAGTGATGGCGCAAGCAACAAAAAATCTAATTGCGTCTCAGTATTGTTATTAAATGATTATTAGGTGTCATTGCTGCTGTTTTATTTTCTACGAATAAAATTTGGTAGGGGAAAAAACGGGACCGCAAAAAGAGGTCGCGAGATAAATGGAGCCCCAAAAATGGGCCTTTATGATACAAAGTTGCCTTCCTACAGTCAGGACCGTCGAGTCGGCAGTAGAATTGGAGGCGCCTGCAAGTATGCAGGCTCAGACTAGCAAGTTGGACGGAATATCACTCGTGAAAATCTACATCAACAGATCCTTTGTCACCTCCAGAGACAATAGAGCCACGCCTGGAGTGTAGTGTATAAATAGGCTGCTCACAAGGATACAACCGTTCATTCTTGTTCCAGGTAGTTAGACTCTGCACATCGCGTGCTAGACTTTAGATCACATGTGTGTTGATCGTTACATTTATCATTAGTTTATATTATTCATTTTTGTATTAAGTATTGATTGTTTAAAGTAGTAAATAAGTTGTTTAAAGAGTAAAACGTCTTAACCGTAGAGCTAAGTCGCGCTTTAAAGAAGTTTGGGAAAGACTGATTTAGACCATGTATTTGGCGTCAAATTGGAGATCTAAGTAAAACAATCTTTCTGGTTCCGAGTAAGTGTATGATTTTGTTGCCTCTCATTAAAATTTTCCTCAAAGTTTTGGACTAGATGTTTACTTTTTAATTGCATATCGCTAAACTGTTCCAATACAATGATAGAAAACACTTGTTACTTAGATAATTTAGTATTTACATTTTTGTTCAAACTAACAACATTTCCACACTTACCTATTTTCAAAGTATTAGAAATAGTTACCATAACAGTTAAGAGTATTACAGTGCAGGTTGCCCGATACCACAGGGATACACTCTGAATAAGGTGTTTTCAGTTAAACCATTATTAGCTAACAATAAGGATAAACGGGGTTTGGCCTTAGATGGCCAACTCAAACACGAGGACACTAATTTGGCTTCCTCAACTATGTGAGTTTTCTGCAGTTCGCATCCCTTACTTACCACGTTTTCCACATATCTTCTGGCGTTTGTAACTAAATCATGAACTTATTTCACTGAAATAACTTTTTTTGTGACAATCTAAATATTTTATAATTATTGCGTTAGTGTAAGCCAAGAACTAATTTAAATACAAGATTAGAAAAAAAATGTTGTTTAAAAATGTTTTTTTCACAGTTAACAAAAACAAGCGGCCATCAAAATATCTACTTGATTAAAACAGACATACTCAACACAAGTGAAAAAGATTCCAGATATAACCTTTTTTAAACATCACTATCTAAATAGCTTCCCTATCAGAATCGTTTTATAAACATATTTAAATAAGTACAATTTTTCATGTTGTAATGATTGTGAACTTAAATATGTTGGGCAAACTAAAAGGACTATTGAAACTAGATTTAAAGAACATTTAGCGCAACTAAGATATGTCACTTGTGACTAATCATGTATTGCCCAACATATTTAGGATAATAACCATCATATAGATAAAGAAAATCTCAAGGTAATAAAAAATGTCAGGCAGTCTCGTCAGCTTGATGCTTACGAGACTATATATATATATATATATATATATATATATATATATATATATATATATATATATATATATATATATATATATCGTCAGAAATTATAATAAAAAAATTTTTCGATGAATAGCATAGGTCCGGTTCTATGTAGTCCATTGTTCGAACTGTTATGTTAATAACTAAATATTTGATAACGATGCACAGTATAACAAAGGCGTGTATGCAGTTTTAATTACAGGGATTTAAGACTCAAAAAGGGGGGGGGGGGCTCTGTGTGTATACCTTCCTAGAGGACGCTGTTCGTAATTGCTTGGCAACTAACATATAAATAGTAGTTCTAGTCTTTATTCACTTAGTTTATTCCTCCCTTTGATGACGATAACTTTGTTAGCGAAACGATCGTCGGGTCTAAAAACTGTATTGTGATGAATTGTGTTCTCCAAATTGTACTTATCAGTGCTCATCACAGGTTACAATCTTCACTCATTGAATATATTTAAATATTTGCATTTTAATGGTTGTTTTATGAACCAGTCTAAATGTGATCTCGCCTTGTGATTATAACCATGAATATTTGTTTTTAGCAAGTATTTTCATTTGGTTGCAGCTATTGCAATTAATCAATTGGTCCAAATTTTCCAGAGGTTTTTTTAATGGTCTGCCTTTTAATCTTTTTACAAGTATCTTCCTTAATATAGTGTTACCAGAAGCTTATTGTGCCTCAGAGTATACCCAACAAATTACGTATTCTTCAGCAAGCATTTTTCTTCTCTCACTTCCTCTTATCACACTTTTATTCGTCTTTCTATCAATGTTCATTGTCTTTTTCATTTTTCTCCATATCCACCAGGTTTCAAGAGCTCATATTATCTTCACATCCTGTTTATTCAACATTCAGCTTTCCATCTCACTCATTACAATATTTCATATGCGTGACTTGATAAACCTCTGCCTTCGGTTTATTTATTATTATTTTTTTTTTAATTTCATATTATTGGCTGCGGCATCTCAGGCCATTAGCGCATTCATTTCCAATCCTTCACTATTTGTACTAATTTTCCAGACAAAGTCAACTTCTCGTTGGCTCGCCCAGGAATCGAACCCGGGACCTCTCGCTTAGCAGGCCGGCACCCAGCAACCTGCGCCACGATGGCGTCTCTGTTTAAATTTAAATGTGTAGTAGTGAAAAGAGTATTTTGACTATCGAATGCTTGCTTTGACATTACGATTCCCGTCTTTAGTTATTTCTTACGTTCACTATTCACATCAACTTCTACTTTATCAAGTTGTTGATTGTTTAACATTTTCGCAGTCCTATTGTCACTTATATTCATTGCTCTTTTTTCTATTGTATTGATTTTTATTTTGATTCTCCTTGATATAATATGCAGCAGCTTATACAGTGGAGTCGTTTTCTATTTATTTTGATTCCTGTTGTCTTTTCTGTTAGCTTTTATTGCATCTTTGATGCAAATGATAATTTTTGGCATCCTGACCGTATACGTTTTCCTCTTTTAGCTTCAATTTCATATTTTTGTCTATTAGCCTTTTCATTGTATCTTTTAAAAATATGAATAATTTTGGCATTCTGATCATATATCTTTTCCTCTTTTAGCTTCAGTTTCATATGTTTTGTATTTGTAGGTGCTGTTAATCTACCAACTGTAAACAGGGTCTGTAATAGTATCGATGTTTTTTATTTGTCAGTTTTATTTGCGTGCATTTTTAAGTGATTTTGTTGTTTTTATTAGAATCAAATTATACCAAAATCCCTGTTGATGGGACCAGATTTAATTTCTGTCCAAGATTTGCCCGGCTCTTTTGCCGTTTAGAGGATTGTCCTCTTTCATATGATATTCGGGCGACCTCTGCTACGTGAATCCTGCGGATTACATACAGTCCATGGCCCTGCGTAGATGTCTTCCAACGGCTTCCCAAGGGTGTGGATTAGCTACCCCTATTTTCTTTTTAAGATTTATTTATCCACTGGTCTGATTTGCTCTCCAAGGTGCTTCATTCGTATTCTGGCCCGGCCAGTATTTACACATAATTCTCCCAAGATATCTGTTCTCAAGCAACAGAAGGCAGCAATTCGAGCTCTGTGCAGTGTATCCCCAGGCGAAAGATGTAGAAGACTTTTTTACAAGATGGAATACTTACCGTTGTCAGTGCTTACATTCTTCACTGTGTGGTTTATGTCCATGACAACAAAGATCCGTTTGTGAGGAACAGAGATTTTCACGCTTATAACACCCGATTTAAAGACTATTTAAGCTTGCAACATTTTCGGCTTCCTTCCTCATAAAGAAATATGATATACATTGGTGTGAAGTTATATAACAAGTTGCCAAGCAATGTCAAAGACATAAATAGCACCAAGGGTTTTAAGATGCAGGTCAAGAGATCACTCCTTTCAAGAACCTGTTACAGCGTTGAGGAATTTTTAAGTGGTGAAAGTGTGGCCGGTTAGCCTTTTGATATTTAAATTTTAGGGTAATGTTATATCTTGTTTTTATTGTCTCTTTGACCCTATGTATCAGTACGTTTTTCAGTTTTGTCCTTTGTATACTTAAGGGATTAATTTGTGTAGTTGTTTAAAATTTTGTTATGCCTTTTACATTTTGAATCTTAAGTCTGATACAGATTTACATATCTGTTTTATTTTATTTCTTTTTTTAAAGGTGACTTTACTTGTGTATAGTATAAAGTATATGTATCTTTGTATTACGTCTGCTTTCAAGTGGTGGATGTGTTATTTGGGGGGTGGGGGGCGACGTCGGCTTCTTGAGTTTTTGTAAAGTGTTGTAGATAGTGGACTTTTCTGTGTGTGTGTTTATCTGATGTATAGGTGCCTATATGATGTAATAACGTGTAGCTGATATATTGATTTTGACATGCCATGTATGATTGATGGTAATAAAGATATTATTATTATTATTATTAACTGGATTTTCACCATGGTTATCTCGCAACCATAGAAGAGAACAGACTTGACTTTGGAGTTGAATATACGCACCTTTGTTTTTGTAGTGTATATTCTTGAATTCTAGATGTTTCCAAGCATACCAAATATTTTTTTGCCTTCTGTATTTGCATTTTATGTCGCTGTGAGGGCATCCAGTTCTCTCTATATTTCCTAGGTATGTAAATTCCCTAAAAATTTTTATAGGTTGGGTGTTTATGCAGATTGGTTTAATGTAAATGTAAAGATTATTTAGTAGTTATGTCTATTAATTTTCAATCCCACTTTATCTGCTTCTTATAGTAGTCTCTTTCTTTCATAGCTGATAGCGTGTGGGTCAATAGCCAAATATTATTTGGATAATATAGACCATCCAGTCACCCCAAAGATCCCTACCTGATAGCCCGGATAGTTTTGAATGCCTTACTCAGGTCATGATCGAGTATGATGTTGAATAATAGAGGTGAAGGCGCGCATCCTTATTTTACACCGCCATTTGTTAGCATGTATCCACTTACTCTTGATTCGTCTAATATCCTGCGAGTGGAGTCATCGTAGATACCTCCAATAATACGAATTAATTTATCTAGTATTCCTTTCTCCCTGCGTTTACTTAACATTGCGCCTGATTTTAAGTGTAGAAGGCAAGTTTAAAATCTGCAAAGATCATATACACCAGCGACTAACATTAATTGGAGTTCTCCACTGTGATGCGCAAGTATTAATATGATATACGCAGGAGCGATTATTCTTATATCCTGCTGGCCCCGATCTGGGCGTAAGTTCCCATGATTTTGGTGGAATATCTAAAGTCGTTTTGTTTAGCAAGCCTTTTGGTTATTAGATAGAGTGTGCGCGAATTGTTTAACTCTACAGCACGATTCCACTTTCTGTGTCAGGTGACCGATCCAGGTTTTCTTATCCTGTCTACTACTTTTGTATTGGCTACTCTGTACTCTTGTCTGCACCTCTGTTTTCTTCCTCGCCTTGATTTCTTTCCTCCGATACACCAGCAGCCAAGTTTTGTCAGATAACCATTCTTTCTTATGACGCTTCCTACGATCTAGCACTGATTTGCCTGCACCTTGTAAGGCGTTTTGAATGAATAACGAGGTGTCTGTATCTGTTTGATTTTCTCCTTTATTTGCTCTCACTGTCTGTCCAAACTGGTTACGCGTTGCACTGTCTTTAAGTCGCTTGATGTTAAATCGTTTTCTTCTTGCTTGAATATGACATCCCTAGCTGATTTCTTGAGACTCAGCTGTCCAATCAATAGACCGTGGCCTGTAACCGAATCAGCTTAATAAATATGTATCGTCATATTTATCTACTTAGCTATCGTTTATGTGTGTGAATATTTATTGTTGGTTTGATTTTTATCTAGATTAAGAATAATGTGCCTATATCTACAATCCAGTTCAGTTTAGTTCATTATTTCCAAATCACATTATTGAATGCTTTTTCCAGGTCCACAAAGCAGTGAAGGTATCTATACTCTTCTCAAACCAACTGTCCTCTATTGTCGCAAGTGCCAGTACCACTTCTGCAGTTTGTGTATCAGGTTTGTCCTGCGCTGGTTGCATTTTCACGTGTTCGCCATTTTTGTAATACTAATACTTTTACTCTTCATAAACTCACTGGGCAGCTCTTCCAATTTAGAATATTTCGTGATAAGTTGAAATAACCACAGGACAGTAAGTCTATACCAGTTGTTTCTCCTTGTTCGAAGTGCTTCACTGAAAATTTCCACTGGAGATGGCTGTTTAGCACCCGAAACGCGTGGGAAATTGTAATAATATTTGGTTTAAAGTATAACCTTTTATTTAAGTCACTGTGAGGTAGGTTAGGTTATGTAGTGAGTGGGCCACAAGAGTTCCTCCACTGCGACTTTGAGGTATGTAGCTTACAGTTAATTATCCTATATTTCACCCATCAAATCCAGCCTCTTACAGAGGTCGATAGATCTTTTGCTGCAAGTTGGGTCTTGCCAAAGAGCAGTCATCTTGTCCCCTCCGTACCCAGACAGGAACGTAGCATTTCTTCTGTTGTTTCGTCACTCTCCATACACAGCCGGTATTAGATTTCTAGTCCAAGCCCAATTATGTGCATGTGCAGATGCTAGTGGCAGTGTCCTATATACAGTCCGACCAAAGTTCTCAGTTGTTGTCTGTTTAGCTCTAAAGTTTTGGACCCATCGACTCTGAAATTCCAGTTATGCAGGCCTTAGAGTGTGCTATTAGACGGCATTCTTCAACAATGCGTCGTCGCAATTCTTCCAGAGACTCCGGTTCTGTTGCGTAAATTCTACTCTTTAAATAGCCCCATAGAAAAAAGTCTAAAGGAGGTAAATCCGGTGACCTAGGGGGCCACTCAATAGCACCTCTACGCCAAATCCATTGTCCTGGAACTCTCTGTTCAAAAACTCCCTAACACGTTGTGGAAAATGCGGAGGAGCTCCATCTTGTTGAAACACTAATTGATTTTCTTGATAGCGATCATCGTTGTCAAAAATGTCAATTAGTAGAGGGTAAACGATATATATCTTCTAGTAACTCCAAATACGTTTCGCCACTCAAATTGCCATCAAGAAAAATTGGTCCGATTAAACGGTCTCCAAGAATGCCAGTCCAGGCATTCAATTTCTGTGGAGTTTGAGTGTGGACTTCGTGAAAATTTCTTGGATTATTATCTGCCCAATAACGACAATTATGACGATTGACTGTAGAGTTTAATAAAAACGTGCACTCGTCTGAAAAACAGATATTGAACAGAAAGTTCCAGTTATCAGCTATTCGTACAGTCATAACTTCAGAAAACTCCAGCCGCCGATCAAAATCATCTTCATTCAGTTGTTGAATCAGATGAATTTTATACGGGTGAAATTAATGATGCTTCAATATTCATAGCCACCACTAGATTTCTTGTCCAAGCTAAATTATGTACATGTGCAGATGCGAGCGGCAGTGTCCTATATACAGTCCGACCAAAGTTCGCAGTTGTTGTCTGTTTTGCTCTAAAGTTTTTGACCCATCGACTCTGAAATTCCAGTTATGCACGCCTTAGAGTGTGCTAATCGTGGCAGATTTTGTCATTGTTAGGTTACCTTTCCGTCTGTCTAGGTCTTTAAGGTGCGTTTCGCTGTGCTTAAGAATATTCGCAGCGCGGGTTCCGGTATATGGTTTACCCTGGCACCCCTCCTGGCAAGTAATGCGACCGCTGTATTGCCATCATGATCCGAGTGCCCCGGTATCCAGACCAGTGATGCCTCATTGTAGCTGCCCACTTCGTTAGGGACAGTCTTGCAACTTCAATACAGTTTTTGAATTACAACGGTAGGATCCAAATGTCTTTATAGCAGCTTGGCTATCAGAAAATATTTTTATTGATTTATGCGCGCAACGATTTTGTTTAATCTCCTTCAACACACCTTGATGGCATATACTTCTGCCTGGTATATGGTTGCATAGTTTCCGAGGCTACGTAGCTACCTTCTCCAACCATATGTGAAGAGGTGCAATGTTACTGTGAAGTATTGTCATACCCAGGTATTTTGTCGTTTAACATTTGTGTTCCTATTGTGTTCTACATACAGACTGGGAGACTACTTCTCTGGCTTCACTGTTGGTATTTGTTGGTGAAAGACGTAGCCAGCGCGTAAGCTAACTGGAGCAAGTGGCCCTACGACTTCTGGAAGTTCTAGGATGTTCATCAACGTTTCTGTGACTATAGTTTCGCTGCTTGACAGCATTCTCAGACAGATTAAAATTGAATTAGTACGAAATCATGACAACTACAAATAAATATCTGTTGCTATGTTATGATATGATGTTTTGATCAAAAATTTTTTATCAAATTGAAAATAAAAATGAAACACAGATGACAGATGAGGTTTTCAAAATGTCTACATGATGTATGTCAATATTTAACATAAAAATAGAACTAGCCTATGATAACTATGATAACAGTTACAACAATACAATAACTAAACAATAACAGTATAAAAGTAGTCTCTATACAACGAAAATATCGACATACATCAGCTCATTATCTTATTACAACTTTTTTGAAAGAATAATTAAATTTATTTTCTTTGATTTATTTCATTAGAAAGAATGAATATCCAAGAAAGGGGAATTCATTAAATCAGTTTGCTCGTTTAAAACAAGGTAGCTATTGTCGTGTGTGTGTGCTTTTTGACTTCCAAAGCTTTAAAAAAGTCTAGTTTACGCTTGTCATTATAAAAATGTTGTGGTTGTATGCGGTTATTTACTGCAGGTCTATGTTCGGTATCAATAATATGTTTTGCAAATGTAGATTTGTCAGGGTGGTTATTTCTAAATGCAGAAATATGTTCTTTGTATCGAGTGTTAAAATTTCTAGAAGTTTGACCTATGTAGATTGCGTTACAATGTGTACAAGCTAATTTATAAACTCCAGCTTTTGTCAGGAAACAAGATTTTTCTTTAGCGTTAAATAGTAAATCACGCGTCGTGTTGTAAGATTTAAAAGCTACCTTTGTATTTGTACAGGTATTTAAATTTTTTGAAATGTTTTCTGAAATGGTTCCAAAATAAGTTATCGAAACGTATCTGTTGTCTTCTTTGTCTCTAAAATTTTTCATAAATTAAATTAATCGCTAATTTGTATTCTTTTCTCTCTATCATTTTATCTATTATTTTAACAGAGTAGCCATTATTAAATTCTGTTTGCTTAATTATTGAAATTTCTTTTTCAAAATTGTTTTGTGACATACGTATTGAAAATGCACGATGTATCATAGAATGGTAGGGTGACAGCTTTTGTGAAAAGGGGTGACATGAATCGTATGGTATGGTTGTGTCAGTGTAAGTTGGTTTCCTATATATTGAAAAGTGAAATTAATTATTTTCTAACTTTCTAATTGTTAAGTCTAAAAAATTTATACAACTGTTAGCTTCTTCTTCTAAAGTAAACTTTGTGTGAAAGTTATTAATAAAATTCAAAAATTCATTTAATTCTGTATGACTACCTTGAAAACATGCTAAAATATCATCTACGTATCTGTACCAAAAGACAATATTATGCGAAAGTTCTGATGTTAAAACTTGGTTTTCTAAGTTTTCCATAAATATGTTGGCCAATAAAGATGACAATGGACTACCCATAGGTAGACCTTCATTTTGCATATAAATTTTATTATTAAATTTAAAATAGTTTTGTTTTATGCATTCGTTAAAAAGATTCATCATTTCTTGTCTTTTTATGACATTTACGTTCTTTTCTATTAAAACGTTTTCTAATAGAGGTAAACATTCCCTAGGGGGTATCTTAGAATACATGCTACAAACATCAAATGAGACTAATTTACTATTTGTGGGAATAATTAAGTTATTTAATTTTTGTGTAAGTTCATAAGAATTCTTAACTGAATATTTTGGAAAATAAATGTATTCTCTAATAATTGAAACCAGTTTGCTCGCTATCTTATGATTAGGTGTATTAACATAGCTAACTACTGGCCTCACTGGTATATTTGGCTTATAAATTTTCAGATGGCCATACATTTTTGGTGGTTGTGGGCTTTTATATAAAAGATATATATATATATATATATATATATATATATATATATATATATATATATATATATATATTTGACTAAGCAGAGACACATTTTTAAGTTCATTTTTTAGTTTTGTCTGAAATGCGTTTGTTGGGTCTCTCCTAATTTCTGTTAAATTTTCTGTAGTAATAAAATCATTAATTTTAATGTTATATGCGTCCCTACTTATAGGTACAGTTGTATTTTCTTTATCAGCTTTAGTAAAAACTAGATCATTGTCTAATATTTTATGCTGAACAGATTTTAAAATTTGAGTTTCGTTAGTTTGACGTTTGTCATATTTTGAAGTTAAATGTCTTAAAAATTCACATATTTTTAATCTTTCATATTGCCTTATAGATCTGGAAGCAATTTCGGATTCAGAAGCTAATATCTCTTTAATTTTGATTGTAAATTTAAATTTAGGGCAGTATTTATATCCTTTATTTAGAAAAGAAATTTCTTCAGTTGTAAAAATTGTATCGCTTAGGTTTTTAAATCTTTTGTAGAGCTTATGTGTTTGTGGGGGAGGTCTTTCTCGATTATGTAAATGTTGTGTGCTTTCTAGGTTTCTAATTTTGTTTGTCTGTGTTAAGCGTTTTTTAAATTTCAATTCACGAACTAGAATATGTATTTGGTCATCTAATATATCAAATTCTACTGGATGTTCTGAATGTATTACCTTGATATAAAGAAGCAAACTATCACGAATTGAAAACCATTTCTTGGATTCTTCTTTCAACCAGATGAAACTGGCTTTTCTAATAGCAATTTTTGATTAATTTGATGTTGCAGTAGTTGTTATGATTACGTACTTCGGGATGACCTTCTTTTTTATGCACTCTTGATTAAACCAGGCATTCTGGGAAGCGTTCATCTGCTTGATTTTCCATTTTCTATACAAATGGGCAAGCTCTTCGATAGAAGACCTCTTCAATTCATTGATTGTTGTTGCCCTTACTTGGTGAAACTTGTCCATACTACATACAGACTTGGAGACTACTCCTCTGGCTTCACTGTTGGTTTTCGTTGGTGAAGGACGTAGCCAGCGCGTAAGCTAACTGGAGCAAGTGGCCCTACGAATTCTGGAAGTTCTAGGATGTTCTTCAACGTTTTTGTGACTATAGTTTCGCTGCTTAACAGCATTCTCAGACAGATTAAAATTGAATTAGTACGAAATCATGACAACTACAAATAAATATCTGTTGCTATGTTATATAATGTTTTGATCAAATTTTTTTTATCAAGTTGAAAATAAAAATGAAACACAGGTGACAGATGAGGTTTATAAAATGTCTACGTGTTTTTTGTATTTTTTAATTCTGTTAATATTTACCATATCTAATGCATTATGCTATGGCATTGCATTTTGATGTAATGTAGATGCTGAACCAAGAGTCAATCGGAATTTTGCTTTTATCAATATTTATTTATAATGCAAAATTTTGAAATATCACAAATACTTATTATAGAGGTTGTAGATAGACGTCGATGTTCACTGGTTCATATCGGTGACACACTAAGATAGAAGTAATTATTGTTTATTTTAGTTAAATTATAATACTAGATTTTACCATTTTGGCCATTTAGTCATACGTTGAGTTATTGGCGCTTGTATTTTTTTACAACCTTTTTTTAATCAAAGGGTACCCTTATCTAGTATCTTTATTTTATTAGAGTATCGATCTCCACTGTATTGAAAGTGATGTGTTAAAAATATATTGTTGCTATAGCATGACTTACCTAAGTATAATTTCTAATACATTACCAGGAGGTTGTTATGATATGTAAGAAAAGTATTTCAGTGAGATAGGTTTGTAAAATACCCTAGCATCAAAACAATACTATATCGGTGTTGGTTTCTTGCATGCTTGAGCCATGTTGAGCGCAAAACAATCACCAAATGAAAGGGCGATGGGATGCAGCATCTGCAGATTTAGATTAGCTATTGCCAGTATTATTAAAGTGTGTGTTTGTGATTTGATTTGGTTAGAGAAGGGTGTCCCATCGGCCCAGGATTCACTTTGAGCAAAGTGTTCACTCTCACACCTCTGCTGGCCAATAATAAGGATAAGTGGGGCCTCGCCTTGGACGGACAGTTAAAGCACGAAGATACTAACTTAGCATCAAGCACTTTGTAAGTCTAGTTATTTAAAAATGATACATACATTATTATTATATTTGCCTTCACTATTATCACTAGTATTATTATTGTCTCTTGCCATTAGTATGTTCAGTTTGGCTTTCAGTGCGTTCTATCATTTTCACATGTACCTTCTTAGATTTCGAAATATTGGAACATCTAAACATTTCATCAAAATGTTTCATTAACCATATTTGTATATATTTTTAAAGTTTAATTTATTTTACCTTACACATTGCTGCAAAAATACAAAATAAGTATAAAAAAAAGTGTATCTACTACATTTTTGGCATTAATATATTAAAATTTTGTCGAAATATATCATGTAAAACTTTTTTATCCTTTTAGTAAATTTGTTAAAAAAATTCACTAATGATGTGATCTCGACTTTTGAATTTTGAAAAAATTTTTGCAAATAGGCGCGAACTAGGCCCCCTAGAACACACAGACACACACACGAACATGCATATATATATATATATATATATATATATATATATATATATATATATATATATATATATATATATATATATATATATATATATATATATATATATATATATATATATATATATATATATATATATATATATATAAATTGAAACTGACCCCGGATTTGTGTTCTAAGGCGCCAAGTTCGAGCCTATTTGCAATATATATATATATATATATATATATATATATATATATATATATATATATATATATATATAGGGTGGCGCATTGAAAACAAAACAGACCGATTTGCGTCCAGAGAATTTTTTTTAAGAAACGCTGAAACGCCAATTTCAATATTTAGGGGGGACATGTGTTGACATAAAACTCAACTTTGTCACAGCAACCCCTTAAGGGTGGTGATAACAACCCTTATATTTTAAATAGGGAACATGGGTCGAGTGTTACATTATTTGAAAGCTCTTTCTTTTCTGAATTCAACACACTATTTTTTTTGGAAGTTTTATCAACTCGTTTAAAAATTATTCACAGTTGGAGTTGCAAGAACGTATTTCATTCATTGTGATAAGAAATGCACTAATTAGTCAATTTTTCGTTAAAAAAAAAACTAAAAAACAAAACCAAACGTTTAAAAATGTTTATTCAGTTAAGTAAGTGTTCAAATTGTTGACTACCAGCTTCCATACAAAAAGTACAGATTTTGTTCAAAACGAGCTCTGACATTCTGGAGCATTTGTGGAGTTATTAGACGGCATTCTTCAACAATGTGTCGTCGCATTTCTTCCAGAGACTCCGGTTCTGTTGCGTAAATTGTACTCTTTAAATGGCCCCATAGAAAGAAGTCTAAAGGAGTTAAATCCCGTGATCTAGGGGGCCGCTTAATAGCACCTCTACGCCAAATCCATTGTCCTGGAAACTCTCTGTTCAAAAACTCCCTAACACGTTGTAAAAAAATGCGGAGGAGCTCCATCTTGTTGAAACACTAATTGATTTTCTTGATAGCGATCATCATTTTCAACAATGTCAATTAGTAGAGGGTAAACGATACGTTTTCCCACTCAAATTGCCATCAAGAAAAATTGGTCCGATTAAACGGTCTCCAAAAATCCCAGTCCAGACATTCAATTTCTGTGGAGTTTGAGTGTGGACTTCGTGAAAATTTCTTGGATTATTATCTGCCCAATAACGACAATTATGACGATTGACTGTAGAGTTTAATTAAAACGTACACTCGTCTGAAAAGCAGATATTGAACAGAAAGTTCCCGTTATCAGCTATTCGTACAGTCATAACTTTTCAAAACTCCAGCCGCCGATCAAAATCATCTTCATTCAGTTGTTGTACATGATGAATTTTATACGGGTAAAATTTATGATGCTTCAATATTCGCTGAATAGTTGTTTTGATGTTTGAAACAGTGGACAATTTTCTCGTGCTCAAAGTTGGGTCTGCAGCAATTTGTCCTAAAACATCAATCTCAGTAGTCTCATTTCTAACCGGAAATTCACGTTCAGGATTCCGTTTTTTGTTGGCTACTGAACCATTTTGTCGAAACTTTGCAATTAACTCCAAAATGTATTTTCTGTTAACATGTCTGTTCGGATGTCGTTCATTAAACAAATTTGCGGTACGGTTGGCACAGTCATCGTTTTTGAAAAAAAAGAGTAATTATTTCAACTCTTTCTTCTACAGAATACACCATTGTGAAATTAATTTTCGGTAGTACTATCAAGTATCAAACCGACCGATAAACTGAAATAATAAACCGCATTTCTCGCATTCCGATATGAAATGTTCTGATAGTCCATTTTTTGTTTACAAACCAACAAAACATTGACTATCAGCACATTTCTTATCGGAATTAGTGAAATGCGTTTTTGCATTTTCAACTGTGAAAATTTTTTTAACGAGTTGAGAAAACTTCCAAAAAAATTAGTGTGCTGAATTCAGAAAAGAAAGAGCTTTCAAACGATGTAACACTCGACCCATGTTCCCTATTTAAAATATAAGGGTTGTTATCACCACCCTTAAGGGGTTGATGTGACAAAGTTGAGTTTTATGTCAAAACATGTCCCCCTCAATATTAAAATTGACGTGTTTCAGCGTTTCTTAAAAAAATAATTTCTCTGGACGCAAAACGGTCTGTTTCGTTTTCAATGCGCCACCCTCTATATATATATATATATATATATATATATATATATATATATATATATATATATATATATATATATATATATATATATAAATTCAAACGGACCTTGGTTTCGGCTGCTAGGTGCCCAAAATTCGCGGTCATTTGAAAAAAAAATGTTGCAAAGTCTCACCACCGATAGCTCTCTTTTAGATTTTTTTAATAAAAATTCGCTTAAAAATAATAAAACGTAAAAAAAGATATTTTTTGAACTTTTCATGAAATTTGACCGGTGGAAGTAAAGAAAAATATAAGCGAAAAAATACTCATATTTTCATGTCACAAGCTGTCAGAAATGAGAACGAAGTATTCACTTTGAAGTTTCATTTGACATTTGTGAAACAATTTATCAGCTACCTACTTATATATTATGAAGATGTAAACATATAGATAACCCTATCAAATTAATTGCTTCTTACCTTTTTTGTGTCAAAGTTAATTCAAGCATTTTACTATTTTTTCTTTCAAAATTCGCTAAATAATCACACATCGGATCGGTTATTAGAATTAAATAAAAAACTGATCCTACAAAAATCATGGTATGCGTCAGTAAATATAAATATTTCCAAATCTAGAATCTTTAGGTATAGTTAGTGTTTTACAAAAGGTGAAGCAGAGGACATCCCTTTCACTTCAGAAACACAAAATACAAGTTGTTTCATTTGAAAAAATTCAGTTACGTCAGTTTGAATGTTTTTAAATTCAGCCACTATTTAAGAGCGCCCGTATATAGCATCTTGATTTTTTTCGACGAATAATATAAACAAAAACCTCCTCAATGCATCAATTTCGTGGGACCCGGTATCTATTGTTAAAAACACCGTATTACAATTTTTGATATGTGTCGAAAACGTGAAATAATTGAACGCTAAATAATTGAAATAACTCGAAAAAGGTGAAGGGTATCAAATTCTTTTCCTCACAAACATGCATTGCAATTCGATGGAAAATGCAAAAATACAATAATATAAGTGGTGTTCTATTAAATAAAAAGGAAATTTGTATCACCAACAACTTATGGGCCACCTGTAATCAAAATTATTTTATAAGATGCAGTATTGGGAAACTGATTGTTACTGATTAAATAGCTGCATCGTTCATTTCCGAAAAAGAACCCAATAATTTCGAAACGTTTCTGAATTAAATAGACCGTGATTTTGATTGACAGTAAAAAAATAAAAATGTGAAACAAAGCACTGTACCGAATCGACATCGTGTTGAATACTAACTAAATTTCATTTTCTTGTTTTCTATTTGTCCTTATCTGAAGTTTAAAACCCTGAGAAAATATTTTCCTTATCAAGATTTACTAACTAAAAATAATCGCAAATAATTTAAAACGGATCGAGAAATAATGCTTTGGCCGAAAGATGCCGTTGGCGACAGCAAATTTCATTTGAAATTTACTTCACAAGATTTTTAAGCATTTTCAGAATCGAGTACACGAGTGAACGATAATTGAGTAGTCTCTTGAACGATAATTGAGTAGTCTCTTCAACGATGTGTCACCAGATCGTACTTGCTATTTAAAAATTTGAAGAGGTGACATTGGCGATAACAAATTTAATTTTGATTTTTTTCGCAAGATTTTTAAGGATTTTCAAACTCCAAATTATGTATTATGTAGTCTTTTCAAGGATGTGTCACCTGACCTCACTTGCTATTTAAAAATTTGAAGAGGGTAGCAGCTTTGACATTCGCGCGAAACTGTCCCCCTCTCAAAAACAGAATCGACCCTTTCGAACATTTTTCATAGGGATAAATTCAAATATTTGAAAACCACTTCTATAGTGTGTGTGCGTGTGTGTGTGTGTGTGTGTGTGTGTGTGTGTGTGTGTGTGTGTGTGTGTGTGTGTGTGTGTGTGTGTGTGATGTTGATACATTGGCTGCCGTGTTTACATCATTCGCGCATTTTTTATATATTTTTTATGTGCCACTCTATATATATATATATATATATATATATATATATATATATATATATATATATATATATATATATATATATATATATATACAAACACATTATTAGTGAATTTTTGTTTAAAAAATAGAGAGATATCGATTGTGAGACTTTGCAAAAATTTTTGCAAATGAGTGCGAACTAGGACCCGGGTCAGTTTCAATTTTTATATGTTTATATATGTATCCACACGATAACTCAAAAAGTTATTAACCGATTTTTATGAAACTCGGTAAGAATCTTTCTTTTAGTAATGGCTTGGATGAGTTCGTTAGCCAGGAAAATCGGACAAGGTTTTCCGGGAAAAGTTTGAGTTTTCTTTCGAAAAAAATTTTTATCTCCAAAAATTACGCAGCCATTTTGATGAACTTTGGTGGATATGTTGCCTTAGGAAAGGCCTTACTACATACCAAAATTCAACTTTCTATATTTATAGAAAATTAAGATTCAAATTTTAAGCGTTTAATGAAAATTCGCTACCATAACGCACTTGCTGCGTCCCGAACTTTTTTTCTATATGGCCATTGTTGATTTAACTTAAGTTGAAGCCTTTGATTTTGTAATCTACCCTAGCAGTTGGCATTTTTAAAGGTCAATGTAATAAAATGTCAATAATTTAGACTTCCAAATTAATTGGTTTTAGCGATTTTTTTTACTTTGCTAATGAGGAGATCTGTGTTTAAATATATATATATATATATATATATATATATATATATATATATATATATATATATATATATATATATATATATATATATATATATATATATATATATATATATATATATATATATATATATATATATATATATATATATATATATATATATATATATATATATATATATATATACGACCGATACTCAAAAAATAATGGACCGATCTTGATCAAATTTGGTGAGTACCTTCCTTTTGCAAGTGGCTTGGATAAGTTAGTTAGCCAGGAAAATCGAACCAGGTTTTCCCGGAAAATTTCAAAAAAAAAGTCATATCTTCGTAAATAACAAAGTAAAGGCAAAATTTGGTACCCGTTTGTATTATGAAGAGTGAACTCTGTGCCAAAATTTAGGTCTCTAGCTTTAAAGACAAAGAAGTTATGGGCAGTTAAAGAAACGAATTTTGGAGTTTTCCTCAAAACGTCAAACTCGCAATTTGAAACGTCAAAATTGGCAATGTTTAGGCAAAGAACGTGAAATAAATACGGATTGTGAAAAGCAAATGTTGCAAGGAGAGTGTTCTGCAAACCCTTAAGTTTCAGATTCAACCGTCATTGCTCTTCATTTTACTAAAATATTTACAGAATATTCATTTCAAATAGACCCTTTCTCTGATGCTTTGGTTGTCGGTTTAGTTAAGTTGATGCTTTCGCTGTAGGTTTAGTGAAATTTATGGTTTAACGGTCTATAATTTTTAGATAATTTTCGTAGAACAAATTCGTTAATGCATTTTTGCATTTTTTATCGAAATATAATGCGCTTGTAAGAAAAAAAAATCTGGACGCAGTAAGTGCGTTTTGGTAGCGAATTTTCGGTAAATTTGCAGTTTAGCTCCCGAACGCTTTTCAAAAAACTGTTTTCAGAAACCTGCCTAGGGTCCCCCCTGGATCCACAAACCCCAAGAAACATTTCTTGTTCACGCCCCCCAAGGAAGTTACGGGACCAGGAGTGAGTAGGGGTGCTGGGCGGGGTAGGTAGTAAAAAGGAAATATGAGCAGAAAATGCGAATAAAACGGGCTTGAAAGCTGTTTTTTTTTCACATCTTGAACCCATATCCCCCTTAAACCCTGCCTACGTCGCACAGCACCCCTATCCCTCCAGGTGCCGTAACTTCTTTGGCGGGTAGGAACAAGACATTTTTCTTGTGGTTTATGCGGCGAGGGTGGTTGTATGCACGCGAGGGGGAAGAAAATCCCCACGACGAAGCAGCCACCCCCAACCCTTTTACTTCATAGGCTATACCGGTAATCAGATTGATGCCTACTCGCATTTGCTATTAAAAACATTTTTATGGCAATTCACTTCCATAACACACTTGCTGCATCTAGACATTTTGAAAAATGTTTATATATTTTTAAACAATAAAGTTATTTCGTTGAAATATGGTACATTATTTCTACTATATAGGCAACCAAGTTTGATGCCTGCTTTCATCAAAGAAAGACATTTGCTATTAAAAATATTTTAAAGAAAATTCGCTACCATAACGCACTTGCTGCGTCCAGACTTTTTATATTTAAAATAAAACAGTCTGTACGTGTTTAGAATGATGTTCAATAAGCGAAGTCTAAGAAGATAGTATGCAGGTTATGCAAACTGCTGTAGATTTGATATGTGTCAAGCTCATTTAATTTTGTAATTTGTCTGGAGACATTTTGCACAACATTGATGTATGTTTCTTCAACAACAGGGGCAAAATTAAAGTATCTGAAGTAGGACAATTTTGGTTTTAGTGTGCTATGCAACATGCCGATGATCAGGTGTTCTAAAATTTGTAGCCCCTAATCAAATAAATTTGAATATAATAAATCAATCCAAATCTATCCACTAGTCAAGAAGAACGAAAGCTTTAGAAGTCAGGGATTCAAATTTTCTCTTTTTGTTATAAGCATTAAAATCTGACATGGAACCTACTTTACTAATAGCCTTAAAAATGCATTAGGACCCCATCAAATTCTACCAATAGTTTTTAAAATGTGCTTCCTAAGTGATTTCAATTTTATGTCGTCTCTTTTCGATGTCCTATGAAATTGGGGTGTTTACAGCTTCAATGTTCAGCCCGATATGGATAACTATTATCCAATTTCCATTTTATCCGTTTTGTTCAAAGTTATGGAAAAATGTATCAATATAATGAAATATCTCAAATCATGAAACGTCGCAAATATTATTTTTGCCAAACCAAAACGAATCCACATGACATATTTTAATTACGTCACAGATCCTTTGAACTTGTCCCTTGAAAAATTTGCACCAGGTCATACAATTCATAGAACTTTTTTACATTACATACATATCTATTTTTCTGAATAAACGCCTCTTGTATTCAGCTGTAGGCGGCGTTTTATCTCATAAATTAGAAAATAACGCAGGTATTCCACAGGGTTCGATTCTAGTTTCCACACTTTTCCTTTGCAAACAACCAAGAAGTAAAATACCGATGTTTAACTCTCTGTATGAAAACTGAAACAAAAAGCAAAATCACTCCAAAAAGCTACAAAAATAATAACAAAATTATGCGCTGGATACGTATTTCTACAACGAGGTTATCTTCATCAGTAGCGGTCGCTAATTTACTTAATTCTTTCAATAATTCAGACTACTGTTGCTTATCTTATGTCCTGAGTCAGTCATATGTTGAGCAACGCTAGATTTCTCTACTCTATTGAATCTGAAATACCCACGTGCTCTTTGAATCTTGTTTTTATTGATCTTCGCGTTTGCCCAGCATAGATTTTTTCTCAGTTATTACAATATATTTGATAAATGATGGATTCTTATCGGAAGTTAAAGGTTTTGGCCTCCTCTGTCAATTCTATTATGGACATTACTCCTCAGAAATTACTTCATTCGTTCTTCACTCACGACCATTAATCTACAAATTCGTTTAAGTCAAAAGCGTAGTTTTTTTGTGTTAAACTACCTACTTGTCGAACAGTCCCAAACAAATCTTCATTCTTTTCTAGAGAATCTATCTGTTCAAACAGCAAGTAAGGTAATGTTATATACTGAGCGGGCTATTTCAGTCCTTCCAATATGACCTCATCAAATCTAGCTTCTTACAGAAGTCAATAATTTTTTAGTGTGAAATTTTGTCCACATGTCTTGGTGCTCCCTTTCGTGATTCTGCGAGTGGGGTGTGTGATACCCCCACATCTAGAGGGGCCAGTTCTGAAGGCGAGTTTGCCTCCCCGTGAGAAAACACTCTCAGAAGGCTTAGCAGGAAGATGTGTTCCCCCTTAATTCCCGGAAGGGTATGCTGCAGCCCCTATGGATTGATGGGTGGTAGTGGCTGTTCGTTTTTGTGCAGCCACAGAACTCCTGATTTTTTATTGGAATAGGTCCTGACCAAAGCCAAGGTGTGGTCTTAAGTTGATTCCCTCCAGCGTAGCCATTGTCATTTCGTCAATCGAAAATGTCCGGGTGTACCCACTTCTTCTCGGTGTAAAATAGACTACTTCTGCTTGTTTATGCAATCAGGCCGTTGTCTGAGTCTGGAGGGTACCTGTCCGGACGTGAGTCTCATACTAACGACGTCTGGGATGTAGGCCAGACTCCAGACAGACATTTGGTTTTGGCGGGTCTCTCTCTCTCTTTCTCTCTCTTAAACAGTCTGGATTCTACGTATGCTAGTGTTTGCTCCAGTTAGTCACCTCTTATTACGACATGCAGAAAATACTAATTATGTTTTCGAGACATATAGTCTTGGCTTTTCATGAACTGTTCCATATATTGTTATTAGTAACTCGTTGTTTAGCCAGTCTTTACGTATAGATCAAACACTCTGCATGGGGTTTTTATATGTTAAGTTGTTTGTAGAGTTTGTGAAGTACCAGTAATTTACAAATTCGATTATTTTAAAGGATAAAGCCAAACTTTCTCCAGTCAAGTAAAAATAACAAAAACACTTGCTAAAGTTACGGATATACTTTTGTTGTTCTGTATTCAGTGTTCCATTCTCACTACTATTATCGAGGGACATTTTATTTACAGCATGTATAAAACTTAAAACAAAAAATTCATAACCTGGCTTATTTTAAGACTTTAGGGAAACGCAAAAACATGTCAATTTTATTTGAAAACAAGTTATATGTTTGTATTTACAAATAATTTTAAAAAGGCACATATTGATTTACTGTAGTTTGTATAATAACATATTTTAAATATCTGTGCATGTTGAATAAGAACAGGCAATTTAAATTGGCATAATGAAAGCAGCACAGTTTAAGGAAATGGCAAATATCAAGAGGCAAGTGTTTATTTTGCAAAGAATTTGTTTAAAATCACAATTTTTATTGGACTTAATAGTGTACCAAATTATATTTGTGTTCAGCAAAATTGTGATTTGAACAACAAAATAATTTAGGAGGTAATATATTTTTTGGGTTCTCCATCATAGTTATTGTTACTATTACGTTTTTCATTAGTCAAGTATTTATTATTGTTGTAAATTTATTTAAAAGTCAACTTTTGTAGAAACCTGTAAAAATTACTGCAAGGACTTGGAGTGCCTCATGTGACAAATCTGAACTTTTCTCTGTAGGGGGTTATAATAAGCATGTCTTCTTATTGAAAAATTCAATAGGCTATCTTATCCTTATTTAACTGCCATTAATTCTCAAATTACTTAGCAGTTTTCTTATTACTAATTTAACAACTATCTGTTGAGTAGAGCATTTTCCTGTATTGTTTAACAAATTTTTATTATCTATTTCAAAACAGACTTTGTAATTTACGTTTACATTCACCAGAAATATTTGCAAAAAAGTCATACTACATTTGTCTTTTAAGTGTGATTTGACATCGTGCCTTGACTTGTTTGTCTCTTTTATACTAAATGATAAAACCACGTAGTATTGTGCCCAAAATCACAGTAGTTTAAGGATTTCTTTTCTTAATATATTTCTTATCAAGTAAAGTAACTAAAGTACAGTAGAGTCTTAATATTTCAAGTCTCATTTTTCTGAACTTCTGCATCCTTTAAGTCAAACTATCAATTTTTGCATTCCGTATCATTCAAACAAGATCTGTTGGGTTCCGTTTTATCCGAGTCATAAAATGTTTTAAGACGACTGTAGTTCGTAGTTATACAGAGTGTGCTAATTATCGAACTTGAAAATAAAAAAAGCCAAGACACGTCGACTTTGTTTTCAAGGGGGACACATGATAGCGAAAGTTTTGGTACCTTGGAACCTAGCCCTTAGGCAGGAGCGTAAAGTACCCTTAAATTTTAAATGGCACCCTATGTTGAGTGACACTTCATTTTAAAGCTTTCTCAATTCTGCTCACGAAAACATACGATTTTTTAAATTTGGATATAGCAATAAAATCAGCAATTAAAAAATAAGACAAAATATCAATGAATAAAATAATGTTATTTAATTAAATGTTCAAATTGTTGTCTCTCCACTTACTCAATAATAAAATATTTGCTCGACTTCCGAATGAGCATTTCGAATCATTTCTGGTGGTTATCTGACGACATTCTTCAACAATTCGCCGATGAAGCTCCTCAAGTGTTGCATAAATTTTCGACTTTAAGTGTCCTCAGAAAAAAGTTAAAGGTGCTAATTCTGGCGATCTGGGAGGCCACTGAGTTGAACCTCTGTGTCCACCGGTGATTTTGATTAAGAAAATCACGCGTAGCTGCGGCATAATGTGGTGAAGCACTATCCTGCTGAAACTTCACATCCTCTTCTGCCAAACCGTTGTCATTTTCAAATACTTCCACAATCGTCGGGTAGATTGCGTTTCAGTACATCGAGACGCATGTTTCTATCCAGATTTTCCGGTAGGAAGAAAGACCCTATTAGATGGTCTCACAGTATGCCCGCCCAAACATTCAATTTCCCTGGATGCTGCGTATGAGTTTCACGGAGAATTCTTGGATTTTCATCACTCCAGTAGCGGCGGTTATGGCAGTTGACTTGGCCATCCAGTTGGAACGTACCTTTTTTTTATTTCAACAACACACCACGAGGGCTTACAGCCTAAATACTATCGTACCGTGCGTGTCGACAAGGAGGGAAGAGCCAACTTGTTAATTCTGGACTTGAATGTTTGGATGTTCGGAGGAGAAGGAAAAACATGTGCCGGCAAGGAATTCCACAACTTGGAAGTTCTCGGGACAAAAGAGCGGGCATAACAAGATGTTATATGTCTGGTGACCTGGACAGTAAAAGGGTTCATTCGCTCTGTTCCCCTGGTAGATCTGTTGGGGGCAGCAGGTGGAGGAACTATGGAAGAAAGCTCCTTTGAGCAGTGCCCGTGCAGATATCTATAAAAGAGAGAGAGAGGTCACCAACGGCACGTCGGTGGGCAAGGGATGGCAGCCTTTGGATGAGGGTAGGGTCACCGATGAAACGTATAGCTCTCTTCTGAATGGAGTCCAGGATAGCGAGTGTAGAAGCGGCAGCGGCACCCCAGATGTGGGAGCAGTATTCGAGATTTGGTCTTATTTGTGAAGTATATAAGGTATAGAGATTAGCTGGTGAAAAGTATTTGCGAGCCCGGAAGAGGAAACCTAATTTGTTAACAGCCGCTTCTGCAATTGATGTGACATGTTGGTGCCAATTGAGATTTCGATCCACAGAAATGCCAACAACTGAAAAGGACTCATTACTTTGAATAACTTGGTTGTTTATTGTGATTGGTCTAGGGCTGGTGTATCTCTTATGAGAAAGAAAGCAAGACTGTGATCTGGTGGGGTTGAATTGTACAAGATTTCTACTTCCCCAGTCTAATATTTTTTGGAGATCCACGGAGACAGAACCCTCCATGAGTCTGCGATCCTCATCTAATTGGGCTGAAGAGAGAGGCTTAGAATATTGTACATTTGAGTGGACGGTGCTGTCGTGCGCGTAACTGTGAACTGGGTTGGATGTGCTAGAGAGGAGGTCATTGATGTGGAGAAGAAACAAAGTAGGGGCTAAAGCTGAACCTTGAGGAACTCCTGAATTAATTGGATACACTTTAGAAGAATGGCCATCCACGACAACAGAAATGCTCCGGTTGGAGAGGAAATTTGCTGCCCACGTACAGAGTTTTGGTGGTAGGCCATAGGCCGGTAGTTTATTAAGCAGCGCTGTGTGCCAGACCTAGTCGAATACTTTGGATATGTCTAGAGCGGCAATCTGGGATTCACCGTGTAGTTCCATAGACTTGTTCCAAGAATGGATGACAAAGGAAAGGAGGTCGGCAATTGATCTGCGCTGACGGACTCCATACTGCCTGTCGTGGATTAGACTATGTTTTTCAAGAAATTTTAGTAATTCAGTGTTTATATACTTTTCCATCACTTTAGAGACGACTGAAAGGAGAGAAATAGGCCTGTAGTTACTAGGAAGCTCTTTGGATCCTTTCTTGGGGACGGGTTGTACTCGAGCAGTTTTCCAGTTACTAGGGAATATGCCTCGATTGTAAGATGTCTGAAACAGACGAGTCAGGACAGGAGCAAGTTCTGGTGCGCATTTTTTGAGAACAATTGCTGGGATCTCGTCAAGGGCAGAGGCTTTCCTGGTATTAAGAGAAGAGATCATCTTTCGTACCTTTTTAGTTTTGAAAGTGATATCCGTCATTTTATGCGCAACATTGGGGACTGTTGGTGGTTGAACATTTGGAGGTGGGTTGAGAGTAGAATTGCCGGCGAACAACAAGGCAAAAAGTGCAGCCTTGCCCAGGGCGGTAGAAACAATTTCATCCCTTGAGGCAAGAGGTGGGAACGTGCTCTTGCAGAAATTATTCCCAATAGATTTAGCAAGGGTCCAGATGGGTTTGCTGCCGCTGGAGCTTAAGAGGACTTTGTTTTTGATGTGATTAAACGAGTTTTTTTTGCCTCAGAAAGAATGGGGGCATAGCGGTTTCTTGCGTCGTTAAATGCTTCATCTGAAAAACAGATTAAGTACGAAAAAGTTGGATTACGTTTGGCACGATTACTCAAATTTGGTTCCATTGCGTTGTGACTCAGGAAAGCTACTTTAATACCCTCATTACGTACGACCTGGTCACCTTGTTGCTTTCTGATTGTAACCGATCCAGTTTACCAAAATTTATGCATTAAATCCAGGACGAACCGATGCGAAGTGTTTTTCTCAGGATGACGATCAATAAAAATATGTGCTGCCTGTGGTGCACAGTTGGCATTCTTGTAAAATAAACTAATTATTTTCACTTTTTCAGCAATTGTATCTTTACGAAATCGAATTCACTCGACTTCGTGATGATTTTAAGAATATTTGCTAAAGTTGAATTGATAAAATTTATTAAGAGATAAACAAAAATTCACAAAAGAAAATATTTTTATCAAGAGATCGTTGAAAAAGTCGTCAAATAACGCCCAAAATGTTTCGAAACGTTCGTCGAAAGTGGAGCAAAGGCTTTATAATCGTATGGAAGTGAAAACAATTTAAACGCTTAACTAAATAAAATTCTTTCATTCAATAATATCTTGTCTTATTTTTTAATTGATAAATTTATGTTGTCGTGAGCAGAATAATTGAGAAAGCTTTAAAATGTATTGTTACTCAACATAGGATGTCATTTAAAATTTAAGGGTACTTTACGCACCTGCTTAAGGGGTAGGTTCCACAAGACCAAAACATGCGCCATCATGTGTCCCGCTTAAAAACAAAGTCGACGTGTCTCGGTTTTTTTTTCTTTTTTTTTAATTTCCGATATTTTCCAGGTGGAAAATTTAATCGGCACACCTGTATGCATATACATTGTGGAACAGCCGAATGGAATAAATTGAGTATTTCAATTATGGTGCATATTTATAAAAAAAAACGAAACACGTCAATTTTAGATTTTAAAATACTGAATCTTAGATGCGGTCAACTCAAAATCATAGTAGATATTTCTCTCATTTATAAGTCCATTACTGAAATATATGCAATATTAAAAAAAGATTAAACGCATAGTTCATTACGTCATCGCGCAGATGATAAGGAAGTAACTCCAGCGATGCTTGATAGATACAGCTTCTCTTTTAATCCGTATTATCTGAGTTTTCCGTAATCCGAGTTAACGCCGGTCCAGTTTAACTTAAAAGAACGAGACTTTACTGTACTTCTAAAATAATTATTGCGTTATGAAATTATAAGAATCCGAATTAGAAAATGGAATTGATAAATTAAATAACAAAACAAGTTTGCAGTGCCGTGTGCATATGTTCCTCTTATTTTGTTTATTACATTATGATTATTATTTTCCACTGAAAATATGGGTTACTATTTATAAAATGAATATACAATTTTTGGGACCAACATTCTTTTTTGGGTTTGGAATTTAGATCTTAGAATTGTTTGTTTTGTACTAGACTATTAAACTCTAAACATAAACAATACAAGTAAAAATTAAAAAAAAAAGAAAACCGACTTCATTAAGGATAACTCAAAAACTACTGGTCAGATCTTGATCAAATTTATATGTTACCACATGAGAAGCACCAGCTTTCAAGTAGAGAAAGCACCATCAAAATCGGTTCACCTAGAAAAAAGTTATGAGGTAACACCCATAAAAATTCCGCCCATTCAGCAACCTACTTTCTTTCCTCGCATCCCAACACACCGCTCAAATCCCTTGGATCTCGAATGCTATAAGACATCAGTCACCACCCCTTTGGTCGTTTAGACCACGGCATGGTCACTGCTTCCTGCGCAATGCAACCCGAGGTCACAGTCATCACACCCACGTATCGTTTGGTACTACAACTCCGCGAACTGGGACGAAATGCGGGATTACTTTTCCTCATTTCCATGGGCGTCTGTCTGCTTCTCTCATCCTGACCCCTCTGATATCTCACAAATCGTCACCGAAATCATCCAAGCTGGCATGAAATTATTTATTCCACGTACACAGAAAACCTCTTCAGCCACTCAAAAGCCCTGGTTCTCTAAATCCTGTGACCAGGTCAGACTTGAAAAGGTCAAAACTCACAGAACGCTTCTACACAATCCCAGTCAAGAAAACCGTCAAGCAATTAACGACGCAAGAAACCGCTATGTCCGCATTTTTTCTGAGGCAAAAAAACTCGTTTAATAACCACATCAAAAACAAAGTCCTCCTATGCTCCAGCGGCAGCAAACCCTTCTGGACTTTTGCTAAATCTATTGGGAATAATTTCTGCTAGAGCACGTTCCCAGCTCTTGTCTCAGGGGATGAAATTGTTTCTACCGCCCTGGGCAAGGATGGACTTTTTGCCTCGTTCGCCGGCAATTCTACTCTCAACCCACATCCAAATGTTCAGCCACCAACAGTTCCCAATGTCGCGCATAAAATGGCGGATATCATTTTCAAAACTAAAAAGGTACGAAAGGTGCTCTCTTCTCTTAATACCAGGAAAGCCTCTGGCCTTGACGAGATCCCAGCTATTGTTCTCAAGAAATGCGCACCAGAACTTGCTCCTGTCCTGACTCGTCTGTTTCAGACATCTTACAATAGAGGCATATTCCCTAGTAACTGGAAAACTGTTCGAGTACAGCCCGTCCCCAAGAAAGAATCCAAAGCGCTTCCTAGCAACTACAGGCCTATTTCTCTCCTTTCAGTCGTCTCTAAAGTGATGGAAAAGTATATTAACACCGAATTACTAAAATTTCTTGAAAAACACAGTCTAATCCACGACAGGCAGTATAGATTCTGTCAGCGCAGATCAACTGCCGACCTCCTTTCCTTTGTCACCCATTCTTGGAACAAGTCTATGGAACTACACGGTGAATTCCAGATTGTCGCTCTAGACATTATCAAAGCATTCGACCAGGTCTGGCACGCAGCGCTGCTTAATAAACTTCCAGCCTATGGCCTACCACCAAAACTCTGTACCTGGACAGCAAAGCATTACTGTTGTCGTGGATGGCCATTCCTCTAAACTGTATCCAATTAATGCAGGAGTTCCTCAAGGTTCAGCTTTAGCCCCTACTTTGTTTCTTCTCCACATCAATGACCTCCTCTCTAGCACATCCAACCCAGTTCACAGTTACGCGGACGAGAGCACCCTCCACTCAAATATACAATATTCTAGTCTGTCTCTTTAGCCCAATTAGATGAGGATCGCAGACTCATGGAGGGTTCTGTCTCCGTTTATCTCCAAAAAATATTAGACTGGGGAAGTAGAAATCTTGTACAATTCAACCCCACCAAAGCTCAGTTTTGCTTTCTATCTCATAAGAGATACACCAGCCCTAGACCCGTAACAATGAACAACCAAGTTATTCAAAGTAATGAGTACTTTTCACTTGTTGGTATTTCTGTGGATCGAAATATCAATTGGCACAAACATGTCCAATCAATTGCAGAAGCGGCTGCTAAGAAATTAGGTTTCCTCTTCCGGGCTCGCAAATACTTTTCACCAACTAATCTCTATTCCTTATATACTTCACAAATAAGGCCAAAACTCGAATACTGCTCCCAGATCTGGGGTGCCGCTGCTGCTTCGACACTCGCTATCCTGGACTCCATTCAGAAGAGAGCTATACGTCTCATCGGTGACCCTACCATCACGCAGCCTCAGAAAGTGGTGATAGATATTAGGTAAATGGAAGTTGTTACTCCAGAACACTTTCGAAAGAGCACTTTCCGAATTCATTGTCAGCCCTGTGGGACCAAATTGGAGACGCCGTGGAAGTGAACTTGTCATCACCAGCCGTTTTTCTTGTCTACCTTCCATAAGGGCTTTCTCGAATTATTCTCTTAAAATAGACGGACGCAGATTTGATTTTCCCATGATTGATTTATCTTTCCAATTTCCCCCATAAAATGTTATTCACAATTAATTTCCTCTCCATTATACTACTCTTCTACATTTATCTGTAATCATATTTTCAATTTGATATCAAATAAGAAATTGTTGTATAATTACATTAGCAGCTGTGCAGTTTGGTAATGAGTTTTTGTAATTCTAAATTGATCCTTTATGTAGTATTTGCTGTTCATTTAACGTATTTTTATTATTCTTCATCCTTGCAAAGGTACTGCAAACTGAATGTTATAAGATTTTCATTAAATTGAAGTATTATCATGCAGTTATGGTTTTATAGTTTCTCACTTTATAATCGTATTGCTTTGCCGATTGCTTGATTGTTAACCAACAAAATCGCATGAGATACGCATGTTGCTGCTTATTTATTAACCTGCTTTAAAATCCAAACTTAACAATGTTAAATTATTTGTAGGTTTAAAAATTGTTTACTCATTTGCTCACAATTTCAGAGTCGCAGATCCTTCCCAAAGGGAAAATTTGGGTATAATCGTACAGTATAAAGTGAAAGTCAAACTGTGCCTAGGTGCTTTAGGAGGGTAAGCAAAAAAACACAAGAAATACAACAATTTTCTCTTGTTTTATCACCTTTGTTGAAAATTTTTGTTCTATTTTTATTGTAATTAATGATTTGTAATTTTAAGAGATCTGGTTGCTGAATTGCCATTTATACTTATGCATCCTAAACCTGAAGAAGAGCAACCATCAATAGGATGGTCAACACCATCGAGACGTGTCAGTAAAGATGCAGGAAATGATGTTCCAGTTGATGCCAATTTAATACAGCTAGATGCGTAAGTAAATGTAAAATATTTTGCAGATTTTCCTAATACAATTTTAATTTATAGATATTTAACTGAGTACAGTGCAAGCCTGCTTCAAAATATTACTGCTAACCTTTAGCAAACAGTTATTGTAAGACTCGATGCATTTTCGCAACAATTAGAACCGTAGACCGGTTTCGCTCTCATTAGAGCTCTTCAGTACGGCATACTAATTGCAGCAAAAATGCACCAAAAGTAATACGGCTATGGTATAGCCAGTCTTAAAATACTCAGTAAGTGGTGGACGTGCCGCCACCTAGTTGCGGAACCAAGTAGTATGCTGTCACGCCTGCTCCAAATAACACAAAGTGTTAAAAAGTAGAGACTGGATACAGATAACTAACAATTTAGAAAATTGTCAGACCTGGCCCATTTCTACCCAATAGAGGGACAAAGTATGTAATACTCGATGCATTTTCGCAACAATTAGAACCGTAGACCGGTTTCACTCTCATTAGAGCTCTTCAGTACAGCATACTAATTGCAGCAAAAATGCACCAAAAGTAATACGGCTATCGTATAGCCAGTCTTAAAATACTCAGTAAGTCTTACATACTTTGTCCCTATATTGGGGTAGAAATGGGCCAGGGCTGACAATTTTCTAAATTGTTAGTTAGCTGTATCCAGTCTCTATTTTTTAACACTTTGTGTTATTTGGAGCTGGCGTGACAGCATACTACTTGGTTCCGCAACTAGGTGGCGGCACGTCCACCACTGACTGAGTATGAAACAGTTATTGTTTTAAAATTTAGTATATGACATGATCCTCAGTGCATACTTGCTAGTTTCGCCGACTTCTTTAAATCTGCTCATACAACCGGCAACGGCACTCAATCACGTCCTACTATTTCAAATGTTCGTTTTCTTCTCTGTAACCGGTTTCACTGCATGACAGCATCATCAAAATTTTTATTTGCAGGGGGGGGGGGATAGATATAAGATTGTAAATTACCGGGCAATAGTCATTTCGTCAAACTTCTCAACAATTTTTGAATCTGTTATCTATGATAGAGTTTATAACAGTATAAAGAATCTTATTTCCGATGCACAATATGGATTACTACCAATCTGGTAACCACCAGCAAGTTTATATTTAAGGCATTTGATGACAACATGCAAGTTTATGTGATTTACACTGACATGATAAAGCCTTTGAAAGACTTGGTCATAAATTATTATTCCATGGGTTGAAATTGATAGGCTTTTCTGATCCACTGCTAAGTTTTGTCAGTTCGTATTTGTCTAATAGGTTTCAGTTCGTGGAATAGGGTATAGGTCATCTGCCTATAATGTTACGTCTGGCGGGCCACAGGGTTCAAATTTAGGTCCTCTTCTGTCGTCACTTTTCAATCACTTATCAGCGATTTATGTGGCAGGCTTGTAGTTGAAGCACTATTTTATGCTGGTGACGTAAAGTTGCACTCTACCATAAAGTCAGTAAATGATAGTTGTGTTATGCAGATTAGCCTGGATTCGTTGGTTGCTTGATGTCATGAGAATAAGCTGTGCTTGAATGTTGACCAATGTTTTGTTATGTCTTTTACAAGGAAATCACTGATTGAGTTTGATTGCGTAATCCAGGGTAAAACACTTTCTAGGCCGCACATGGTGGGAGATCTCGGCGTGATATTTGATAGTAGACTCTCCTTTCAATATCACATAATAGAAACTATGAATACAGCAATGTGTCTCCTAGGATTCGTAATTCGTAACCCCAAGTATTTAATAACATTCAGCGTCTAAAAGCTTTGTAGAATAGATTAATAAGATCTCGTTGAGAATACGCATTTATTGTTCATTATTATTATTTCTTGTTGCACAGCATAAGCTCGCGCTGAGAGTATGATCGACCATTTCTGGCAAAAACTCTAGTCCTAGTTAGCTGGTACTTGATTCCTATGTCATCTCCATGTTCAGCACCTTCCTAACTCTTGTTGTTGCCCCAAGGGCGATTATTTCCTGCATCTGGATGGTCTTTGGTATGCCAAGTACCTTCAAAGATTTAAATAACTCATCGGGCACTTCTCCACATCGACCCAACACCACTAGAAGTGTGATACATCTACCTGATTTCTTCTCCGAACATCTGGCATTTGAAGCGCCTCTCAATGTGTTTTTTATGAATGCTTTGAGTTAGCGGTATCATTACGTCAGTCAACAAAGTGACATCTGGTTCTTGAGTGTGTTGAACTGGTTGGTCCGTAATGATCGTTATATCCCAATAAATTGTAGTCTCGTCGTTTTCTATAGCCCGTTCTGGTTGATACAGGTAATACGGCTTGCTTTCTTCCTTTAGATTCTATTTGATATAGAGCGCTTGATGAATAACTTTGACGACGTTGCCATGTCTGTTTTTATATGTTGTGGGTGCAAGTATAGTACAACTGCTGATAAGATGATCGATATTTTCAGTCCGACATACACTTTGTGTCGGACTGACTCACCACAACATGGCACCATATGGAGTGGACGGAAATATTTTGTTTGTGACCTAGGGCACCAATAACAAAAAATCATCAAGTAGTTTGTTATAGCTTTTGCTCAATAAGTAAGAACACTACAATTTGAATTTAAATATGTTTTTTGTTGTAGTGATGAAAACAACCAAGATCACGACGACGATATAATATTTGAAGATTTTGCTCGACTTCGATTGAAAGGTGGGGAGACCGACGCATGAAAACAAACGCAGGCTAGGGCTATAATGCCTGCCCGTCCATTCCCACCCTTACGTACTGATGTGTATGTCAGCTGCGATTAGGTGTAAACCCAAGATCCCAGTGTGTGCCCTAGTCATTGCCTGTCGCCGTGGCTGTGCTGATTCTCACAACCAGAGTGCACCTTTATTCTAATTCTTAGACCTTAACATTATGTTTTATACAGAGTGACACAGCAACCGCTTTTTCATCAAAATTGATTTAAAAACTATTTTTTCAGTGTAATTTTAAAGTCTGCAGCATAGTGTAAACACCACACTGAGAAATCCAATTCAACAAAATTATACTTCACACTTAACGATTATTTTCATAACAAAATTGACTTAATCATGGGCATAAAAAAAGTCCTAACCAAAAAAAGTTAAAAAAACGCATGCTCTGATAAAGCCAATTTTTTTTAGATCACTTGTTAGGTGTAAAGTATTCCTGTGGTGTTTACCAATACACTTTGTATCTAAAAGAAAAGTCTACTTTTTGATATTTCTCTGGGATACACTATAGTACTCCCTAAAGGTTACAACCATATCATTGTGGGAAGCTCCTCAAATAAACCAAACGTTAACGATAATGTCCCTATTTTTTTGTAATCTTCGTGTAGAACATTAAAAAAAATTAATGTATTATGGATAATTTCACTTATCAATTCCTAAAGCATGGAAGATAATGAAGGTTAACACAGTTACAGAAAACCTCTATTTTTTAAGCAATTGTTTGGAAAGCATTGTATATTCTGATACTCTTCTGTTGGGATAATTGTCTATAATTCAAAATCCCACCAAACCCAAACAAAAACCTGAAATAGCTATTTGTTAAACAAATTTAAATGGGCATACAAACTTTTTATCATGTGTTACACTTTTTCTATGGCATAAGTGTTCTAGTTGCCTATATTTTTGAAGAAAGTAGTCATTTATTAATTATGTAGTAGATAATTGGGAAGTCACGCAAACAGCTTCAAAATAGCATGTTAAGCTTCTTCCAATGGACAGTTTACTAGAAAATTTAAAATCAATTGAGAAAAACCATTAAATTAACACTAACAGAATTTATATATTTAGTATGAGGGTGCAATTAATTGTTCTTAAAGCATTTTTCTGTCATTGAGTATATGATATTTTCTGACTTCCCTGCTTTAATTGAAAATCTCTATTCCTTTTAAGCCTTAACTGATTCCGATTGAGCCAGAAGTCAAGCAAATCTCTTATGAATATATTATAACCATAACTTTAAGCAGACTTTAAACTAAATAACCGTGTGGTTCTGATTATTTTTTTATTACATGCAGACACAAAATATACCCTAATAGTTGTAAATTGTCTACATTCTAAAAATTATTCATCTTGTTTGGTGTCTTTAATTTCTTAATTAATGTCTGTCACATGTGCAGTCCTTAGCCACATTATAATGACCAGTCAATTTTGTATTGAAAAGTCCACATTTTGAGGTGTTGGGAAATTTCTGATATGCGAGAAATTAGTTTTAATTTTAAGCTTGGATAAAACAAGTTTTTTTTTAATTGCAAATTTCAAGTGTTACGATAGTTTATCTAATATTTTGTTATCCAGCCCTGTGCCTTGACAGCTTAAACATTCTTTCACATGCTTTTAATGTGATTTAAGGCCACTTAAATTATTATTTCTATTCTAGCGACGTCTATATATATATCTTCCGTCGCCCGACATATTTGGGATAATAATCATCACGTTAATGAAGATAATCTGAAATTAATAAAAAATGTTAGACAACCAGGACAGCTGAACCCCTTCGAGAGTATATATATATATATATATATATATATATATATATATATATATATATATATATATATATATATATATATATATATATTGCGAAGTATAATTACAACAAAAATTGTATGAACGTTTCACCACCGCCGATTACGAGTCACTTGATCGATTGCTTTGTTAAATAAAATTCCCACGTTTCAACACATCCTGAAGATAACATAATAATACAGATAGTTCCGCCAAAGTAAACTATGTTAATTTAGTTGTCGTTGAACCTTCCCAAATTTATTAGATTGACACCTTTTGGATAAGTTAGTAGGGACAGTGCAAAGACCTCGTCCGGCGATACAAATACAATACACTGCAGAATTTGCCTGCGAATAGTTTCTCATCTCAGTTCGGTCTCTTTACCTAATATCCGGTATATAAGGTGATGTTAGTTTTTAAAGTTAAAGCAGTTTCCCAGCCAGATTTTGTGTTCCTGCAAGTTTTTTTTTTACCATATGAAAATAGTGCTTTCATCTTCATTGAAAATGAAATGCTCATCTGGGAAAATCCCTCATGTAGTTGAAGCTTCAGTCTTTTATTTAGGACTTGGGTGTACTGGTCCTGTCTCATTATCCCCTAGACAACGTAAAGTCGGTCTAGTCATTTTCCGTTGACGGACCATACCATCATAGACATTGGGTGCCTAATTGTCCTAGTAATCCAATATAGATGATAATTTTCTTTTGTTAGTCCCCACACATACTGACTCCTATTTATCATAATCTGGAGTATGCTTTCCTCACTAAAACACACGAAATGAATCAAAATGAAGTATCCTAAAACTGATGATGGGAACAAGTGCATTTTTTACAAATTAGTTACATACCTTCATCCAATTTTTTCAGAAAAATCTGTATACTTCTGAGCTCACTAAAGTCTTTTCTTCATCATCGCCTCAGTGAGTTTCAGTTTCTTAACTGGCCTATCATATATCATATCATATCATTTATTAACCATCAATAAAAAACATTACATGGGAAGTCAACAAGCAAAAAGAGGGCACAATCGACACATGAGACCCAATAATTACATACTGACCAAAGGTCACGCAATACAGAATTGGATATATACACTTTAAAAACCACTGTATAGTTAATATAATCTACTCTCTAAATAAAACCAAATTAAAATCCTTGTATAAACAAAACAAGTTAAAAGCGATCAAAATACTAGGCAAATGAAATGGTTAGATATTCTTCTATCGTATAAAATGAATAATTCATCAGGAGGTTTTTTACACCAGACTGGAATAATCTTCTGTTGGCAATGTTTTTCAAGTCTTGAGGCAGACTGTTGAAAAGCTTGACTCCCATATAGGTAGTCCCGTGTCTTGTAGCACTGAGTCTATTAAATGGCACAGATAGCTCCCCTCCGTGACGTGTGTCGTAGTTGTGATACTCATCATTTCTCGTTCTTGAGCCTCTAGTATCCCATACATGTAAAGTACAGGCAAGTATATATTCACTGACAACTGTTAATATACCATGCTCTCTAAATAGTGGCCTGCAACTCTCTAAGGGTCCCACTTCGCTTAATGCTCTGATGGCTTTTTTTTGCTCAAGTAACACACTAGACAGCCCACGTGAGCAGCCCCAGATGAGAACTCCGTATGTCGCCAAAGAATGGAAGCTGGCAAAGTACACTGCCCTAGCCGCAGGATAGGTCGAACACTTCACCACCCTCCTTATTCCATATACAACACGTGACAAACGTGTGCATAATGCCTCTGTGTGTGCGTACCATTTCAAAGATGTGTCCAAGGTAACACCCAGAAACCTTACAGACTCTGACCGGCCATCAGCTCCTGTGGCAAAGTTCATTATTTTAGTCTTTTCCTCATTCATTTTTAATGTATTGCAACCAAACCAATGTTTAGCTTGTTCTAAACTGTTTTGCATCTTAAGCTGCACCCCTCGATCACCACTGGCTCTGTTAATGAAGCTTGTATCGTCTGCAAAGAGATAGGTCCCATAAGCATCTATATTTTGAACCAAATCATTCAGATATATGACAAAGAGGACAGGCCCCAACACCGATCCCTGAGGCACACCGGCATCAAGATGAACACTACCAGACATTTTATCATTCCACTGCACCACCATTGATCTGTTGTTTAAATATGATCCTAGCATGCTTCCTGCTAGACCCCTCACACCATAGTAATAAAGCTTCTCAAGTAGCAATCTGTGATTCACTGAGTCAAAGGCTTTGCTCAGATCTATAAAAGCAATTTGTACTTTGTCCTTCTTTTCGAAACCATCCAATATGTCTGTCACGACCTGCACAAGGGCTGATACAGTGGATTTTGATTTTCTGTAACCATACTGATTATCATTTATCAGTTTATTCTTTTCAAAAAAGTCCACTATTCTGTTTTTTAACAATGCTTCAAAAACTTTTGATAATACAGGTAGGATAGAGATGGGTCTATAGTTGCAGCATGAATTTATATCACCTTTTTTGAACAATGGTATCACCTTAGCAATCTTTATCAAGTCTGGGAATATACCAGCTTCAAAACACCTATTTATTATGACAGTCAAAGGTCCTACTATCACTTCAATAATGCACTTCAGAAACCTTGTCGAGAAGCCATATATGTCTTTGGAATCTTTAGCTTTTATCTTCTTGACTATTTGAAGGACCTCCTCCTCAGTAACCGGGCTAAGAAACATGGAATTCCCGCAGCTCTCACTTCTCCTCAACATGTCGCACGGATCCAACGAGACAGTGGAATCTCCAGAGTGAGCACCCACACGCGAAAAATACCTGCTGAAGTCCTCTGCAGAGAGCACAGTTTGATTGTCGCATTTTCTCCTTTGTTTTGAACCTATTTCCTGCTTAATTATTCTCCACATTGCCGATGACTTGTTCGTTGACCTATTAATGTAGTCTTCATTAGATCCTCTCTTCAGTTCATCTAGTCTATCACTATATATTCTCTTAAAATTTTTATAACATTGGTCAGACTCTTTATCTTTTCGTACTCTTCTGATTGTGTCAAGAGCATCCAGGATGTTTTTCATTTTCACCACTTCTTCACTGCTACAACGGAACCTTTCCCTTTGACCGCCTCTAACTCTAATTACTTTTTCAGGAAAACACAAATTAAATTCTCTCTCCAAAATACTATGGAAACTAACAAAACACTGTTCTGCATTGTCCCCCTCCAATACTGGCGTCCAATCAATTTCTCTCAATCTATTCATATATTTATCTGTGTTAATTCTATCTATGTGTCTAACTTTGATGTATTTTGTTTCAGGAAGTAACTGTACATCAGCCTTAAGCTCTACAATCTGTCCATAATGATCGGACAAGTGCAACTCGACTGTCCGAGCACCAATAACCCCCACTGTACCAGCTATGCAGATGTTGTCGATACAGCTCGCACTATTTGCTGCCACTCGGGAAGGCTCTGAAAATTTGTATCCAATATTATACTCGTTCAATAAATTGACAAAACTAGTCTTGTCTTTACTATTATTCAGCACATTTATGTTAAAATCACCAGCAATGCACAGTCTTCTATTGGGATACTTCTTTTCCAACATGTACAACACTTGCTCCAGTTTTTGTATAAAGCACTCTATGCTACCAACCGGTGGACGATAAACCCCCAACACTATCAGTCTGTGATCAGGTAAATCAATTCCCACACATTCAAAGTTTTTTTCTAGAGACATCTCCTCTATTTCTTCAATTTGTGTTGCTTTGATATGCTCTTTTCCAAGTATAAGTACTCCTCCCCGCAAAGCTGACCTTCTACAAAAGGCATACTTGATCTCATACGGAGGGCTGTTGAAGACATCTAGCTCCCCCTGACATAACCAATGTTCTGTTATAACCGCAATGTCGATCCGTTTATCATCTAGTGCTTCTAACAATATTTCATGTTTTTTGCCTGCACCCTGTATGTTTTGATTCAACACACAGAGTGAAGCTCTCTTTTCGTTTAGTTTTTTTGCTCTGATGTTGGGTCTAAAAAATCTCCGATTACTCTCTTTTCCAAGTGGAATCGATATCTTCTAAAAGCGATGCCCCTGGGCCAAAAACTATCTTCATATACGCTATCTATATACTTATAATCGAGACCTATTTTGAAGCATTTGCTGTCTTTCCTTACATTAGAAGTTTTAATTTCCTGAACAGTTATATCCTCTTCTTTTTCACCAGTTTTATTCCCTACATACGATTTCACAACATCTTCAGTCACATGGTCCTTAACCCTGGATATAAACATCCATGCCTTCTTTTTTTCTGCCTGTCTACCAACAAATTGGCCGCTATCAGCTGTTTCAGATGTTTCTGCTGTACCCAATTTTACATGCTTTCTCCGCCTGTTTTTGACTGGAATGAAACCCTGCTCATCTAACACGACCTCACTTCCATTCATCTGAGTCAAGCCACCCAAACTCTCTACAATGATGTTTGTACATTTATTTGGGGCCACCTGTACTTCACTTTCACCACTCTTCACCTCAGACTGTTTACCACACATAAACTCCATGTTTGCCTTCATGCCCCTGTTTTCACCTTCCGTCTGCATTCTAACATCTTTATTGTTGTGATATCTTCCCATGTTTTTCTGTGTCTTTCCAGACAGATTAATATCCTTTTCGATTTTTGCATTTTTAAAATATTCATTAAATTTTTCACAAACAGCTTTATCTACTTGACTCCTTATCATTTCATTGATAACAACTTTTAAGTCTTCATTTTTGTTTACAAATTTATTAGACATCTGATTATTTCTAAATTCCTCAAGTTGCTCCAGTAGCAATCTATTTCTCTCCTCCAGTTCTGTGTTCATTTCAACTAACACTTGATTTTCCTGCCTCAATGTTTCTATAAGTATATCCTTGCTAACCTCTTCATCTCTGTCAACAGCCACACTCTCACTTACACCTTCAATCCTCTGACTTTCACAACATTTCTTTCTTAAAGAACAGCTGCTATGAAAAACTGCACCACAATTTCCACAGTTCACCTTTTTAACCACTCTCTTTTCACAATAACAACAAAATCTATTGAGAGCACTTTCCTGCTGACTAACTCTGTCAGCCATCTTGAATGAATGAGTACCATTGCCACAATTTTTTACCATTCGGCGTGTTGTTCTGACTGATACATTGACGCCACTATTCCTCAAAGTGTTGATAGGTTCAGATGTTATTTGTCTATTTTCCAGTAATGATTTTCCTTAAAAGTAGCCTTCCTCATGGTGTTTCTACTTATTGCCTGACACATTTAGAAACACATTGGGGCTCCCAGGACACCAACACATTAAATTTTTCTTTTATATTGCCTACAGTTATTTTGGGTATCTTCTACCTGTTGGCTATTTCTCGTTGAGAAAAGCCCCCTGCCTCTGATAAAGCCTTAACCATGACCTTTACCCATAACCTTAAACAGGATATAAAAAGAAAAGGTTCATTTTCCCAAGAATCAATGAGTGTAATATTAATTTTTTTGGTAAAGGTGCGCTTTAAGCACGTCTGTATTTCAACTGTGGACTATTGTCAGACTTGTCACTTTAGAACCCTGGCCTACAGCATACATCACGTTTATATAATTGTTTCATGTGAGCATAATATGTACCTTACCACATGGTTTTCCCCAAAACTTTGAAAGCGCAAAACACAATAACAAAAAACGTTGATAGTTTAAACAGTTGACAGACCACGTAAAAAGTAAAACCCTGCCAGAAATGCCATATAGAAACATATAAAAAAACTTATGGGTTTCTATTTTTTCTCCCTCAGGGCTCGTCTGCAGTTTTGCTGCCCCGATAGCACGGCAGCCCTTGGTCTATTGTGCATTGGGTTTCTATATGGTTGAATATGAGTATTTCAAACTGAAATTCCGATAAAAACCACATAAGAATCCTATATGATGTTTCCATATTAAGATACAGGGGTTTCATTTGGAAATCCCCATAGAAACCCATAATTAAATATGGAAAATATGGTAGCTTATCTAGAATTTCACATCAACTCTCTCACAATAGTATGAAAATCCATATAGAATCCTTCCAAAACGGAACTCCATATAGATCCCTATAATCCCATTTGAGCAATCTGATTGGTTGGAATCTGAAACAAAACTCCCATCAGTAATTATAATGTAACATAACCTGTCGTCAATGCGTATTATCTATATAGTTGTATACATTAGGGTCAATAATTCTAAGCAGTTTATATATGTGATTAGTGCTTAAATCAGTGGAACTTAAATATGAAACTTGCAAGCAAAAAGAAACGATATAACTTTTGAGGTTATAATATTTTGTTAATGATAAATTTACATCGCTAAAGACTTAGACAGATTGCTTCAGGAGGTCTAAAGCTTAAAAAAATGTGAGTTTGATATATATTTTCGTTTTCGTTAAAACCAACTAGAGCCGAAACAGCAATTAAGCTTGTGATTTCTCCCGATCTAAAACATGTCAACAACGTTCTTTACACACGTTAATTAGACCACAGCTTTAACTAATGTTTTTAATTGTTAAACTGGGTAATTATTGTAAATAAATTAAATTATTTTGTACTTACAAGCAGAACCCAGCACCTATCAAAACTTCGAAAGCGCAAAACACATAAACAAAAAACGTTGATTGTTGAACAATTGACAATTACTCTCTGCAAATCGACGAGCAATATTCATCAATACAAATCACGTAACACTTACGCTTTGTGATTCTGATTCCAGGGTTCAGGTCCCTGCTCGGGCGCCATTTTGTAACCATTCCTTGGTGCACAGGGTGAATTATTTAGTGGAATAGATCAACGGGTTTACGGGAACGGTCCCGGGCGCCAGATTTTGAAAGGGTTTACTCCCTACGAGGGTCTATGCGACCTCGTCACAAGACTCTGACCACTGGTGTGATCAGAGTGCCTGGATAGCTCTGTGGAGAGGGTCCGGTAGCCTTTGCTGTAACAGGCCGTGTAGTTACCTCCGGGGTGGCGGGCTTTAATCGCTACCCCGATAATTCCCTGACCTGAAATTCTATATAGATGTAGCAGATTTATTTAAAGACGAGATATTCTATTTACAACGTTTATTAAGAAACCATATATACAAAGATTCGAAATCCTGATAATGTCTACTGCACTACCCTATCTTGTATTATATACCTTAGAGGACGGACGAGGCGAGATTAGTCAATTACTTGTACGGAGGAGGATCCGACGTCGGTTTAACCCTCTGTACCTTGGGTCCAGAGGTCCCGCCACGAATATCCCGAGCACCGCGGTTTACGACTCTGAGATGCAGGTAATAGATGGACCGCCACAGTGGGCGTTAGATAATCGACCAAACAGCGTATCCTCGGGCGAACCCGATGTCGTGTCAGTCAAGATACCTCGACACCTGTGGACATCGAGAACAAAAAGGAAGTGAGTGTGATGGGGTCGTCACGGGATACTACCGCGAACTAATTTGATCTAAGCTTACTTGTGTCACTACAGTGTCTCAACCAGGATCAAATCAGGACGGACGTGCGTAATCCACTTGAAAAGTCTGTGTGGGTAAGCTTAAAGTGCGCCTTTACCCAAATTTAAAATGATCTACAGGCATAAATGGACTCCCGTTAACACATTAAAAAGTGTATTTGTGATGTACTTACTTTGTTTTTTGTCTGTAAACATTTAATTTTGAAACCATGTCATATGCCAGGAGTTCAGATTACATTTGGACGCTAAATCTTAGAAAAATCCGGTGACTGAAGTGTTGCCAACGTTTAAATTTATTAGTCAGTGTTGTCACATTGTAGAAGATATAACTGTTTACAAATATAGAACACTTAGTTTCAAAATGATGACACGGTAAATTATAAAAATCACAAAATTAAATATCGGTCAAAATAATTGCGTTAGGGACTGTAATTATTTTAGTAAAGGTATGTTGTCTGCTGTTTCTATAACTAGAGTAGCAACTGTAGAACCAATACAATTTTAAAATGATTCTTATTTTCTGCAGAGCGGCATGAAATCTGATGGTTAGGTATAAATAATCTAAGATTTGAAAGGTTGCTGTCTTATTCTATATATATAATTATATGTATTGTATGTATATTTTAATATTCCAGAAAATGGATAAGTTAATTATGATGATTACTTGAAGTGACGTGGGGTAGAAATCATAAGTAATTTTAATAACTAAAACTTTTGTGTCTAATTGTCAGAAATTAATTTACTTTATGTGTATACAACAGAAACTTTCAGTAAGAAAGTTGCGTTACTGTTACTTTTAGTAAAATGTTACTTACGAAAGAACCTATTTGCAACGCTTAATATAAAATATCATTTGATGTGAAGTTGTTTCCATTGTATTACCATTATTTCTGTGTATATAAAAGAAATATAATCAAATTTTTATTATGATAAATTCTTTAAAGTGTATAGTATATAGGTCATTAATAATATCAATGTGGAAATTTAGGTGAAAGATAATATATTTGTACATTAATTATAAGTGTTCTAATCATTTGTGTATATTGAGAGCAAGTTCTGATACTTAGTTGTGGCCATATCACAGTTTTTGTTCAGAGATGTCACTATTACCAAACCTCATATTATACCCAGTCTTCGGATTTCGCTATATAAAGTGACCAATTAAAGTGATTAGATGGCAAATTAACAAAGCTGAACATGTCATTTTTCAATAACATGCTTGATGTTCACTTGTTAATTTAATTAATTCTTTGCATAAGTACACCTGGGGAATCCAAATCACCACAACACATTTTAAAAATCCTGATGATGGTTTCACTAACCGAGTTATCGTCATCAGATGATGAATAATTCTACAGGTTTTTTTTTGTTTGACATAGTAAATTTCTAGATCGAAAGGGAACGTGCAGATTCCTTAAATAACTCGGTACCGTTCTTTTGAAGCCCATTATCCTTATATTAGATAAGGGCTCATAAATTTGTCGACCAGAAGATTAAAGCAGGTCTTCGACCTCGTAGTTTCACTACACACTAAACAAACGATGGGTCTTCGACAACAATTTTACTTCGGACTAGTTCGTTTACCTAGACGCGATATAAATAAACGGTAGCTAGTAGTTTATTTTAGAATTTTTCTTCCCCTGAAGATGTTGACATGGTCAACGCAACGATTGTTAGGTATCTGAAATATGTGTTGTGGTGATTTGGGTTCTCCAAGTGTACTTAAAATCTAATGTTCAGTTCAAACTTTAGACCTAATAAAAATATTTTTCATCTGCAAACTTCCCATATCTTTATATGTTCAACTTTGTTATGTGTATCGTTTTAAATGACAAAAATAATTATTTAAACAGCTATAGATCAATTTGATTAAGTAGAATATTCTAACGCTAAGTAATTTAAGTTTTTAGTTTCAGCAGTTCCACGATCTAAGTTTTTACTGAGCATAAAATTACTTTGGCATCTACTGTAGGTAATACTTTCATTAAATGGTTGTATTTTATTTATTTTTTTTGGCATAGGCTTAGGGGTGTCTCTCACAGGTTCCAAAACAGGAAATTAATTTCGTCTGGTTCTCCTATTGAAGTCTACCTTAAAAATTTCTGGAATAAAGTCGGTTTTATAAAATAAAAAGCAGGGAAATTACTTTCTCACTTAAAAATATTTCACTTGTAACATTAGAAGGTCTTCTCCATATATAAGTTTTTTAATAAATAAATGGCACCATGAGACCCTCACAAAGTTTCCTAAAATTTTTAAAAATCTTCGGTCTCCCATATTTATAATAGTAATTTATTTTCTTACACCGGTAAAGTGCACAACCTGTTGCCAATTACAAGGAGTGACAATTTTAAATTGTGGCATTTTTTTCCTGCCTCTTTCAACAACTCAGTGAGTTTCATCAGCTTCTTGCTAAATATGTACACACATTACAAATTTATAACTAATTATTTTAAAAGATGGTGTGACATTTAGAATACAAACATGAGACATCACTACTAAAAGATCCCGGTTTTAACTTGAACAGTTGTTTAACACATATTACAAACTCTTCTATGCTATCCTCAAATTAAACACTTTCTAACCAATGTATTACGCAAGAAGCTACTTGGTTGTCACCACATCTATCAACATTCTCATCCCACACAAAACAATCGCTGTTGCATATTGTTGCATCATAGATTGTTATGCCATGTGTTCAGAGTTCCAAAGAAAAATGCTTTGAGTTATACAATCCCCTTTTGGTAAACATTTTTGTTAGTCTATCATTACATTATTACTTTTTTCTTCTTATATTTTCTGGATTCTTTGTCTTGGGATTTTATCTTATGATAATTGTCAGTTTCTTGAAAGTATTTTCACAATCTTTAAAAGCAAAACTCTGTTATCTTGAGATTTCACCTCCTATAATCGCAATTTATATTTATCACATGCATCATGAATGAATAGTTGGAATTATAACCGTTATTTTTGGAAATCACTGTAAATTTTATTTACTTTTTTTATGCAAAACAAAACTTTTTGAGTTGCTTTACTAATATGTAGGGGAAGGTGGGAGAATGGTGCTCACTTAATTAAAATATGTAAATTTTAATCGAAAATAACAAACAGCCTTTTCGAAAAAAATTCATGAGCTTTATTCTATCCACTTTGGGTCATATACAGAAGAAAACTCAAAAAATAACTTCTTAAAACAAAACAAAAAATAATTGAGTCCACTATGTGGTGAGCGCTATTTCCCCGAGGTCCCGGGTAATGGCGCTCAATGAGTTATCAATAATTTCAAAGTCCTATTCATCCCGGCAGAAGTCACAAATATACTTTTTTGCTTTTGAGCAACCACTGCATTTCTGGTGAACCCATTTTCCACACATTATACACCTATACCACAATTCTCCATCTCTACTAAACTCGCCACAAAGTATGTAAAACTCGTTTGGGTCAGCGTCATCGAGCTCATCATCATCACATAGATTAGTATCATCTATGCTTTCTTGAAAAGATGAAGATTCTTCTTCACATATCTTTAGTTTAACAGCTTTCCTCTTGGTACATTTATTAATTGATGCAGATTTAATTGTTAGTTTTTTTGGCCCGACTTTTGTCTTTCTCCTCAAACACGTCTTTAAATGGCGTTGAAGTGAGAATCTCAGAGTGTTTCTTACGTCTTGAAAGCCTGTTCTGGTAAGTTGATGGACCAGGAATTGGCAAAATATCGGAGAATGATATATTTTGATTTGAATTGTACTTCAAATTCAAATTTGGTGGAGTTTTGTGAACTTCGTTTCGACCAACAAAGGGAACTGGAGATGTTTCGTTTCTTCCTTTAGCTGTTGATGGATCATCAGGATCTCTTAGAGAATCAGACGCCAAGAAGTCCTCATCATTACAGACATTTGGATTTTTTGGATATATTCCTGTCTCTTGGAATCCTTTCACAGCTTTTTCTATCGTGGCTATACGTGCATATGCTTTATTGAATAGGTCTGCCAAATCATACAAGTAATTGACATATACTGCCTAGATTTGATGAAGATATCCATTTCTCTGCTTAACGCTGTTTTCAGTGGTCCAAATACTGTTAGATCCAACGGCTGCATCCTGTGCGATGTATGAGGTGGTAACGACAGCATATGGATTCCATTTTCTTTGCAAAACTGGTAAGTATTGAGTAAAGTGTGGCTGCTGTGATTATCGAGTATAAAAAGAACTGATTTTTCAGGGGATGCATGAATTTCTTTCTTGAAATCTTAAAGCCACTCCATAAACAATTCTTTTGTCATCCAGCCTGCCTTACTGCATCTATAGATGGAACCAGGGAGGGGGGCCTCCTCATTCTAACAGGGGTGTCATGCGTTGTCTTGGGTAGATAAACATTGGAGGAATGAACACCCCAGGTGTACTTATTGCACAGCATACGGTATGATTTTTACCATGCTCCCAACTGGTTATAACGCCAATCTGTTTTTGTCCTATTTGAGCTAGTATGGTGCAAAAATTTTGAACTGTAGATATTCCTGTCTCATGTACGTTAAAAATCCTCGCAGGAAGACATTTATAACGTTCCATTAAAGATTCAATGTTCGAGAAAAAGCAATTAACTTGATCTCTGTTAAAAGCTCTTACTCTATTCATGCTTGTTGCTCTGGTTTTCTTAAACTTAAATCAGGCTTCCTTTTAAGAGAACCATACATCCAATCTGCACTGGCAAGTTTTGTCGTCCTATTAAATCTGTGTTTAATTTTGTTCCTTTCAGCGAACTCGTATACCACTTGTCTTAGTTATATTTGAGACACTCCATAAAACAATTTTGACAATAGCGAAACATGTGTTGCAATTTCGTTTTCCTGGACTGGAGTGAATATTGTAGAGCGTCCTAATTTAGGAGCTGTGCAAATTCCAGTTCGCAATCGATGTCTAATTGAACTATAGGGAATACACTATTGTTTGCTGGCAAGTCGGATACTTGTTCCGTTTCGAATTGCCTCTAAAGCTTCACTCATTTTTTCAACTGACCAGGATGCTATTTGTGTGGTTCTTTTTCTTTGACGGGGCATCTAAAATAGAAGGAAATTGCTATTAGAAACTGCAAGGGGCAATGGCGCTCACTCTCGGGGTAATGACGCTCGGAACGAACAGCATAACCCATCTTGTTTGTTAGTGGTTCATAACCTAAAAAACTTTAACGCCTTTATTGATCTCAAAGATGCACAAAGGAATGTAAACAGCATTAAAAGCCCACTCAAGTTCTGTTTATATAATATGAAGAAATTGAAAATTATATTACTTATGATTAGTTATTTGTAGGCACAATGTTTTATTAAATTTCAAGGCAAAACACTTTCAAGTATACTGACTCTAGTGTATGCTAAAATCAAACTGTTGGTTGGTAGTCAATTCTTCACTAACACCGCCTAGTACGCTACGTTGTCAGATTGTGTCCAAATTCATTTCTTCAAGGTCAATTACAGTGAGCGTCATTCCCCATGTGAGAGTCATTACCCCACCTTCACCTACCAAAAGATTTTTTTTTAGCAGTTTTCACAAAAAAGTTATTCGGCCTGCAAGTGTGTCCGGTCATTTTGGCTCACCTTTTATAGGGTAAATATACATAAAGTAGATTTTGTGCATTCAAATGTGTTTGATTTGTTTTACAGTACAGTAGAGTACAAATCATAAACTAGAGGATAATACAATTACACAGGGTGATACACTTACGAAGAAACATGCCACGTGTCTTCTGCACAACCTCAAATGTCGAATGTGGTTAATTCCAAGAAAGTGACGCCGGGGTCTTGAACATCTGTCTCAACAAATATCGTACCGACTGTAAATCAAACTAAAGAGTTTAATTTTAAAGAAATCTGTGAACTTCAAATTAGTAGAAACAATGGCCACAGCAATTTTCCAAAGGTATGCTCAATATAAACAGTGTGATTTGTTTTCAAAGTAATTTTAATATTTACCCCACAAAACTTATGATTGACAAACGAAACAAATGTAGCATTAATAACTAGAGGTGTGCGAAGCTTCGAAATCTCGAACCGAACCTTTGGTTCTAAAATATGTTTGCACTAGCGAGGTTGAGGTAGTTCAAAGTTCCAAATATGTAATTCTTCAGAATAGTTCGAACTTCAAAATATGTAATTCTTCTGAATAGTTCGAACTTTGAAATATGTAATTCTTCAGAATAGTTCGAACTTCGTTGCTCAAAAATACTTCGAAATTTAACTTTAGACATTGAATGTTGCCAAAGGTAGCGAGGTTAGCTTTAAACTCGTTATCGGTCTCATTGAGTCGATAGCGTGATTTCACTCATGCATATTTTTGACAGTAGATGGGACACATTGACACATGACGGAGCCATTTAGCAATCACATAATTATTTTTCTTATATATCCTAGCCTCCCAACACCTATTTCAGTAACAACATTATGATGGCGGTCTTAGAAAGCGATCGGTAACATAAATTTTCAGAATTTGAAGATAATTTTAGATTGCCTTTAGAAAACACTGGTTTCAACATGCTTTATTTCACAGTGAGCCAAAACAGTTAAATATTCACACAGTTCAAACTTGTAAGTGGTTATTTTATACCTATCATGCTCACTCTCAACAACAATCAGCACTGGAAGGCATTTTCACCCAATTAACCTGCAAATTTGTCGAACCCTTCCTTTTTGTAAAAAGAATGGGAATCCTGTACATATTAAATATTGTCTGTTACGATATTCCTAAATTTGGTATGTAAGGAAATCATATATGAACACTGAGGAATTTTGGGTAGTTCGATGTTCGATTTTGAATTTCTAAGAATTTTGAAGTTCGATTGTGAACCTTAAATATACTATTTCAAAGGTTCGAAGTTCGAGGCAACATATTTGCTTGGGTTCGTTAATAGTTTGGTTTGACCAAAACATGGGTTCGCACACCTCTATTAATAACAAAACTATTTTCCTATTATTACTGGGTTTTACACATAATTTTTAAGTCACTGCATTAAATTGATCATTTAGTTTTATTTCTTTTTCTTTTCTATTGTAAGTGGTATTGGCATTGGTTTTGGTTTATTCTATTTGACTTTTGCTATTATTTAAGAGGTACATAATTTAATATTTATTATTTGTGTGCTGCTTGAATCAGCGCTGATACTTATTATTAGGCTCCTTTGTATAGACTTATTTTCTAAGTACGGGTATTTAGTCCTTCAGTATTATATTTCAGACGTAAAATGATTTAGTGCACTGATTTGAAAATTGTGAAAACCTAAATATATACACAAAATATAGCACATAAATATTACTAATTTTGTATCTAAAATAACTTTGTACTGAATTTTCTTACTAAGCATTTTTATATTACTTTTTTAATGCACTTTTATACTCGGCTACATAAAATTACTGAACATCCAGGCATGTCAAAATTGGTGAATGTAAAACTGTTCTCGCCTGGCATTATGAAACGTGAATATTCATTCTAATTAGCTGTTAAGTAGTAATTGTGATTGCAGTATTGAACGTTGGGTAACTATTAGTTTTGACGCTATATTACCCTCAAGCAATATGCTACAAATTTTTAGAATATTGTCAGTATGTGGAACTAAATGTATCTATATTCCCCAATTCTGTATACACACAGAGCTTTTTGGAAAATATTTTATGTATCTTAATGTGTTTTTGTGATTTGTAGATCTTGCATTTTTAGCTTAAGGTCTCATCGTATCAAGAGAACATATTTATCACTAGGCAAGTCATATCTATTTCTGCCAAAATGTAACTAATGAGTGAAACTGCAATAAATCAAAATCTGTCTTCTATTACTTTTTTAATTTCGTGTCAAATTAGTATTAAAAAATTTTATATCATATATGTGGGTGATAAAATTTAATGTGGTTATGTAAATCATTAATATACTATGTGATAAAGATTTAATTATAGCATATTAAAACGAAAGCAGATATTACTTAATTTCACTCATTACTGTAAGTATTTACAGAAGCGTAAAAGCACATTTGGAGTAACATGTTTTTGTAATTTTTTTCTCGTAATAGCAGTGGCATTTTGAGCCTTTGGCACAGTTATTCAAGTCATGCACATGTTCACATCTCGAATCCGGCCAACGCTAGAAAAGGAAGCTTGATGATTGTTAAAAAATATATATATATACAGTGTTTCAAAAAATGATGGTCTATTTTACAACATTCAGCACAAAAAATAAGACTATTTTTTCATATGAACATGGGTCCGCAAATGCTTAGTTTTCTAAATACAGCATGATAAAGTTATTTGTTTTTGTCAGTTTTTCACGATTAAGTCCGAGTCAAATTAAAATTTTGACGTGAAAATTAGAATGTGGGGGTTTTCAAGGGCAAGAAATTTAAATATGTTATTGTTGATAACGCTGCTGGCAGAGGGCGCCACCTGTAAGACATGGCTTGCATTCAAATGGCTATAATTTTTTGACACCCAGTAATATCGACCTACCGTATAGCTACTACTAAATATTTCTGGTGTATTTCTAATTTGTTCGCATCCAAGTACAATTCTTTGCTGCAGATCATCAACATTTTCTTCATAAACAATACTTTTGAGATGCCCCCATAAATAAAAGTCCATAGGACTTAAATAAGGGGATTAGGCCGGCCATGGCTGAGGTCCACCGCGTCCAATCCATCTGCGTCCAGCAGTATTGCTTAGGTAATTTCTGACATTTAGGGGGGCTCCGTCATGCATAAACCACAGGTTATGTCTTATGTAAAGAGGTACATTTTCTAATAACCCATTTAGTTGGTTTTGCAGGAATTCAAGGTAAGTTGTAGCATTAAGTCTGTGAGGTAAAAAAATGAGTCCCATCAGATTACACCCTACAATTCCAGCCTATACATTTAAGGAAAATTGCTGTTGATGCCTTTCAAAAACTTCCTGGAGATTTTCGTCAGCCCAAATATGGCTGTTACGAAAATTGACGATCCCGTCGCGCTTAAATCCAGACTCGTCAGTGAACAATACACAATTCAACAAGTTTTCTACATCATTATGCTGAAGAAACCATTGGCAAAATTGTAGGCGAGGTATAAAATCTCTTTCAGGCGATAGTGCCTGCACACGTTGGATATGATATAGATGCAATTGTTGCTCGTGTAGAACTCGCCATATTGTTGATTGGATGCTCCCAGATGATTGGCCATTTCCCTAGTACTTATTTTTGGATTTTGTTCAATTTCATCCAGAACAGCCTCTTCAAAATCAGGATTTCGTGCACTTCGTGGTCTGCCTCGATCAGCAATAACTTTATTAAGGGTACCTGGTAAAAAAATATATAATCGAAAGAGACAGATCGATGTATTAGATAATGTAAGTATGTATCTGTTTCTCGCAGACGGATGTCAATCCGTTGAAACATCCTTCTGTCTGGAATTCTCCGATTTGGGAAGGCTTCTTTATACAGTCGTTTCGCCTCATAACAGTTACCAAAAGCCCGTGAATACATAACATGCATGTCTGTTAGTTCATTGTTGGTAAAGACTTCCATATTTAATTAGAAAAATTACGGAAAATACAATTAATTACTTAAAAATAGTGAGTAGTCTCAATCGTAAAAGTCAAATGTAGTATATATCACAACTAAAACGCAAAAGTCAAGTACTGTAACGATGGAAACCACTTTGTTAAATGGTTTGTTCAAAGTTTGTTATCATGGCTTTTTATTTTATCTTTATGATTGTGTCTTGTCAGTTCTTTTTTCTGGTCAGATTTTAATTTTTAACTAGAGAGTAAGAAAATTAAGTTTATACATACTGATGTCAATTAAAAGGTGAAAAATGTATTCCTATGATTTGTCGCAGAATTAACTTTTGAGCGACATCGACATACAAAAATTGAAATATCTCGAAAATGGTGTCTGAGAGATTTAAATCGAATATATATTTTTTGCTTACAATTTATAAGGGCTGCAATGTAGCTATACGGTAGGTCGATATTATTGGGTGTCAAAAAACTATGGCCAATTTAATGCAAGCCATGTCTAACAGGTAGCGCCCTCTGCCAGCAGTGTTATTAACAATAACATATTTAAATTTCTTGCCCTCAAAAACCCCCACATGCCAATTTTCAACTCAAAATTTTAATTTGACTCAGACTTATTCGTGAAAAACTGACAAAAACAAATAACTTTAACACGCTGTATTTAAAAAACTAAGCATTTGCGGACCCATGTTTATATGAAAAAATAGTCTTCTTTTTTTTGTGCTGAATGTGCACCTGTAACATAGACCATCATTTTTGAAACACTCTGTATATATATACTGATTCAGTTGTTTCATTATATTATATAAATGCACTGTGATAAATGTATTTTCTTAATTTTTTGTGTATCATGGTGAATTCAGAATAAAAGTAGAAAGTCTTGATGTTTTCTATCAAATCTTATTCCAGCAGTTTTATAATTCATTTAAGTTTTTTATAGCTAGTCTGTTATTATTTGTTTTAGCTGTCATCTTTATACTTTTCCTCAAAAGCAATTATTTTTATTAACAATTTACTTGAATAACGTATTTTTGCATTAAAAATAATAATTAGTGGATATGTAATTATAAATAAGAAATTGACATAATTATATTTATTGTAATTTTTCTTTGTTTCATTTATTTGTAATTATTATGTAAAATAATGTGTATACTAAGTGAATAAATAAATTAGTATAGAAAATTTGAAGTATTTTATTGGATTGGTCGGATTTACAAAAATTAGTGGTGTGCACACTCTTGTCTTTTCGAAACCGAACTTTCTACAAATTCGAGCAATTATGTTGACTTAAATTTCGAACCTCAGAAAGACTATGGCAAAAATTTACACTCGAACTTTTTAAAATTTTAAAATCGTGGATATCATTTTCTTGAATAAAAATTAAACATATTGTTGCGTTTTCTCCGGGTTCTGGATAAGTGAGACTTTTAATTTTAACAAAACAACTTTATTTACACTCTAAATATGGATACAATAAAATTTCTAGAATGTCTCTCTCACAAAACACTTCATTTACTGGCCTTACAATTACTACTCTCAACAAAAGTCACTAATCTGGTACTACAGTCACTACTCTCTTAACACTTTACACTGCTTCTTCAAGTCACTACCACATTATCTTACTGAACTGAACTAACTCGGGCTGGCTTGCTTTCGCTTTTATATACTCGCCGTACCTTCCCCTCCTTTCTAGAGCCTTCCATTCCAGAACGTTCCAGGACCTTCTTTTACTAGAAGGTTCTGTGAATACAGATCGGTCCCGTGTGTATACAGGGGGATGTATATACAGGATGATCCAAATGTGGTCACCACTCCTATGTTACACAAGAGGTGTTTCTCGTAATATAAGATCTCTCTGCGTATACAGGGTGTAAGGGTTCTCTGCGTATACAGGGTGTATATACAGGGTGTTCGGAATGTGCAGACCTCAGTTATCCGTTCCGACGGGGTACAAGTTGGTAACTTCGTTATTTCTGGTCCTAGAGGGTTGAGACTTCGCCTGAGGGGGGTCACCCCAGGCACCCCCAGGGGGGGTGGGGAGGCGGTGTTGCCAGACTGTGCAAAAATTCCCAGATGTTGGGGAAATTCTGGAGATGTGGCAACACCGCACCTACGTCTATTGAAGTGCTTTGTAACACTGCCCCCCTCCTTAAGACTGTTCGTCCCGAACAGTATTTACCGGCCGCCAACTTGGGGGTTCGTTGCCCCGATAGGGACTCAACCTCTCTATGTGAACAACTTTGGGTTTAGTTCTTGGAGACAGCTGGATTCTGTAGACTAGGTCGTTAATTTTCTTAGTCACCAAGTATGGCCCTTCCCATGGTTTCTGAAGTTTGGGACTGAGGCCCTTTCTCCTTGTTGGTTGGTACAGCCACACTGCATCACCTTCCTTGAATGTATGGGGTGTTGCTCTGCGATCCAAGCGCATCTTCATCCGGTCACTGCTTAAGAGGAGCCTATCTCTGACACATCTGTGTATAGTGCGCAGTTTTCCTTCTAGGTCGGCGACATACTCAGGTAACGTAGCTAGGTCCGCTATGTCCTCGTTCGGTGGTGGTCTCGTCATGTCGATTGGTAGCCGCATCTCTCTGCCGGTCAACATCATGGATGGAGTGTAGCCGGTAGATTCATGCTGAGAGCTTCTGTAAGCTAGGAGGAACAGAGGTATCAGCTTGTCCCAGGTTCTCTGATTCTCGTCAACAAACATAGCAAGATACTGATTGATGGTCCTGTTATGCCGTTCTACCATGCCGTCTGATTGAGGGTGGAGTGGCGTTGTTCTCGTTTTCTTTATGCCTAGCAAGTCCATTAGGCTCTTCCAAACCTCTGATTCGAAATTCCGGCCCTGGTCGGTGTGAATCTCCAAGGGTACGCCATGCCGTGATATGACATTTTCCATCAGGGCTTCTGCCACGGTCGTTGCCTCTTGGTTGGGGATCGGCGCAACTTCAGGCCATTTCGAGAAGTAGTCCATCGCCACCATTATGTATCTGTTCCCAGACTCTGTGATGGGAAAAGGTCCTGCGATGTCTACGGCAACTCTCTCCCACGGTGCACCTGAGATGTACTGCATCATTTTTCCTCTGGATCGGGTCTTTGGTCCTTTCTTTGAAGCACATTGGTCACACCTTTTGCACCATTCTTCCACGCTCCTTCGGCAGTTTATCCAATAGAAGCGGTCTCTCACTCTGGCAAGAGTCCTGTTGACCCCAAAGTGGCCTCCACTTCTACTATTGTGTAACTCTTGAAGAACACTGCTTATGCACTCATTTGGCACAACGGTCTGGTATATACAGTCTCTACCATCGGCAGTTTCCCATTTTCGAGCGATCATGTCATTCTTTAGACACAATGAGTCCCATTGTAGCCAGTAGCCTTTAACCTCCGCCCCAAACCGGGACACATCGTGCCACTCAGGTCTTTTCCCCTTTTGTAGCCATTCTCTAATATTTTTCAAGTCTGGATCTGTCTTCTGTGCGTCTCTGATGTATTCAAGATTTACGTCTAGATCGGTGTTATTCTTCTGTCCTGCCACCAGTTGTTTGATCTGATGAGTTACTTTGTCGATCTCTTTGTTCTCTTGTCGCTCGCAAAATTTACATTCATGCACTGAACATGGTCTTCTCGACAGGCTGTCTGCATTGGCGTGACTTCTTCCTCTTCGATGTTCAATCCGGAAGTCGTAGCTCTGCAGTTTCTCTATCCATCGTGCTATCTGTCCTTCAGGATTTCTGAAGTTCAGAAGCCATTGCAGAGCAGAGTGATCTGACCTCACGCGGAATGTTCTTCCGTACAGGAAGCTGTGGAAATGTTCGATGGATCTTACAACTGCCAGCAGTTCTTTCCGGGTTACACAGTAATTTTTTTCTGCTTTTCCGAACGTTTTGCTGAAGTAGCCTATCACAACTTCTTCTCCGGCTTGGAGCTGCGAGAGTACTGCCCCAATGCCATACTGGGAAGCATCAGTGTCCAGTATGAACAGTCCTTGGTCCTGAGGATAAGCCAGTATAGGAGCAGTGAGAAGACGATGTTTGAGTTCTCTAAAAGACTGTTGGCAATCTGGTGACCAGATGAACTCGGCCTTATTTTCAGTCAGGCTATGCAGAGGCTTCGCAATGCTGCTGAAGTACTTCACAAAGCGTCGGTAGTAGCTGCAAAGTCCCAGAAAACTTCTGAGTTCATGTTTGTTCCTCGGCACAGGCCAGTCTCTTACTGCCTTTATTTTCTCTGGATCAGTTTCTATCCCTTTCTCAGAAACGACATGTCCGAGGAAACTCACTTTCTTCTGGAAGAGGACGCATTTCTTGGGATTAAGTTGCAGATTGGCACCTCTCAGCCTGGAGAAAACCTGCTTCAGATTCGACAGGTGTTCATCGAAAGTCCTTCCAATTACCATGACATCGTCGAGATACACCAGGCATGTTTCCCATGTAAGTCCTCTCAGCACTAACTCCATTAGTCGCTCGAAGGTGGCAGGAGCATTACATAAGCCGAATGGCATGACCTTGAATTGGTACAACCCATTCCCGGTTGAAAAAGCAGTCTTCTCCTTATCGTCTTTATGGAGTTCTACTTGCCAGTAGCCACTTTTCAGGTCTAATGTAGAGAACCACTTTGATCCGGCCAAAGTGTTCAAAGTGTCGTCGATCCGGGGCAGGGGATAACTGTCTTTCTTGGTGACATCATTCAGCTTCCTATAGTCCACGCAAAATCTCATAGTGCCGTCTTTCTTGGTGACCAAAACTACTGGGGACGACCAAGGACTATTAGACTCCTCGATCACACCATCTTCCAGCATTTCGTTAACCATCGCCTTGATTTCTGACTGCTTGGCAAAAGGCAGTCTTCTCGGCGGCTGTCTAATTGGTCTTGCGTCGCCAGTATTAATTCTGTGTTGCACTAGACTCGTACGACCTGTGATTTTATCTTGAGCGAAAATATCGGCCTCCTCCAATACGAACTTCAGGGCCATCCCCATCTCCATATTGTTCAATTGGCCCCATGAATTCTTGAACCGCTCTACTATTTCTACTGGCAGTTTTCTGTCTAATGCAGTGGGTGTCACGTTTTTGGGCAACGTCACTCGGTCAATGGGTTCGCAAGTGGCGATAACCTCACCTTTCTTCAGTGTGACCCTGTTAGTTTGCACGTTAGCCACTCTTATGGGTATTGTCCTCTTCGGGTCTACTAAGCATCGTGCGACGAGGGCACTATCATGTCTATCTTTTAGGGGCTCCGCTATGAGAGCAGACATACCATCAAGTTTCTTCTCTAGCCTGGCTCTGACAATCTTCTCACTGTTACCAGGAATCCGTGTATCTTCGTCGACAATAAGTCTCACCCTGGGATTAGCTTCGCCTGCTGTTGGAGATAAATACAACTCTTCGTTACCGATTTTCAAGATCTTATTCTGGAAGTCTACTGATAGGACATCGAACTCTTCCATTAAATCCAGGCCCAGAATAAATTCGTCGACGATTTCTGCGACGACAGCCCTTACCTGTAGCTCAATACTGCCCAGCCTAATGTAAACAGTGGCCTCTCCATGCACAGGTATCCTATCTCCTTTAGCCGTCTCCAACACAGGCTGTTTGTTGGTCGTGAGTGCCGACCTGTTTGGCAACATGTCTGGACGTACAACGGATCTAGTGGCACCAGTATCGATGGTGAAACTGCATTGTCTTCCGTCTATGCTGCCGGGTATAACGAGGCTCTCGTGGTAGCGTCGGATAGTGGAGACCTTGACTTTGCGGCCTTGGGACTCGCACGCCAGTTGCCGCCCCCTTACACTGGCGTCAGGTCGTTTCCCTGACGGCGCTCACTGTTGGTATATTCTTGTCTTCTGCGAGCCACCTGTTGGGTTTGTGAGCACTGCCTACTTATGTGCCCTTTCCTACCACACTTGTAGCATTCTATGTCTGACCAATCTGCTTTCGTCCTACGTGCTCCAACCGTTGCAGTGAGCTTGCTTATGGCTTCCTTCATCAACTTGATTTCTCGCCTTAGTTCCTCTGTCGTGTCTGCATGGTCCTCTATCTCCTTCACTTCGCGCAGCCTGTTTCGGCGAGGTTGAGATGCATTCTTGGCTGCTTCAAATTCCAAACCATAAATGACGCAGTCTGTAAGTATTTTAAACCTTCCGAGCCTCAAAGATTGTTGCATCTCGTTGTCAAGTACCCCATCGATGAAGGTCTGGACGGTGATCTGGTTGACAAATTCTTCTGGGGCTTGGGGATATGCCAGTCGCACAAGTTTCTCCACTTCGGCACTAAATTCTTGCAGAGTCTCATTTGGCTTCTGGACCCTTGTCTTTAGTTGTGTCTGGTAGACCTGGCTCATGTACTTGTTACCATATCTCAAATCTAGGGCCTGTATCACTGTTAAGTAGTTTTGCTGTTTCGACTCCGGGATGTTCTGGAGGATTTCTAGGGCTTTACCTCGAAGCGAGAGAATTAGAGCAGTGGCTGCCTGTTGTTCGCTCCACCCATTGCTCAGAGCTGCCGCCTCAAACTGCCCCCTGTACATGGGCCACGATGTTTCTCCGTCAAAAGTCGGCGGCTTTAGGGTTCCATGAAGCTGCTGCACGGCTGGCATATCTTCTTCCGGACGATTTTGAACTGGGGACATTCCAGTAACTCCTCTTGGCTGAGTTCTATCAGTCTGACCCATCACCTGTTCTGTCACTTCTTTATGTCTGATGTCTGTGCCTTTCATCATCATCTTTATTTGTTCTTTCAATCCTTCAACTTCTTCCCATTGTTTATTCAAATCCTCTGTTACATTTTCTACTTTCCTGTTCACCACTCCTATTGCATTTTCCACATCTTCTACTTTCTTGTCCACATTTTCTATTTGTTCGTTGATCTGTTCAATTTCTTCTTTTACATCGACTCTCATATTGTGGAACATACTTCGGAGGTCTTCTTTGTCTTCTTCACGTTGCTTCTTGAGTTCTTCTTTATCTTCTTGTCGTCGTTGTTCGTCTCCTTCGCGCCGTCTTCTTTCTTCTTCTTGTCGCCGTTTTTCGTCTTCTTCGCGTTGCCTCTTGAGGTCTTCTTTATCTTCTTGTCGTCTTCTCTCGTCTTCTTCGCGTTGTCTTTTCAGTAAGTCCATCAACTCTTTGATTTCAGCCATCTTGTCGTAGTCAGTCGATCTGGTGTTTACCATTTACAACTAGATTAATTGTTCACTTCTTCACTCACTTATCCCACACTTCTGACACCAAATTGTTGCGTTTTCTCCGGGTTCTGGATAAGTGAGACTTTTAATTTTAACAAAACAACTTTATTTACACTCTAAATATGGATACAATAAAATTTCTAGAATGTCTCTCTCACAAAACACTTCATTTACTGGCCTTACAATTACTACTCTCAACAAAAGTCACTAATCTGGTACTACAGTCACTACTCTCTTAACACTTTACACTGCTTCTTCAAGTCACTACCACATTATCTTACTGAACTGAACTAACTCGGGCTGGCTTGCTTTCGCTTTTATATACTCGCCGTACCTTCCCCTCCTTTCTAGAGCCTTCCATTCCAGAACGTTCCAGGACCTTCTTTTACTAGAAGGTTCTGTGAATACAGATCGGTCCCGTGTGTATACAGGGGGATGTATATACAGGTGATCCAAATGTGGTCACCACTCCTATGTTACACAAGAGGTGTTTCTCGTAATATAAGATCTCTCTGCGTATACAGGGTGTAAGGGTTCTCTGCGTATACAGGGTGTATATACAGGGTGTTCGGAATGTGCAGACCTCAGTTATCCGTTCCGACGGGGTACAAGTTGGTAACTTCGTTATTTCTGGTCCTAGAGGGTTGAGACTTCGCCTGAGGGGGGTCACCCCAGGCACCCCCAGGGGGGGTGGGGAGGCGGTGTTGCCAGACTGTGCAAAAATTCCCAGATGTTGGGGAAATTCTGGAGATGTGGCAACACTGCACCTACGTCTATTGAAGTGCTTTGTAACACTATTTTATGATGCAATATTTGGTATGTAAGAGTTAAGTATAATTTGGAGAACCCAATTCATCACAATACAGTTTTGAGGCCTGGCGATCATTTTGCTAACAAAGGTAGCATCATTAGAGGGATGCATAAACTAAAACCTGTATTGTGGTAAAGTGGATTCTCCAAATTGTACTTACAGTGCTCATCACAAGTTCCAATCTTCAGTCAGGTAGAACATCTTTAATCTTTTTTACAAAAGGCAGAGGTTCGACAAAATTTGCATGCTGGTTGGCTGAAAATGCTTGTCAAAGATTGTGTACATGCATGTGTAGTAGAGATGGGTCTGCATTGAATCAAAAAATGTGAAAAGATATATTAGAAACTTTAGAATTTTTTTTATACTGCAATAGACTTAAAAACTCAATTATAAATATTTTTTGTTTGGTATTAGCTAGGTGGTTTTAGTAGTCAACTAGATTGAGGGGGTAAAAGTGAGTGTGATAGGTAAATAATAACCACTTCAAAATTTAACAGGTTGTCTGCAGACTATATTTTTAGGAATTCTCGGATGCCGTTAAGTTTTATTTGTTTTGTTGCCTTTAGTTATACCATAAATCATGTAAATTATTATTATTATTATTTTATATTTCAACAACACACCATGAGGGCTTACAGCCTAAATACTATCATTCCGTGGGTGTCGACAAAGAGGAAAGAGGCAACTTGTTAATTCTGGACTTGAAGGTTTGGAGGTTCGGAGGAGAAGGAAAAACATGTGCCGGAAAGGAATTCCACAACTTGGAAGTCCTCGGGACAAAAGAGCGGGCATAACAAGATGTTCTATGTCTGGTGACCTGGACAGTAAAAGGGTGCATTCGCTCTGTTCCCCTGGTAGATCTGTTGGGGGCAGCAGGTGAAGGAACTATGGAAGAAAGCTCTGAGCAGTGCCCGTGCAAACACAGTAGGGCAGCCACGGCCGGACTACTAATGGCTCTGAGGAACACGGATGTGGCCCTCATCCAGGAACCGTACTCCTACAAAGGAGAGATCAAGGGACTCGGCGGAGCTAATGGAAAGCTCATCTACAGCAGGTCCAGCGAGAATCCGAGGGCCTGCATTTTTGTCAGGGAAGGGATAGAGTTTCTCCCTCTAATGAATTTCTGTTCCAGGGACCTGGCAACGATCAAAATCCGATGTGGAGGAGCGGATGGGCTGAGGGACATTACTGTCGCGTCAGCCTATCTGCCAGGGGACAGCACGGACCCTCCTCCACCCAACGAATTGGAGCAGCTGATGGTGGGTAGCAGAGCAGGTGGATGGCAGACCATCATCGGCATGGATGCGAATGCGCACCATGAGTTGTGGGGTAGCTCGGACACAAACTCTAGGGGTGAGGCACTTTTACAATTCTTTATGAAATTTAATTTAGACATATTGAATAGAGGTAATAAACCGACATTCGTCACAACACGGCGTGAGGAAGTTTTAGACCTAACAGTTTCCACCCAGTTTCTGGGTGACTTTGTTAAAAGCTGGGCTGTGTCTGGGGAAGTGAGTAGCTCAGACCACAGATACATCCGGTTTGAAATCGCCAAAGTCGAAAGAGAAACGGTATGGTACCGGGACCCCCGCAAGGCGGACTGGGAAGCCTACAGGGCAGACCTAGCTGTGGAACTGCGGGGGGTTGAGAGGGCCATAAGGGATTCAATAGACCTCGAGATTGCAGCAGTCCAATTGCGAGACGCAATTACCTCGGCCTATAACGCCAACTGCCCCCTGAAAATGAGGGTGTCCACCAGGAACGTCCCATGGTGGAACGAGGACCTCAGGCAAAGGAGGACGCAGGTTCGTAAGCTGTTTAACGCGGCCAAAAGGTCGGGAGCATGGGATGAATATAGACAGGCCCTATCGACCTATAACAAAAGACTGAGGGACGCCAAGAAGGAGTCGTGGAGGAGGCACTGCGAAGAAGTGGAAAACACGTCCGAGAGTGCTCGACTACACAAGATCCTGTCTAAGGGCCCTCAGACTAACATAGGCTCCCTTAGAACACCCACGGGAGGCTTTACAAGCTCGGGGGAGGAAACTATGGAAATTTTACTCCAGACGCACTTCCCCGGCTGTAACATAATAAACCAATCACCTCCGGACTGGGAACACTCAGAAATAGAGGCGCCTTATAGGCGGGCATCTAGAGTAGACTGGACAGTCGCTAAAGAGGTGGTTACCTGGAGCAAAATCAGATGGGCCATTAACAGCTTTAAGCCATACAAATCGCCGGGATTTGATGGAATAATGCCCATCATGCTCCAACAGGGGATAGATATACTGGCGCCGGTGCTTACCCTCATTATGAGGGCCAGCCTGGCTCTGGGGTACATTCCGAGGGCATGGAGACTGGCCAGGGTTGTATTTATTCCTAAACCTGGGCGTCCAACAGACCAGGCAAAGTCCCTGAGGCCAATAAGTCTCATGTCCTTCTTGCTGAAAACAGTGGAAAAACTGCTCGACCGGCACATTAGGGGCGGTGTACTGGAAGCATATCCTCTACACTGCGGACAATATGCATACAGAGCAGGATTCTCAACAGAAACAGCACTGCACCAACTGGTGCTGAAACTGGAGAATACGCTGGAGAACAAGGAGGTGGCGCTGGGGGCCTTCCTAGACATAGAGGGGGCCTTTAGCAACACCTCGTTCGGATCGGTTCTGGCAGCTGCCCGGGAGCGTGGAATAGAGGAGACCTGCTGCAGGTGGATCGGTTCCATGCTCAGGGACAGGGCGGTGTTCACCTCACTTGCGGGAGGGACTCTGCTGGCGGGGGTCGCGGCGGGGTGTCCGCAGGGGAGCGTTCTGTCTCCCTTGCTCTGGTGTCTAGTCGTGGACGGCCTGCTGGGGAGGCTCTCGGGAGGGGGGTATGAGGTACAGGGCTATGCGGACGACATTGTCATCATAGTCCGAGGAAAGGTCACACAGGCAGTGTGGGAGCGTATGCAGACTGCACTGAAAGTGGTGGAAGGGTGGACGGTTGATCAAGGGCTCGGGGTGAGCCCCGAGAAAGCAACCGTCGTGCCGTTTACGAGGAGGAGGAAGTGTGAAAGCCACAGAACTCTCACTCTATACGGTAGGAGCGTTCCAATGGCCAGGGAGGTAAAATATCTTGGGGTCGTATTGGACTCTAAGCTAACCTGGAATGGTCACATTGGAAAAATACTGCGTAAGGCAGTCATGACCTTAGCCGTCACTAGGCGGCTATATGGAAAAACGTGGGGACTAAGACCTAGTATGGCCCACTGGCTGTACACAAGGGTGGTCAGACCATCGTTAACATATGCGGCACTGGTCTGGTGGCCTAAGGTGACACAATCCAGTGCCAAACAAAAACTAGGCAAGATCCAAAGGATGGCTTGCCTAGGCATCACAGGGGCCATGTCTTCAACCCCAACAGCCGCCATGGAGGTGTTGCTGGATCTACCCCCCCTACACTTCGTTATTATGGGAGAGGCCAGGCTAGGACTATACAGACTAGCCTGCAATGGTAGACTGAAGATCAACCCAGGCTTCAGGGGCCACTGCAAAATTCAGGAGATCGTGAAGGAACCCATGCTTGAAATGAGGTCAGACTTCGCGAGCCCGCGAATGTGCAGGGAAAACAACTTCACAGTGGAAATCCCTGATCGCGGGGCATGGCGGGAGGAGACACCGGGCATACCACGGGACGCGCTCGTCTGGTTCACGGACGGATCTGGCGGGGAGCGTGGGACGGGGGCAGGTGTTTACTCGGAAGGACCGAGGGTAAGTCACAGTATTTCCCTCGGAGCCCATGCAACGGTGTTTCAGGCCGAGATGTACGCCATCCTGCACTGTGTGCGGGAGAACAAGAGGAGGGGCTACACCAACAAGCGGATCCTCATAGCCACAGACAGCCAGGCAGCCCTTAAGGCACTAAGTAGCCCACGGGTAAATTCCTGGCTGGTGAGTGAGTGCCGAGACGAGACGAGCGACCTGGCTGGGCAGAATGAGGTGACCCTCATCTGGGTGCCGGGTCACTCGGGGGTCAAAGGCAATGAAGAAGCTGACAGTCTCGCAAAGAGGGGGTCAGCAGAACCATTTATGGGACCAGAACCGGCTCTGGGCGTGTCAAAGAGCACTGCCAGGGGAGCCATTAAGTCCTGGGTCAGAAACCAACACAAGGTGTACTGGGCGGACTGTCCAGGGCTCAGACATGGGAAGTCAATAATTGACGGACCCAGTTCAAAGAGAGCTGTGGAGCTGCTAAACCTTAGCAGAGGACAGCTCAGAAACACAACAGGTCTCTTGACGGGACACATGGCCGTCAAGAAACACCTACATAAAATGGGGCGGTTCGAAGGGGACCTCGCATGCAGACTCTGCGGCGAGGGGGAGGAATCAGCCCAGCACATCTTGTGCGAGTGTATAGCTCTGGACCGGAAAAGACAACTGATCTACGGTCACTCTAGACCGGAGACAGAGCAATATAAAACTTCACCCTACCAATCGCTGTGCAGACTAGTTCAAGGCACAGTGATTTTGGAATGGGTGGAGTAAGACTAGGGGTATGCACAATCAACCAAGGGTTGCGGTGCTATCGGGGCGGCAAGGCCGCGGACGAGCCCTGAGGGAAAAAAAAAAAAAAAAGTGCCCGTGCAGATATCTATAAATGAGAGAGACGTCACCAACGGCACGTCGGTGGGCAAGGGATAGCAGCCTTTGGGTGAGGGTGGGGTCACCGATGAGACATGTAGCTCTTCTGAATGGAGTCCAGGATAGCGAATGTAGAAGCGGCAGCGGCACCCCAGATGTGGGAGCAGTATTCGAGGTTTGGCCTTATTTGTGAAGTATATAAGGAATAGGGATTAGCTGGTGAAAAGTATTTGCGAGCCCGGAAGAGGAAACCTAATTTCTTAGCAGCCCCTTCTGCAATTGATGTGACATGTTGGTGCCAATTGAGATTTCGATCCACAGAGATGCCAACAAGTGAAAAGGACTCATTACTTTGAATAACTTGGTTGTTCATTGTGATGGGACTAGGGCTGGTGTATTTCTTATGAGATAGAAAACAAGACTGAGATTTGGTGGGGTTGAATTGTACAAGATTTCTACTTCCCCAGTCTAACATTTTTTTGGAGATCGACGGAGACAGAACCCTCCATGAGTCTACGATCCTCATCTAATTGGGCTAAAGGGACAGGCTTAGAATATTGTATATTTAAGTGGAGGGTGCTGTCGTCCGCGTAACTGTGAACTGGGTTGGATGTACTAGAGAGGAGGTCGTTGATGTGGAGAAGAAACAAAGTAGGGGCTAAAGCTAAACCTTGAGGAACTCCTGCATTAACTGGATACAGTTTAGAGGGATAGCCATCCACGACAACAGAAATGCTCCGGTTGGAGAGGAAATTTGCTGTCCAGATACAGAGTTTTGGTGGTAGGCCATAGGCCAAAAGTTTATGAAGCAGCGCTGCGTGACAACCAGGTCGAATGCTTTGGATATGTCTAGAGCGACAATCTGGGATTCACAGTGTAGTTCCATAGACTTGTTCCAAGAATGGGTGACAAAGGAAAGGAGGTCGGTCGTTGATCTGCGCTGACAGAATCCATACTGCCTGTCATGGATTAGACTGTGTTTTTCTAGAAATTTTAGTAACTCAGTGTTTATATACTTTTCCATCACTTTTAGAGACGACTGAAAGGAGAGAAGTAGGCCTGTAGTTACTAGAAAGCGCTTTGGATCCTTTCTTGGGGACGGGTTGTACTCTAGCAGTTTTTCAGTTACTAGGGAACATGCCTCTATTGTAAGATGTCTGAAACAGACAAGCCAGGACAGAAGCAAGTTCTGGTGCGCATTTTTTGAGAACAATTGCTGGGATCTCGTCAAGGCCAGAGGCTTTCCTGGTATTAAGAGAAGAGAGCATCTTTCGTACCTTTTTAGTTTTGAAAATGATATCTTCTGTCATTTTATGCGCGACATTGGGGACTGTTGGTGGTTGAACATTTGGAGGTGGGTTGAGAGTAGAATTGCCGGCGAACAACGAGGCAAAAGTTCAGCCTTGCACAGCGTTGTAGAAACAATTTCATCCCCTGAAACAAGAGGTGGGAACGTGCTTTTGCAGAAATTATTCCCAGTAGATTTAGCAAGAGTCCAGAAGGGTTTTATGCGGTGGAGCTTGAGAGGACTTTGTTTTTAATGTGGTTATTGAACGAGTTTTTTGCCTCAGAAAGAATGCGGACATAGTGGTTTCTTGCGTCGTTAAATGCTTGACGGTTTTCTTGACTGGGATTGTGTAGAAGCTTTTTGTGAGATTTGACCTTTTCAGGTCTGGTCTTGTCACAGGATTTAGAGAACCAGGGCTTTTGAGTGGTTGAAGGGGTTTTCTATGTACGTGGAATAAATATTTCCATGCCAGCTTGGATAGTTTCGGTGACGGTTTGTGAGATATCAGAGGGGTCCGGATGAGAGAAGCCCATGGAAATGAGGAAAAGTAATCCCGCATTTCATCCCAGTTCGCGGAGTTGGAGTGCCACACGATACGTGGGTGTGATGACTGTGTGACCTTGGGTTGCATTGCGCAGGAAGCAGTGACCATGCCGTGGTCTGAGCGACCAAGGGAGGTGGTGACTGATATCTTATAGCATTCAGGTTTTGTAGTAAGAAGGAGATCCAAGGGATTTGAGCTGTGTGTTAGAATACGATAAAAGTAAGTATGTTTCTGAACCATATTGGCTAAAGAATTTCTGACTGCAAAGGCCTCCCCTGCTCTCCTTTGTGGATCGGTTTTTGAAGATCCTAGCCTTTCCTTATTATGGACATTGAAGTCACCATGAATACTGACCTCGGTGGAAGGATATTCAGAAATCAGATGGTCGGTTTTTTTCAGAAAGGTAGTCAAAGAGCTGGACAAAGTTGTTGTCAGAAGGTGACCGGTAAATGCAACAGATGAATTTAGTTGCAGCCCTGAGAGTGAGTTTCATCCAAAGTATGTCTTTTCTTCCAGCTTCTAAATTGGAAAGTCTGGTGCAGGGTAGATTGCTACGCACGTATGCGCACACACCTCCATGCAATCTAAAGGAAGTAAGGAGCTCATATCCCGGGAAATTAAGGTGATTAGTGGCTGTTTTGGCACTGATTTGGGTTTCGGTGAGGAAGAGGAGTTGGGGCCTATTAGCGTGGAGGAACCTTGATGTGTGGGGTGGTACCTCATCTGGCGTGAAAAAATCCTTTACCATCACGTAAAGGAATTTCACTACCACCTGCTTGACTCTGATTAGTCGCCTCGTACGACAGGCAGGAGTTACCATGGGCCTATTCTTTTAATTAGTCCCCGGACCACAGGGGACAAATATCCGGATAAGTCACTCAAATTACACTTGAGATTATTTTATTACATATAACAATATCATAACTTATACATTACATAATTTAGTTGGAAAAATAAATAATAGATTTCTAAAAGACTTTTTCGGGGATTTACCCCAAATTATTTAATATTGTTTTAGCTCACCTGAAAAGTTTTATAAAGGCGACTTATCTGCTTATTCACAGGGGCCAGAGGATTGTCATTGGAATAATTTTTTATAGGACATTCCGAATATGCAACCATCAGCCGTGATAATGCCGTTTGTGCTAGTTCAGTAACGACAGCGGCGAAACTGCGCTTTATGGTGTTGGCAAAATGTAAATAATATTTGCGACATTCCGCAGTAACTAACCGATGTTGGCTATGCGCTGAGAATTATCGCTTTTTCACAGTAACGGCAAAATGACGGAGAAGTGCAGGGTAATCTTAATAGCCCTCGTCTGTTCGTCTATCGTCGTTCCTGGCTCACGAACCTATCCAAGCCACTTGCAAAAGGAAGGTACTCAGAAAGTTTGATCAGATTTTCTGAGTACCTACTTTAAATTTTGTTACTAATAGGTACAAGCCAAGGATTTTTTATACAACACGTTGTAAAATGTTATGCAATATATACTGTTTTATATTATTATTTGATAGTTAATATAACTATGCCTTGACCAACATTATTAGACTTATATTATTTATAGGTAAATGTTGTGACGTGAAATCAAACAGTTTTCATTTATATAATGTCTGATTTTTAGGAACAGTGACCAAGAACCCTTTGGATAAAGGTGCCAACCAAAAAAAAAGGTGACTTAGTGATCAAAGTTGGCTTCGTAATGTAGGGGACTGTGAAGAAGGTCGCTAAAAAGGTGTTTCAGGATAATTCAAAATAACTCTAAAACGAAAAGAGGCAGCGCAAAATACAGGTCATATTTGGAATGAGCATGAAATTCTACAAAACATTGCTAATTTAACCGTCTCCCTATCTTTATTAATAACGGAGATAGCAATACATTCCCATCCAGTTTGGGACACACTGTATACCCAATATGTAATACTTAATAAGATTCTGCACCCTATTTTTGCTTTTACGTTCTACAAAGTCTATTATATATACTGTCATAAATGACATAACATTAATAGATCAGATCAATGTGAGAAACAACAAAATTTGATTATGTAAACCCTATTATCATAACATATTGTTATGTTGTACGGGGTTCTGGAATTTGTTGACTAACAAAACACAGCTTTCCAAACTACTAATTTATTATTACCTACTATTTTCCAACACCAGTGTCAACTAAAATATTTATCTCTTATAAAATGTCCATAGAACTATGTTCCACTATTCGCCTTCTATGATCGCTTCTTAAACACCAACACTTATTGCTGACTCGCTTAATACTCTATGATCACTTCTTCACCACACCGACTTCATACTAAACTGACTTACTCTGCGCACCGCTCGTCTATTTATACTGTCCATAGTCACATACTGTCCATAGAGATTCTAGACCTTCTACACTATTCTACACCTGTCACTTCTTTTCTCTTCTAGTAATGTCATCCAAGACTGTTCGCTGTGACAATATGTAACGCCGCGGAGAAGATAATTTATGAAACCTAGAAAAATAGCATTTATTCAATGGATGTCCATAGAGAAACGTTTCTCTATACATTTAAGTGTTCGTCATTCAAAATTCCGGTCTTGTCAAAATGACGTTTGAGAGCTTGAGTTCTAAAAGATAACAGTAGTAGAGTAGTAGCAGCCCACATAATAATAATTGTTTATTATTATGCTGTGGTAGTAGTGGAAACAATTCAAATCTCATTAAATAATTAGATTTTCAATTTCTAATTTTTCAATTCTCACTATTTTCAGATGTCTCGATGTCGCTTGTGAAGCTGAAGTAGAAGGTAAGTTTGGAGTGTGGTGTCTTCAATGTTCTCTTATTATTCTAATTCTGCTGAACATCTTATCAGAAATAACTTTTTAGATAATATTAAGTACATTTAGTATAAATAAACCTTAGTGTGAAATGTATAAGCACGAAGCAGATTCTCCTGTAGACTTGGAGTCACAATTTATATTGCGTTTACCACATGTAAGTATCACATTGTTTGCATTTCTTTTATTTTTTGGTATACTTTACTTTTAGGATATGACAATATGTATTAGCTTTAAATATTCCTTTCACACCTAGGAACCCTCACGAATACTTAAAGAGGCGATAAGAAACAATAGTACATTAAAAGATAGGCTGAACATAAAAATAGAAAATGATATGCGGCATGGAGAAGTTAGAGTTGATCATTGGTTACTTCAGGCAAAAGTTGTAGATCTTCCAACAATTGTTGAATCCTTAAAAACCATCGATGGAAAGGGATTTTATAAAACCGCCGATATATGTCAGATGCTTGTTTGCAAAGAAGAAGATGATCAAACCACAGATGAAGATTCACCACAAAAATCTAAAAAGAAAGATCCTAATAAGGTTGAAAAGAAATACTTGTGGCCACATGGTATTACACCACCAGCAAAAAATGTAAGAAGGAGGCGATTTAGAAAAACACTTAAGAAGAAGTACGTTGAAGCTCCTGAAATTGAAAAAGAAGTGAAACGGTTGTTACGAAGTGATAATGATGCTGTAAGTATTTAAAAATTATTAATATAATTTTTTTCTGACCGATTTGCTAAAATGTGTTATTAAATTCTAATCTAAATTAACTTTAGAATACATCCATACTTGGGTTTAAAGCATTTCACACATTTAGCATATTGCCTGCATGCAACATATAAAGTCTAAAAGACTGAAATTGAACATTGCAGATGGAAACTGAAACATAATAGTTACTATATTGCTTTACCAAGAGCTAGGCAAACAATTCAATTTTCTTCATTAAGAATGAAAGAGTCAAACGCAAAAGATGTGAGATATGTACAAAGGCTAGAAGCAGAAAGTAAACAATACTGCCTAGATTCTTATATATCATGTAAATCATATAATTATTATATCATATAATCATTATTATTTGGGGCGATAGCCCCACATTTTGAGTGATGGAAAAGTATATAAACACCGAATTACTAAAATTTCTTGAAAAACACAGTCTAATCCACAACAGGCAGTATGTATTCCGTCAGCGCAGGTCAACTGCCGACCTCCTTTCCTTTGTCACCCATTCTTGGAACAAGTCTATGGAACTACACGGTGAATCCCAGATTGTCGCTTTACACATATCCAAAGCATTCGACCAGGTCTGGCACGCAGCGCTGCTTAATAAACTACCGGCCTATGGCCTACCACTAAAACTCTGTACATGGACAGCAAATTTCCTCTCCAACCGGAGCATTTCTGTTGTCGTGGATGGCCATTCCTCTAAACTATCCAATTAATGCAGGAGTTCCTCAGGGTTCAGCTTTAGCCCCTACTTTGTTTCTTCTCCACATCAATGACCTCTCTAGCACATCCAACCCAGTTCACAGTTACGCAGACGACAGCACCCTCCACTTCAATATACAATATTCTAAGCCTGTCTCTTTAGACCAACTAGATGAGGATTGCAGATTCATGGAGGGTTCTATCTCCGTGGATCTCCAAAAAATATTAGCCTGGGGAAGTAGAAATCTTGTACAATTCAACCCCACCAAATCACAGTCTTGCTTTCTTTCTCATAAGAGATACACCAGCCCTAGACCCATCACAATAAACAACCAAGTCATTCAAAGTAATGAGTCCTTTTCACTTGTTGGCATCTCTGTGGATCGAAATCTCAATTGGCTCCAACATGTCACATCAATTGCAGAAGCTGCTAAGAAATTAGCTTTCCTCTTCCGGGCTCGCAAATATTTTTCACCAGCTAATCTCTATACTTTATATACTTCACAAATAAGACCAAACCTCGAATACTGCTCCCACATCTGTGGTGCTACTGTCGCTTCTACACTCGCGATCCTGGACTCCATTCAGAAGAGAGCTATACGTCTTATCGGTGACCCTACCCTTACCCAAAGGCTGCCATCCCTTGCCCACCGACGTGCCGTTGGTGACCTCTCTCTCTTTTATAGATATCTGCACGGGCATTGTGTAGAGGAGCTTTCTTCCATAGTTCCTCCACCTGCTGAACAGATGTACCAGGGGAACAGAGCGAATGCACCCTTTTACTGTCGAGGTCACCAGACATAGAACATCTTGTTATGCCCGCTCTTTTGTCCCGAGGACTTCCAAGTTGTGGAACTCCTTGCCGGCACATGTTTTTCCTTCTCGCCCGAACCTCCAAACCTTCAAGTCCAGAATTAACAAGTTGCCTCTTTCCTCCTTGTCGACACCCACGGTACGATAGTATTTAGGCTGTAAGCCCTCGTGGTGTGTTGTTGAAATAAAAAAATTATTGTCAGACAATATTGATGTATGTTAATGAGACTGATAAAGAAAAACTTCAGGTACTACAGAATAGGGCCATGAGAATTATTTTACGTGTTAACAGATATGCTAGAATTAAAGATATGTCGGACACATTGGGATTTATGAGTATTAATCAGAGACTTGTGTTGTTGAATTTGATTTTTATTTACAAGATAGTGAATAAATTGTTACAGCAATATTTGTGCAATAAAATAAAAAAATGTAAATGATTTACATAGTTATAATACAAGAAATGCTGAGAACGTTTATGTAAATAAGGCTAGGAAACAAAGAACAGAAAATTCATTGTTTTATAAGGGCTTAAATATTTATAATAAGTTACCAATAAATGTAAAGAAAAGTAGAAATTTGCAGTTATTTAGAAGAGAAATAGTAGTTTATATTAAAGAAAATTTTGATTAAGGCAAAGAGTATATTTTAAAATTGAAAATAGTTTTAGGTTTGACGTAGTGATAAGAATATTTGTATAGCTTGGTTGCTAATAAAGATTATTATTATTATTATTTTGCCGTTCAGTTTCATTAACCAGTACCAACAATGACTGACAAACAACCACCAATGACTCTGAAAAACACTTATTTTTTGTTTTGTGTTTCACTCTAAATTATTACAAAATACTTCTAAACACTTAAGATGAAACAGCTCATGGATCATGATATTACAGTGGAGTCCTACTTATCTTTATCTGAGATGCACTTACCTGAGCTCTCTACTGATATTTTTAAAAACACTGAATTATTTGAGGTTGGTCCGGTAAAACAAGGATTCCTTCACATATATTGTAAATTATATATATATATATATATATATATATATATATATATATATATATATATATATATATATATATATATATATATATATATATATATATTTATGTTTATATGAGGTTTTATTCTTAGCTTATAAAAGCCTTGGTGGTTCAGTGATAAGGACGTGTGCCTCTGAACCAAAGGGTACTGGGTTCGATCCCCTTAGCTGTCACTAGGCGGCTATATGGAAAAACGTGGGGACTAAGACCTAGTATGGCCCACTGGCTGTACACAAGGGTGGTCAGACTCGTTAACATATGCGGCACTGGTCTGGTGGCCTAAAGTCACACAATCCAGTGCCAAACAAAAACTAGGCAAGATCCAAAGGATGGATTGCCTGGGCATCACAGGGGCCATGTCTTCTACCCAAACAGCCGCCATCGAGGTGTTGCTGGATCTGGACCCCCCCCCCACACTATTATGGGGGAGGCCAGGCTAGGACTATACAGACTAGCCTGCAATGGTAGACTGAAGATCAACCCAGGCTTCAGGGGCCACTGCAAAATTCAGGAGATCGTGAAGGAGCCCATACTTGAAATGAGGTCAGACTTCGCGAGCCCGCGAATCTGCAGGGAAACAACTTTACAGTGGAAATCCCCGGCCGCAAGGCATGGCGGGAGGAGACGCCGGGCATACCACCGGACGCGCCTGTCTGGTTCACGGACGGATCCGGCGGGGAGCGTGGGACGGGGGCAGGTGTTTACTCGGATGGACTGATGGTAAGTCATAGTATTTCCCTCTGAGCCCATGCAATGGTGTTTCAGGTCGAAATGTACGCCATCCTGCACTGTGTGCGGGAGAACAAGAGGAGGGGCTACACCAACAAGCGGATCCTCATAGCCATAGACAGCCAGGCAGCCCTTAAGGCACTTAATAGCCGACAGGTAACTTCCTGGCTGGTAAGTGTGTGCCGAGACGAGACGAGCGACCTGGCTGGGCAGAATGAGGTGACCCTCATCTGGGTGCCGGGTCACTCGGGGGTCAAAGGCAATGAAGAAGCTGACAGTCTCGTGAAGAGAGGGTCAGCAGAACTATTTATGGTACCAGAACCGGCTCTGGGCGTGACAAAGAGCACTGCCAGGGGAGCCATTAAGTCCTGGGTCAGAAACCAACAAAAGGTGTACTGGGTAGACAGTTCAGGGCTCAGACATGGGAAGTCAATAATTGACGAACCCAGTTCAAAGAGAGCTGTGGAGCTGCTAAATCTTAGCAGATGACAGCTCAGACACACAACAGGTCTCTTTACGGGACACATGGCTGTCAAGAAACAACTGCATAAAATGAGGCGGTTTGAAGGGTACCTCGCATGCAGACTCTGCGGTGAGGGAGAGGAATCAGCCCAGCACATCTTGTCCGAGTGTAAAGCTCTGGACCGCAAAAGACAACTGATCTACGGTCAGTCTAGACCGGAGACAGAGCAATATAAAACTTCACCCTACCAATCGCTGTGTAGACTAGTTCAAGGCACTGTGATTTTGGAATGGGTGGCGTAAGACTAAGGGTATGCACAATCAACCAAAGGTTGCAGTGCTATCGGGGCGACAAGGCCGCGGACGAGCCATGAGGGAAAAAAACTGGGTTCGATACCCAGAATTATGCTTTTCACTTTTCCAGTACATACTGTAAAATTAACATCAATTGAGGTGGTAACATTGTATTTGATCAAGCTGAATGTCTGCATGTTCCGCCCTTCAGTGGCGGCGTTAAGCCGCTGGTCCTGTATCCATGCGATGTTGGCCACATTAAAGATGCCTACTCTCCTTACAGAAAGGCAGGGGTTCGGCAACATTTCCAGGATAGTAAGGTGAAACTGCTCCCTCATGTCGGGATTGGCTATACTTGCAGAAAGAGACTGACGTTAAAAAAAATAAATTCATAGTTTATGTATATATTTCTTTAACTGAAAGATATCAAATTTGGTAGATAGTACTTATAAGCTTTATAATAGAAACCATGTACCAAATTTCATAAAAATAACTACTATTTGCACAGATACAAAAAATTCCCAAAAAAACTGGCCCGAATTACGTGGCCAATGAATTTATTCAAACAATTTACACAAAGAATAGACCTATCAAGATATAAAAAGTCACAATCTCAAAAACTTTTTCACAAAAGTTCGAAAAAAATCTGTGACAAACTTTTTTCAAGAAAAATCTCTAATTTTATACGGAAATTCGCTGACATTATTTTTTTAACGAGAATTCTCTAAACATTGGAACACGAAAATTTGTTGAACAAAATTATTAGAAAAATTGCACAAAAATTCGCTACGTGTTTCAATTTCATTTCAATTAAAAGCGGGGATATAGACACCTTTCTCATTAGGCATAAGCTTGTTCTATACTTGTTCCCCTTTTTTCTACGAAAATTCGCTAAAAATGTGGAAAAACTTTGGTTAGGTACAAGACATTGAAAAATTGCATTTTCATTTTTTAAGGTTTTTAGCTGCATGCAACTTTATTTTATCTAGTCTTATGCATTGTGTTTTTTAACAAACTGTATCATTTTATTATTCCATACAATAAAACCAGTAGTATTATTTGTAAATTTTTTATCTTTTCTGCGAAATATCAAGTAATCAGTAATTTATACTTGGCTTCATTTTTTCAAATAAATTACCCATTGAAGTGCATTTTTATTCCAACAGCTGCATTGATGCTGTGGAAATGTTGTTACACTGTAAAAATAGTATACAATGTTCTATTATTTTAAGGTTAGTGTCAAATGGGAAGTTATAAACGAAGATGACGAAAATAAGGTAAATAAGGGTACAGTAGTGAAGAAGGAACCACTAGAAATTCAAAATCCAAATCTTGCAGAACATGATATATTTGGTGGAGCTGTCAGTGATTCTGAAGAAGAAGATGCACATTTAAATGTATTGGAATTAGATGAAAATAGTCAAAACTCTGCAGATGATAGTCATCTTACTGACTCTAATTCTGTAATGGTAAGTTGATGGTCAGAACTTTTATAGTTCTTAACTGCTATCGTAGTAGCTCTATTAATGGAGAACTTCCAATAGTCAAGAGATGTCCAAAAAATAAAGTAATCATATTGTATTGGGCGTTTAAATAATGTCATGTTTTCTTCATCAAAGTTTGACACTTTTATCAGGTTCCTCAGGAAGATAAAAATTGTATAGTGCTATAGGCTCATGTCTTCTGATTATTTTGTTTTTTTTTAATTGTCTGTTTATCTTCCAGACCGTTCCAGAGATATTCAATTTTTTAGTACCAGATAGATAGATATCTATCTTGTATTTTTCTTCATGGAATTTGAAAAGAATGCTGTGCAAAGGAATGACATTACAAGTTGACAGCTCTGTTTATTTTGTTCCGTATGTCAGTTCGATAAAAATTTGGAGATATCCAAACTTATTAAGATCGATTGAAGCAAAAATGTACCAAAACGTACATGAGAAGACAAATATTTTACCAGAGAAATGTGCTGCTGCCATATCACTTGTGAACGTAGGGTTGTCACAAGCTCAGGTGGCATTACGATTTCGCGTGTCACATTCTGCGATCTTCAGAGTACGGGCGCGGTATTGTGAGACTGGTAGAAACCTTAGGAGAATTGGTCAAGGACGATGAAGAGAGACAACGAATAATCAAGATTGGTTTTTACGGTTACAAGCGTTCGAAGTCGATTCACCACAAGTACAGCACTCGGATAGGAAATTTCTCTTCTGTATAATTTTCGTATTAGTCAAGATACAGTGTGAAGGAGACTGGCAGAAAACAATATAACTCCATATAGGGCTAAAACTGGGGCTTAGTCCATCAAAGACAACAACTTGAGTTTGTCTAGGATCATCAAAATTGGGAAGACCGTGAATGTACTAATCTCCTGTTTTCCGACGAGTCGAGGTTTTGCCTTCTTAGTGATGATCACAGGAGGGTGTATCGCTGTCTGGCGAGCGATGCGCCCAATGTAACATTGCCGAAACTGTCAGCTATGGAGGTGGCTCTGTTATGGTATGGTGTCAGTATCGATTCTCGTACGGAGTTAGCTGTGGTTCAGACTGATACACCAGAGACATTTTGGAACTTCACGTGGTGCCATATGCCTCATTATTGGGCAAGAAATGTTACTTATGCACGATAATGCACGCCCACATGTAGCTAGGGTAGTACAAACTTATCTACAGGAAGTCGGAATTACAACTTTGGCAATGTTAGCAAAAAGTCCTGATCAAAACCCCATCTAACACTTATGAGACAACATGGGTCGACAGATCAGAGCCTTACAGCATCCACCTGGTGACCTAAATAAACTCTCATTGAGAGTTGGGGAAATATGGGATCACATTGGTCAAGCCGAAATCAGAAATCTGATTTCAAGTATGCCAAGAAGATGTGAAGCTGTAATCAGCAGGGCAAGGAGAGGCAATACACGTTATTAATTCTTTATAGCACTGTATAATTTTTATTTGCATAGGTACAGTAATATTGCCTACACAAACTGTTAAACTTTGATGAAGATAACATGACATTATTTAAATGCCCTCTACAATGTAACAACTTTATTTTTTGGGGATCTCTTGACTATTGAAAATTCTCCATTAATAGTGCTACTACGATTTGGTAAAAAATCTAATCTGATCATTGGATGGGAAAATATTCGGAGTCAAAATTTGGGGAACATTCAGGTTACGTGTTAATGTTGCCGTACAGAGTAGGTAAAATAGCTCCCAAAAAGATAGCCGACTACATAAAAAAGTCTGGACGCAGCAAGTGCGTTATGGTAGTGAATTTTCGTAAAAATGTTTTTAATGACAGATATGTCTTTTTTTTAATAAAAGCAGGCATCAAATTTGGCTAATTATTTTTTACACAAAATTCTGCTAAAAGCATACATAAAATTCAAATTATACCTATATTTTGGTGCATAGTTTGGTTTTTACAACGTAAATCAGCTTGCCAAATCTGTTTGTCATAGCTTTGTTATTTCCGGAGGTATGATTTTTTCCAGAAGAAAACCTAAAATTTTCCCGGAAAAACTGGTCCGATTTTCCTGGTTAACGAACTTATCCAAGCTACTTGCAAAAAAAATTTACTCACCAAATTTTATCAAAATCGGCCCTTTATTTTTTGAGTTATCAGTGTGATACATATATATATATATATATATATATATATATATATATATATATATATATATATATATATATATATATATATATATATATATATATATATTAGAGGTGTGCGAACCCATGTTTTGTTCGAACCGAACTATGAACGAACCCAAGCAAATATGTTGCCTCGAACTTCGAACCTCTGAAATAGTATGTCTAAGGTTCACAGTCGAACTTCGAACTTATTAGAAATTCAAAATCGAACATCGAACTACCCAAAATTCTTCAGTGTTCATACATCATTTCCTTAAATACAAAATTTTGGAATATTGTAACATACAATATTTGATATGTAAAAGATTCCCACTCTTTTTACAAAAAAGAAGGATTCGACAAATTTGCAGGTTGATTGGGTGAAAATGCCTTTCGGTTCTGATCGTTGTGGAGATGGGTCAACGTTAAATCAAAAACACAAAATATTAGAAACTTTGTTAGATTTCTAGATCTATAGATAAGCTCAATTATCAATATGTTGTTGTTTGATATTGGCTAGGCAGTTTTAGCAAACAGATTGGGAGGGTTCAAAATGAGCATGATAGGTATAAAATAACCACTTACAAGTTTGAACTGTCTCCTGATTGTAAATATTTAACTGTTTTGGCTCACTGTGTAATAAAGCATGTTGAAACCAATGTCTTCCAAAGGCAATCTGTAATTATCCTCAAATTCTGAACATTTACGTTACCGATCGCCTTTGAACACCGCCATCGTAATGTTGTTACTGAAATAGGCGTTGGAAGGCTAGGATATACAAGAAAAATAATTCTGTGACTGCTAAATGGCTCCGTCGTATCTCAATGTGTCCCATCTACTGTCGAAAATATGCATGAGTGAAATCTCCTGAAACTACACTATCGACTCAATGAATTTAAAGCGCCGCTACCGAGTTAAAGGGGCCGCAACTTCGCTACTTTTGGCAACATTCAATGCCTGTAAAGTTAGATTTCGAAGTATTTTTGAGCAACGAACTTCGAACTATTTTGAAGAATTACATATTTCGAACTTCGAACTATTTCAACATCGCTAGTGCGAACATATTTATATATATATATATATATATATATATATATATATATATATATATATATGCACACACATACATACATATATAAATATATAAAAATTGAAACTGACCCTGGATATGTGTGCTAGGGGGCCTAGTTCGTGCTCATTTGAAGAATTTTCTTCAAAATTCAAAAGTCGAGATCTCATTAGTGAATTTTTTTTAAAATGAAAATTCACTAAAAGTTTGAACTTTTTCGACAACCATTAGAAAAAAGGTCATGCACAAATTACCCATTGGAGTTGCAGCGCTGAGAGGCCAAAGGCCTACACGATTCATTAAATAATTTACCATCTACTTTAGTGTAGTTTTTAATCATACATTTTTTTTAGAATACCTCAGCTGAGTCTAAATTGTTAACAGAATTTACAAGCGACATGTTTAGAGAAATTCAAGGATCTCCATCACTTCTTCACGAAATGGACTATTATCAGCAGTCATCTAGTATGTTATATACAGATAAAGGTAACATGAAAGGTAAGTTATATAAGTTTTTATTTACCAGTATATGATTTGATTTCTTATATTAAGGTAGATATTTATTTTATTCAACCCTAATACACAGTTAAATGTATGGGCCACCTCACAGTAAAAAAATATGCAGAGCAATAAAATACCATATAGGCAACAATCAGATGCGGCAGAAGTACAGCTAAAAAAATACTGCTTCTTGATAACTACTTCAAGATATATTAAATTAATTGTTTTGTAACTAATGTATGTAATGTCTACCAATAAAAGCAATTAAAAAATATATCCAAATACAGTGTGTCCCAACGGGAAGGGCCGCGATTGATATATGGTAAAGTACGTACAGGGTGATTTTGAAAATTTGGTTATCTATAAAGAGTGCGTATCGTTCGACCGACAGCACCTATATGTATGCAACCCCTGCATACACCAATCCAATTAGGCGGACGTACACTAATTTATTGGTCGACTGTAATTCATCACGGAAGTGCTGAAAGTTTATGTAATAAGCAATTTGCTTAACACCTTTGCATGTTGATATAGTATACCTATGATTAAGTTAAAAGAACCCTTGTTTTGAATTTATAAGACCATTTTAAGCAAACCTAAATAGCCAAACTAACAGATCTTTTATATTTGAAAAAAATAATTAATAAAAGGCACCTAATAAGAGTTATCCATTTGCAATAACAAAACAGTGTTGACGCGGCAAGTGCGTTTTGGTAGCGAATTTCTTGTGGTAGCGAGTTTTAATAAAAAAAATTGGTAATCAAATAGGTAGTAAATAAAAGTATTAAAAAAAGTTTTTCATTCATTTCAAATCTTAAATCCTTCCCATTCAGCTAGAATCTTCAAAAATCTTGATACATATATAGTGAAGCCTTCAGAAAAGTACACATTTATTCTGATACTTGAGAAAAATTAATAAAAGGCACTTGATAAGATTTTTTGATTCGCAATAAGAAAAAAGTGTGGGCAAAGCAAATGCGTAATGGTAGGTTAGGTTAGGTTTGTATGTGAGTGGACCATACCGGTCCCTCCACCGTGACCATAAGGTCTATTGTGGCTCACGCCTAATGTCTATATTTCGCCCAACAAATCCAGCCTCCTACAGAGGTCGATAATCTTTGTGGGCGAAAGTTGATCCAGATCCTCTGGGGCAAGCTTTACCTTGCGAAAGAACAGGTATCTAGTCCTGTCCGCTGCCGGACAGGAACACAGCACATGCTCTGCTGTCTCGTCACTCTCTATACACAGCCGGCACTCGGTCTCCTGACAGACCCCAATACGGTGCATGTGGTGCCGCAAGCGGCAGTGTCCTGTATACAGGCCGACTAGAGTACTCAGTTGTTGTCTGTTCATCTCTAGAAGTTTTTTAGCCGTTGACTCAGACAGGCCATTTATGAAGGCCTTAGAGTGAGCTAATCCTGGAAGATTTTGCCAATATTGGATTGTCATTCTTTCTGTCCAGGTCTTTAAGGTGCGTTTTGCTGTGCAAGATGTTATCCCCAGCACCGGTTCTGGTCCGACAAAGTTTCTCTGGGCATCACTCCTGGCAAGCGTGTCGGTCGCAACGTTGCCATCATTCTCCGAGTGACCCGGTATCCAGACCAGCGACACCTCATTACAGCTGCCCAATTCGTTAAGGGCAGATTTACAACTCCATACCGTCTTTGAATTACACCAGTAGGAACCAAGAGCCTTTATTGCAGCTTGGCTATCTGCATATATCTTTATCGATTTGTGTGTGCACTGGTTTCCTATGCTTTCCCTTGCACACATCTCGATGGCATACACTTCTGCCTGGTGTATGGTTGCGTACTTGCCGAGGCTAGCTGATAGTCTAGCATCGGTGCTGCCCCCATATGCGCCGGCTCCTACTCCCAAATTGGTTTTGGAGCCGTCAGAGTACCAGCAGAAGTCCGCTCTCAACAGGGTCGTTTGATTTCGGTCCCACTCCTCCCTATCCGGGAGGACGATCTTAAAAGACAGATCTCTGCTGATCTTTGTAGGCATCAAGTCTGAGACCATTCCCAGAATCCTGTGACCATCAATGTCATCAAGCAGACCGGACCCTCCCAGACTGACTTCCTCCGGCATGCTGCCTGCCGTTTGCTTTAGTCTGTACGTTGTCCACCTCGCCACCCTCTCCAACCATATGTGAAGAGAGGGAATATTAAGGAGGACCTCTGGAGCGGCTGATGGTGCGGTGCTTATCGCTCCCGTTATCATCAGACAAGCTTGTCTCTGTAGATGAGCCAGTTTGGCCCTCGCGATACCGCGAAGTGCCTTAGGCCTTCAGCAAAGCACACATTTATTCTTATTCTTGAGAAAAATTAATAAAAGGCACTTGATAAGATTTGTTGATTCGCAATAAGAAAAAAGTGTGAGCACAGCAGATGCGTAATGGTAACAAATTTGCATAAAAAATTCCTGTTAAACAATAAATATTTGTTAAAAAACTTGTATGCAGCAAGTTACTTGTGGTAGCGAGTTTTATTTAAAAAAATAGTAAATAGTTAATAAAAAAAAAAAATCTACATATAGGAACTGCTTTGTTGCAAAGAGTTATAAAAATATTTCAAATGTTAATAAGCAAGAATCTTGAATAATCTTAATGCAAATATAGTCACACCTTTACAAAAGCACACATTTATTCTGATATATTTGAAAAAATTAATAAAAGTCACCTTAATAAGGTTTGTCTATAACAACAAAAAATGTGGCCGCAGCAAGTGTGTTATGGCAGCGAATTTTCATAAAACATACTTAAACTAAAATAGTAAATATATATCCAAATTGTAATTAAAATTTTTAAAAGTTTTATTAGACCATTTCAGTTCCAACCTTATTTATCTGTCAGTTTATTATTAATAACCGGACAATTTAATTTGTTATCACTGAATATTATAAAAATGTGCAGATTGAGAAATGTTATATGTCGGGAGAACTGCCCACTGAGTTTATAAAGAATTAAAGTATTACTAGGTATTTCAAAAACAGTAAATGCGTGAAAATGCAACCAGCATAAGAAAATAAGTGTACAATCCGGTGCGAACATTCCGCTACTCATAATGAAAAGTCTGGATGCGACAAAGTGCGCTATGGAAGTGAGTGTTCATATAAATAATCTAAAATTGTTGTAATATATATATATATATATATATATATATATATATTTATATATATATATATATATATATATATATATATATATATATATATATATATATATATATATATATATATATATATATATATATATATATATATATATATATATATATATATATATATATATATATATATATATATATATATATATATATATATATATATATATATATATATATATATATATATAATTATTTTATGGCAGTGAAATATTTAAAACCTTTCGCCCCCGATAATACATTTTGAAAAATATATTTGCAGCAAATAAGCATTAAAAATAATATAAAAAAAGCTTTTTCCTTGTTTATTTTGTTCATTATTTAAAAAAAAGGCATAGTTAATTTTGAAAAATAAATTTGCCCCCAATAAAGGCATTGAAAAATAATGTAAGACAGCTTTTTTGAAAATATTTGGCAATAAAAGAAGAAAATAGAAAGTTTATGAAAATCTGGTTTTTCTTTAAATCAAATTGTTTTAATGAAAAAATTGAATAAAACATCATTACGATTTTTTTATGACAATAACAGAACTGCCTGTCATTCTCCATAGTTTATTTGAGTGTGGACATTGTAATTCAGGCTTACAACTATTTATATCTTCTTCAAAAACAACGATTTATCTATAAGTATATTTATTTATATCTTACTCAACAATTTTTTTTACACAAATAACTTTAAAGGCATGACTACATATTCAATCTCCAATGATTTTTTCTTCATTGCCTATATACATTTATAAAAAAAGAAGTACTTAACCTTCTATCCTCACAACCATAAATTTTTAAACAATTGTGCAGCTATGCATTATAAAATGTAAAAAAGTAGATGCCATCAAAGATAACTTTCTTGAAAAAAATGGCTTAATAATATGTGGCTTCACTTTATAACCACATTTTTGTAATTAAAATATGGAATAAAATCTTATATCAATCTATTTTTTTTTAAATTAGAAAATGACCTTTTCATTAAGGTGAGTCAGGATTGAGTTTCATACATATTTACATAAATAACAATCAATTACCCATAAGTATGTTTCTTTGTATCTAATAACTCAACATATTTTTTTACACAAATAACTTTCTTACGTAAGCCATCTTAAACATATAAAGAGTGTGTATTGCCCCGCGCGCATATAAATTGACATTTTTATTTCAATTTCGCTTATATGTCATGTTTTGCAAGAAAATATGCAGCTGAGATTACTATTAGAGCCAGTCCGCCAGACAACTACTGAAAAAAGCGGTATTCTCGGTCGGATCGGCGCTCTATTGTAATGTCGACTTTACGGTGTGTCGGCCCAACGAACTCTCGGCCCAACGATACGCCCCGTTTACAAAGGCCAGTGGGACCCTATTAAAATATTTTCTCAATTCTGTCAACCGGAATTCAACACTAACTTGCTTATTTTAAATGGAATTCACTGTATATTTTTGCAGTTTTCGGTTCTACGTTGAATTTTAATTCAACTTTGTGTGAAGTTGTCTATACCTAAATCAGTTCTTCTCGAGATACCTCCATTTTTAAGAAAAAAGTGACAGTTACAGCACCATATTAAAAATGTCGGATCTTGAACTGTGGAAGACTCTTAATTAAAATATTTGCAACAGTAATGGTTTAAGCATTGCTACATCTGAAAATGAATAGGCAATGTCTAAGGAACATATAGGGTCCTCAAAATTTATAAGCCAATTTACCAATTTAAGAAGTTACAAAACTTTTTTGAATGGAACACCCAGTATATTATTCTACGTCCGAAAAAAGAATTAAATTATGAATTGGATGATATAAATTTGTATGTACTTATCTTTTAAGATTTCCAAGTTACAGTGAAATTTGTGATAAAAACGTGTAAAAACTGAAATATTTCATTTTGTCAAGTAGGCTGAAAAAATAAAATAATAAAACAATGCAGCATATCGTCACTAGTGAAATCGTTAAAATAAGTGACACGAGAAAAGACTATTTAAATTTATTTTTAATTTATTCATAACGTGAAAGGAGGTATTCAAAAGAGAAATTGATGATAAAAATAATACATAGAAATACCGATCGCATATATATATATATATATATATATATATATATATATATATATATATATATATATATATATATATATATATATATATATATATATATATATATATAGGGTGTTTCAAAAATGATGGTCTATGTTACAGGTGCACATTTAGCACAAAAAAATAAGACTATTTTTTCATATAAATATGGGTCCGCAAATGCTTAGTTTTTTAAATACAGCATGTTAAAGTTATTTGTTTTTGTCAGTTTTTCACGAATAAGTCTGAGCCAAATTAAAATTTTGGCCTGAAAGTTGGCATGCGGGGGTCCGTCATGCATAAACCACAGGTTATGTCTTATGTCAAGAGGTACATTTTCTAATAACCCATTTAGTTGGTTTTGCAGGACTTCAAGATAAGTTGCAGCATTAAGTCTGTGAGGTAAAAAAATTGGTCCTATCAAATTACACCCTACAATTCCAGCCCATACATTTAAGGAAAATTGCCGTCGGGCCTAAATCCAGACTCGTCAGTGAACAATACACAATTCAACAAGTTCTCTACATTATTATGTTGAAGAAACCATTGGCAAAATTGTAGGCGAGGTATAAAATCTCTTTCAGGCGATAGTGCCTGCACACGTTGGATGTGATATGGACGTAATTGTTGCTCGTGAAGAACTTGCCATATCGTTGCGTTGGATGCTCCCAGAGGATTGGCCATTTCCCTAGTACTATTTTTGGATTTTGTTCAATTTCATCCAGAACACCCTCTTCAAAATCAGGATTTCGGGCACTTCGTGGTCTGCTCCGATCAGCAGTAACTTATTAAGGGTACCTGGTAAAAAAATACTATATTCGAAAAAGACAGATCGATGTATTAAATAATGTAAGTATGTACCTGTTTCTCGCAAGCGGATGTCAATCCGTTGAAACATCCTTCTGTCTGGAATTCTCCGATTTGGGAAGGCTTCTTCATACAGTCGTTTCGCCTCATAACAGTTACCAAAAGCCTTGAATACATAACATGCATGTCTGTTAGTTCATTGTTGGTAAAGAATTCCATATTTAATTAGAAAAATTACGGACAATACAATTAATTACTTAAAAATAGTGAGTAGTCTCAAATATAAAAGTCAAATGTAGTATATGTCCAGACGAAAATGCAAAAGTCAAGTCCCGTAACGAGGAAAACCACTTTGTTAAATGGTTTGTTCAAAGTTTGTTATCATGGCTTTTTATTTTATCTTCATGATTGTGTCTTGTCATTTCTTTTTTATGGTAAGATTTTAATTTTTAACTAAAGAATAAGAAAATTAAGTTTATACATACTGATAGCAATTAAAATGTGAAAAATGTATTCCTATGATTTGTCGCAGAATAAATTTTTGAGCGACATCGACATACAAAAATTGAAATATCTTGAAAATGGTGTGTCTGAGAGATTTAAATCAAGTTTACATTTTTTGCTTACAATTGATAAGGGCTACAATGTAGCTATACGGTAGGTCGATATTACTGGGTGTCAAAAAATTATAGCCAATTGAATGCAAGCCATGTCTTACAGGTGGCGCCCTCTGCCAGCAGTGTTATTAACAATAACATATTTAAATTTCTTGCCCTCGAAAACCCCCACATGCCAATGTTCACGTCAAAATTTTAATTTGACTCTGACTTATTCGTGAAAAACTGACAAAAACAAATAACTTTAACACGCTGTATTTAAAAAACTAAGCATTTGCGGACCCATGTTTATATGAAAAAATAGTCTTATTTTTTGTGCTGAATGTGCACCTGTAACATAGACCATCATTTTTGAAACACACACACACACACACACACACACACACACACACACACACACACACACACATATATATATATATATATATATATATATATATATATATATATATATATATATATATATATATATATATATATATATATATATATATATATATATAAACTCTTTTCAGGTTGTTTACTTGTGTAAAATCACCAACTTTGCAAGTTTAAAGTTACTTGTCACCAATGTACCAGCCTGAGCTTTGAACGGAACATTTTAGCTTGCTAAGGTATTTTATTTATATGAGTCGAATTAAATGCAACATAATTTCAACCTATCCATAGCCTACATATTTTATGCTGTCGGGATTAATTAAAAGATCGCATAGAGCATTTATTTTATGGCAAATTTTCATGAAATTTTAGAGGTGCAACCCATGTAAGATTTACATATGCGCAACGTTTATGTATGGAGAAATTTCACAAAAAATTATATACCTAGCAGGCACCCTGCTTACAATACCTCCAAATGCTGCTTCGGAATTTTATAGCCTGCTGCACCTTTTTCGTTTTCAAAAGCTAAAGTTTTAGTAGGTAAAAGATTCCAATACAGTTCAGTTTAGTCTGCATTATAAATTTGCTCTGGACTATACCCAAAGTCTTTTATTAATTTCCCAAAATCTTCTTTGAACTGATCCGCTGAACACTTATTTGCCATGTTCCTGTTTACTCTAGTTAGCCAACCAGAAGAAGCATTAAAGTCACCACTAAATTTAAGTTCTTGAAAAAACTCCTTCTAGGGCTTCTACCATGCACACTACTCCAGAAACAAAAATCCCTTGAGCTCTTTGTTGGTTAAACCACAAAACCATGACCATGTCTAATCCGTCATACATCACAGTTTTCCGTTTAGACATGCCAGATGTACTATTCGCGGTAGCTGAAAACTCCAGGATTTTGTTTTTGTTTTTTACAATATCATGCACAGTTTGATCACAAACACCATACTCAATCATTAAAATTTTAACCGACCCCCCTTTTTTTTTAAACGATTTATAGCTTTTGCCTGATGGCTAGCACAACACGCTTTTGCTTAACAGACATTTTGATTGCAGTGTATGTCACACTTACATACCGAAATGATTATACTGAGCGAACAGAATACTGAAGCTGAAGATGTTAAAATTTTCAGTTTCTACTAAAACATGACCAAAGCTAAAATCGCATGCATTTAATGCGATGACTGTTCCTGGTAGGAACATAAAATCGAGTTTCATTTATTACTTCCTGGAAGTAGCTCATTATGATTATAGCTTCTATTAGGATGTAAATCTGTAAAGCATTGACGAGACGACAATATTCTCTGAAAAGATAATATAAACTACCTGCTAACGGCCGTCGGCAACTCACTTAAATTGTTATGTTATTCTTGCGATGAAATATTTAATCATAGGTAAATATGCATGCTGTGTGGGATGAGGATCCTGATTGATAATTGACCACTCCAGGCGAGGTCTTGTTCTGGTTTACGACTTGACCATGCATTTATTTCCTCTTTTCAAAACAACAAGTAAATATGCCCTTGTATAATCTTAATTAAATTCATTGATTGTGGTTGTCCTTACTTGGTGAAACTGGTCCATACTATATACATACTTGGAGACTACTTTTCTGGCTTCACTGTTGGGTTAGATGTTCTCGGATGTTGTTCAACGTTTCTGTGACTAGTTTCTCTGCTTGACAGCATTCAAGCAGCGAAACTAGTCACAGAAACGTTGAACAACATCTAAGAACATCTAACCCAACAGTGAAGCCAAAGAAGTAGTCTCAAAGTCTGTATACTTAATTAAATTGTCGCGCGTTTCTGAACCTATGCTACTTGAGTTGCTATTGGCTGTTTCAATTCTTGCTCTTTCTGATGGTGTAAAAATATGCATGTGATTCCTTAAAAAAAACCAAGTTTAATCAATATCTCTGTTGATATTTTGTTTTTTCCTGGTCGAAATTTGGAATCTGTTGATAAAAATAAGCAAGTGTGCCAAAAATTATTTTCAGAATCGCAACAATAAGTGAGATAGAGGAGGTGGACATGATAGCTGATACAGCCTGTAGACTGTAGGTGCAAAGTGACATTTGTATTTATGATTTTTTGTTGCATTTCAGCTGATTTGGAAGCACGATTAGAAGAACTACAATTAGAATTAGCAGATTTAAAAACTAAAAGGCAACAGCAAGAGCTCGAGTTGGAAACAATTGAAAATATTGCCTTAAGGCAACGTTTGAAGAATATACTTGATGGATTTTTGCAAGAACAAATGGAAAAAGAACAGGAAATGTATCAAATACAGGAATTGCTAAAATAGCATTTTGAGTTCTTTTATGGTATAAGTCCCTGTGATGACCAGACCTGATAAATATTATGACGTTGATTATTATATTATTTATTAAATTATACATACAAGTTATAAATTAAGGTTATACATTAATAAGTACACTTGGAAAATCCAAATCACCGCACAACATGTTTTTTAACAAGCTGTTGTAACAAAGTTAGCATCATTAGAGGATGAAAAATAGTAGTACATATAAATAAAAATATGTAGTAGTTAAGTAGCTTAGAATTTTTCATTCTCTAATGACGCTAACTTTGTTAGTGAAACGATCGTCAGGTCTTTAAAAAAATGTGTTGTGGTGATTTGGGTTACCCAAATGTACTTATCAGTGCTCATCACAGATGCCAGACTTAACTTAGTTAATTATTATTTTAATTGGCTAGTTGATTATTATATTATTCATTAAATTATACATTGAGCTATAAATTAAGGTTATACATTAATAAGTACATTTGGAGAACCCAAATCACCACAAAACATCTGTTTAATGACCTGAAGAGCATTTCAATAATAAAGTTAGCGTCATCAGAGGATGAAAAGTGTCCTGCTACCAGGGAATTAAATAATTACGAGCAGCCAGAGGCAGAGGTGGTTATTTGACTTTATAATCAAAGCTACGAGCGGGTTACACGGTGGAGTTAAAGCGGCAACATTTAAGCGGTGCAAGGTGGTGGCAAGGGTGGTGAATGATAGCGGGCATGCAACAGACAGGGTGTGTCGAACACTACATCAAGCTAGGCCAGCTGCATACTAAAATATATTGCACTAAAAGGTATTATCTACGTCCCACCATCCATACGCTTCACTCACACGCTCGGGGAACCTTGCTCGGTGCGGCAGATACCCACACTTGTTCCTTTACACCCCCTCCTAACGGGGCCGCGGACAGCTCAGGACGCCAGGCGCCTCCTGGCTGCTTCGATCCGGACCAGCGCAGTCGCTGCGATACGGATCTACTACAGCCTAGGAATATCCTGGTTACAACCTCCCCTCAGAAACACGGCGGCGACCACCTGAAGGGTTGTTTTTGACGGACACTGATAGTACAATCACTACAACAGGGACGACTGGCAACGCCCTCGTGCGGCCGAACGCCTCCGTGGTCTCGGAGGGATCGAAACTTCACAACGCAGCCCCCAGAGCAGCCCGTCATCGGAGACCGGGAAGAAACGGTCCCGCCCTCGAGAAGACGGTGAACACCCAGACACCGCCGATACGGTGAATCCGAGCCAGACCAGGAGACAGAGTGACAACGGGCTGCTTCAATTCAAGCCAACGCAGTCGCTGCAACGTGGATTTACTACAGTCCAGGAGTATCCCACCCCGACTCCCTTGTTCGGAATGCAGGGGCGATTTCACGGAGGGTTGTTTTTGACTGCAATTGATAGTGCATTCACTACAACAATCCCGACACACAAACCTCCGTGACCCCCCGCCGTCGAGGAAAAGCCCGTGAACACCGCCGGCGACGACGACGTCGGACAGCCCCTCTCAGCGGACCGAATTGACCCTCCCGAAGGTTACCCCGCGTCGCGACGGAGCGTTCAACAATTCTACCACGGGCTCGCTAAATAGTATCAGACTGCCACCTACCTGGGTTACTCTCCGGCGACGGTGCTGGTTAACGAAAACGGCGGCGATGGCCTGGTGGATCGGCAGCCTCACGCTAATATCTCTGCTTACTGGTATATTGCTTTCTGCTTGCTGCGGACTCCTTCTTTTAAACCTCACGTATCCTCTCGCTCGTGGTCGACGTACTCGCTTGTTCACGGTAACTCTAGAACTGAACTTCTGGCGGCGTTCTGTCCAGATGAAATTCTTTGCCATCCGCGGCCGACGTACCGTCTCGATCGCGGCGACTGTAATGGCCACCAGACCACTAGAACTTGATTGAAGGGAATCTACTGTTTAATTTATTAACAAAATTATTGACTTTATCTTTCGTTGTTGAAATATGTATCTAGCACATAATTCTTATTATTTTTGAGGTTTTTTGGGTAATCCTGCTTTTTGTTTCATTTTATATTCAGAGTGTCCAACCTCGGTCTTTTAACCTTTGTAATTTGTTGTGGTGAATTGAATTCTTTAGAGTGTATTTCTTACTTTATGGAAAATATTTTAATTATATACATCTTTTAATTTAAACCAACCTCGGTCTTTTAGCTTTATAATGTGTTGTGGTGAATTGAATTCTTTAGAGTGTATTTATTATTTTATAGAAAATATTTTAATTATATACATCTTTTAATTTAAACAAACCTCGGTCTTTTATCTTTATAATGTGTTGTGGTGAATTGAATTCTTTAGAGTGTATTTATTATTTTATAGAAAATATTTTAATTATATACATCTTTTAATTTAAACAAACCTCGGTCTTTGATCGTTGTAATGTGTTGAGGTGAATTAAATTCTTTAGAGTGTATTTATTATTTTATAGAAAATATTTTAATTGTATACATCTTTTAATTTAAAAATGTATACATCTATTTTACTCATCGTTCATTTGTTTACATTTTTAAACAATATATAATGAACTATGTAAGACTAGATGCATTCTCGCAACAATTAGAACCGTAGACCGGTTTCGCTCTCATTAGAGCTCTTCAGTACGGCATACTAATTGCAGCAAAAATGCACCAAAAATAACACGGCTATCGTATAGCCAGTCTTAAAACACTAAGTGAGTGGCGAACGTGTCGCCACCTAGTTCGGAACCAAGTACTATGTTGTCACGCCCGCTCCAAATAACACAGAGTATTAAAAATAGAGACGGTATACAACTAACTAACAATTTAAAAAATTGTTAGCCCTGGCCCATTTCTACCCCAATATAGGGACAAAGTATGTAAGACTAGATGCATTCTCGCAACAATTAGAACCGTAGACCGGTTTCGCTCTCATTAGAGCTCTTCAGTACGGCATACTAATTGCAGCAAAAATGCACCAAAAATAACACGGCTATCGTATAGCCAGTCTTAAAACACTAAGTGAGTGGCGAACGTGTCGCCACCTAGTTCGGAACCAAGTACTATGTTGTCACGCCCGCTCCAAATAACACAGAGTATTAAAAATAGAGACGGTATACAACTAACTAACAATTTAAAAAATTGTTAGCCCTGGCCCATTTCTACCCCAATATAGGGACAAAGTATGTAAGACTAGATGCATTCTCGCAACAATTAGAACCGTAGACCGGTTTCGCTCTCATTAGAGCTCTTCAGTACGGCATACTAATTGCAGCAAAAATGCACCAAAAATAACACGGCTATCGTATAGCCAGTCTTAAAACACTAAGTGAGTGGCGAACGTGTCGCCACCTAGTTCGGAACCAAGTACTATGTTGTCACGCCCGCTCCAAATAACACAGAGTATTAAAAATAGAGACGGTATACAACTAACTAACAATTTAAAAAATTGTTAGCCCTGGCCCATTTCTACCCCAATATAGGGACAAAGTATGTAAGACTAGATGCATTCTCGCAACAATTAGGACCGTAGACCGGTTTCGCTCTCATTAGAGCTCTTCAGTACGGCATACTAATTGCAGCAAAAATGCACCAAAAATAACACGGCTATCGTATAGCCAGTCTTAAAACACTAAGTGAGTGGCGAACGTGTCGCCACCTAGTTCGGAACCAAGTACTATGTTGTCACGCCCGCTCCAAATAACACAGAGTATTAAAAATAGAGACGGTATACAACTAACTAACAATTTAAAAAATTGTTAGCCCTGGCCCATTTCTACCCCAATATAGGGACAAAGTATGTAAGACTAGATGCATTCTCGCAACAATTAGAACCGTAGACCGGTTTCGCTCTCATTAGAGCTCTTCAGTACGGCATACTAATTGCAGCAAAAATGCACCAAAAATAACACGGCTATCGTATAGCCAGTCTTAAAACACTAAGTGAGTGGCGAACGTGTCGCCACCTAGTTCGGAACCAAGTACTATGTTGTCACGCCCGCTCCAAATAACACAGAGTATTAAAAATAGAGACGGTATACAACTAACTAACAATTTAAAAAATTGTTAGCCCTGGCCCATTTCTAACAGGGCTAACAATTTTTTAAATTGTTAGTTAGTTGTATACCGTCTCTATTTTTAATACTCTGTGTTATTTGGAGCGGGCGTGACAACATAGTACTTGGTTCCGAACTAGGTGGCGACACGTTCGCCACTCACTTAGTGATATAATGAACTTTCGAACTATTTATGTATATACATGTGTAAATATTTTAATTATATACATCTTTTAATTTAAACCAACCTCGGTGTTTTATCGTCGTAATGTGTTTTGGTGAATTGAATTCTTTAGAGTGTATTTATTATTTTATAGAAAATATTTTTAATTTAAAAATTTATACATCTATTATAACTCATCTTTCATTTGTTTACATTTTTAAACAAAATATAATGAACTTTCGAACTATTTATGTATATATATATATATATATATATATATATATATATATATATATATATATATATATATATATATATATATATATATATATATGTGTACATATGTATATATCTGTGTAACCAAGTATTAAACAATGTTGCACATTTGTAAATATCAATTTTTTGAGCTGTTGAACATTGTCATGTTATGTTTATTAAAACATACGAAATATAATGTCATTGCAATTTGAAATAACAAATAAATTATACATATACAGTAAGCTTTCAGATGAAACTTGAGAAAAACATTATATCAAAACGTTTATAAAATTTTGCTGTTAAAATTTAACTGAAGTTGATATAAACAAACGTCAAGCTGAAATATGCAAGCTAACTGAAATTAAATTTGACTTAATGTTTCATCAAGAAAATATGATTTGTAAAGCTTTTTTCTTTCTTTATGTTTATCAAATTCTTGTTAAAAGTAATTTGAAAACTTTCCAAACATTATTTTATTATTTAAGGTTTCACAATGTAAAATATACATATTATTGAAATTTATATGTTGAAGTAGATGTGTGCGAACCCATGTTTGTTTCGAACCGAACTATGAACAAACCCAGGCAATTATGTTGCCTCAAAGTTTGAACCTCTGAAGTACTATGTCTAAGGTTCACAGTCAAACTTGGAAGTTCTTAAAAATTCATAATTGATAGATATATAGGTGCTTTATTGTCCAAAGATAAAAATCTTATTGACAAGCAAAGTGTTAACATATAAAAGTAAAAGTTGTCAAAATATAAAAACACAAAAATATAAGTTCACAACAAATAGTAATATAAGTGCACAAGTAACTAGTATAACTATATATCATAAACAATATAAAAAACAATATAAACTTAAATACACAGCTAACTAACAATATAATAAAAACACAATATATACAAAGCAGTCCAAATAAAAACTCCCAAACAACACCAATCGAATCTGTCACAGTAGTGCATCATTACAAAATTCATCTATTGAATAATAACATTTTGCAATTAAAAATTCCCTAAGCTCTTTCCTAAAAATATCAATGTCACCAATTCTCCTCAAGTTTAGTGGTATCTGGTTAAATATCTTCTTACTATTATATATTAATGACCTCTTTAACAATGATGTGGATGGTATAGTAAGAGGAATGCAGTTCTTTTGTCTTATATCACAAGAAGACACTAACCTGATTTCATCTTTATATTTTTCATGCATAAGGCATGCAGTCTCCAAAACAAACAGAGACAGTAGGGTCAATATCCGCTCAGAAACAAATAAAGCTCTACAAGAGTCACGGACATTAACCCCACACAAATATCTGATGGCTCTTTTCTGCAGAATAAATACAGAATTGAAAAGATGACCTGCACAAGAGCCCCAGTAACAAATGCCATGTCTTAGATGGGACTCCACAAGTGAGAAGTAAACACTTCTAGATGTACTCTTGTCCAAGCTTTTTGACACAACTCTTAGTGTGTGACAACCTGATGAAAGCTTCTTACATAGATGATTTATATGTGTTTCAAATTTTAACGATTGATCAATGTATAGTCCCAAAAACCTAACACAGCTCTCCTTCCCAAGTTCCTCAGCTGCTAGAGTCACAGCAGGCAGACTACATTTAAAATGCATGATATTAGTCTTAGAGACATTCAAAGTTAACAGATTTGAAATGAACCAGTTTTCTATCATCTTCATATCCTATGCCACAGTGCGCTCCAGTGCTGCAACACTATCACTACTCCACAAGATGGTTATATCATCAGCATATATAGTCATATGTTGTCAATTGAACATCAAACTAACCAAAATTCTTCAATGTTCATATATTATTTCCTTAAATACACAGGTTAGGTATATTGTAGCATACAATATATGGTATGTAGAGATTCTCATTTTTTTTTAATTCTTTACAAAAAGCAAAGGTTTGACAAAATTTGCAGGTTGAGTGAAAATTCCTTCTGGTGCTGATATAGTTGTGTAGATGGATTAACATTGAATCAAAAATACATGTTTTTTGGACCCAAACCAACCTGGATGTGTCATAGTGCAATTTGTAACACCACTTGGTAATAACGTGGACATCGATGAAACAGAAGTTCGTAAAAACCTTGTTGAATATAGATCTGAGACAAGCATATTTTCTAACTAGGCATATTGGAGACAGTAGTGGCTCGAGCCTTAATGCATTGGGGGTGCGCAAGAAAAAAAAGTTCGGGACGCACCTAGTGCATTATGGTAGTGAATTTTTATTAAATGCTTCAAATTTGAACAACTCAAGTTTCTACAAACTTAGAAAGTTGAATTTTGGTGTATAGTAAGGGCTTACCCAGGGCAATATATCCACCAAATTTCATCAAAATAATTAATTTTAGGAGAAAAAAATTTTTTCAAAAGAAAATTTTAAATTTGAATAACTCAATTGTAGAAAGTTGAATTTTAGCGTGTAGTAAGGTCTTTTACAAGGCAACATATTTACCAAATTTCATTTATATAGCTTTGTAATTTTCGGAGAAAAAGACTTTTTTTAACAAAACTCAACATTTTCTCGGAAAACCTTATCCGATTTTCCTGACTAACGAAGTCATCCAGGGCATTAATAAAGAGAAGCACTTGCCGAGTTTCATCGCAATCAGTTGCTTATTTTTTGAGTTATCGGTTGGATATATATATATATATATATATATATATATATATATATATATATATATATATATATATATATATATATATATATATATAAACATATAAAAATTGAAACTGACCCCGGATATGGGTTCTAGGGGTCCTAGTTCGCGCTCATGTGAAAAAAATTTTGCAAGTCTCTCCATTGATACCTCTCTATTAGTGAATTTTTTAAAATAAAAATTCACTAAAAATGAAGAGCTCGCCTCTTTTTTCCCCGAAAATATATTATATAAAACCTACTTACTAAAGTAACTAAACTTAATAATTATTAACTACTTACCAAGTTTTCCTCTAGTTAGTTATAGGTTATAGTAGTTAAAAAGTCCTTTCCTTTGATAATTACTAACACAAATCACAATTCTGTCAACACTCAGCACTCATTTTAGTTTATAAGTTATAACATAACAGACCTATACTCATTCCTTAAACGAAAAATCCATACGTCTATTTTTGATAGAGAACATGTAAACAACAACGAAATGATCTAATAAAAATCAATCCGACGCGAAGCATTACATGAAAATTACTACACACACACACACACACACACACACGCTCTGCGAAAAGTCCACTGCAAACTGCAAGTGTGGAATTTTAAAGCGCACAACCAGATTGCTTATTCGGTTGTTTTCGACGAAGATAGTCGATCATTTCGCATTGAAGTATCGCATTTCCTCAGAGCGCCGAAAAATACACACAGTGTCGCGCGACTGATATATATGGATATGGATGTATATAACGTTTGCAACCATTAACACTATACTTATTCTGATTCTGTATTAATGGCTGCCGACTCTGCGCTCCTTGATCCTCGATATACTAATTTTGTCTGTTGAATGCAGGAGGTAAAAAAGTAAATAAAAATTTATTAAAATATAGCATAGCAAAAATATTATTTTTTCCACGGCAGGCGGCACTGCACGCGCACGGGCGCACTTTTTGAGGACCCGCCCCTGATTGAAGAGTAGCTGCCAACGTTTCATCAATAACATGGTGGACTGGCATTTATCCAAATATAGTTCTTACGAAAATAGCAAAAAGGCTATTATCAATGCCAGCCACTACTAGTAGCTGTGAACATAATTTTAAATTACATTCTAATATTTAAACGGTAAAGATAAATAGACTGACAGCTTCCACTACAGAAAAAAAACTGTTTTCATAAAACATAAATATACAGTTATTTGCTGATGAAAGAGCAATAAATCATTTGAATTTAAAATTAAAAAACATGGCTGATAGAATAAATGATATTGAACCTGCTGCCTCAATAGAAAGCAAAAATGATACCTCTGAAGATGAACTAAGTGAAGAAGAGATCTTTAAAATAACAGATGAACAACATGAAGATTATTTCGGTCATTTACATACTGAAAGTTAGCAGACCCTACAGAAAAAAAAGTCTGGATGCAGCAAGTGCGTTATGGAATTGAATGTATATATGTCAACAGATAAGGATTGAAACTAAACCCGGATATGAATTCTATGGGCCTAGTTTGCATTCATTTGAAGAAATCTTTATAAAATTCAGAAGTCATGCTCTCTCCTCAACGAATTTTTTCTACGAAAATTAGCTAAAAATTGTAGACCGTTAAACCATAAAACGACTGTCAAAGTATCAGAGAAAGGGTCTATTTGAAATGAAAACACTCATCTTGTGGCATTTGCTTTGCATAACCCATATCGATTTCAGGTTCTTTGCTTAAATGTTGCCTATTTTGACGTTTCAAATCGCGACTTTTACGTTTTGAGGAAAACCCAAATTTTTTTTCTTTAAATGCCTATAACTTTTTTGTCTTTATACTTACAGACCTGAATTTTGGTGCATCGGTAACTATTTATAATACAGACACGCTCACCATTGAATTTGGTTGCCCATACTTTGTTATTTCCGGGTATATAATTTTTTCCGAAAGAAAGCAACATTTTTCGTGAAAATCTGGGCCGATTTTTCTGGCTAACCAACTTATCCAAGCCACTTGCAAAAGGAAGGTACATACCAAAATACCAAATTTGATCAAATACACACACACACATATATATATATATATATATATATATATATATATATATATATATATATATATATATATATATATATATATATATATATATATATATATATATATATATATATATATATATATATATATATATAAAGTAGTGAACTAGTGTACGATGGGATCCAAACCAAAAAGTGGGAAAAATGTACGAACGGTCTGACGACTGCAGCCATAAAACACGACAACACACACACACACACACACACATACATCTTTAAATATAAACTTTCATCTATGGAAATATTTTTAATGTATGAAATCGAAAAGTAAAAAGTGTTAAGATGTTTTTGAATTAGGAATTATATACTGTGCTTATATTATATTGTGTCTTGTTAAATAAATTTGATTGTGTTTGTACAGTGTCTTGTATTGTAATGGTAATGTTTTGTTAAATTGTATTATAGTTGATAAGTTATGAGTAAGAATATTGATGGCCGTGGTTATTGCTATATGTGCGCTGCGCCCATAACATTTGACATGAAATAAATGTTCTAACATTAGATATTATATAAACGTTCTTTGCAGTGTGCATGTAACATTACAAAAAAGTCTGGACGCAGTAAGCACATTATGGTAGTGAATTTTCATAGAAATGACCTGGCACCAAATATTTTTTGAAATAGATTTTTTTTCCTGTAGCATAGAAGTCTAAATTTTTGTATATAGTTTTCTTTTAATGTCATAAGCTTGTGTCCCAAATTTGATTACCATTTTTATTTTTGGAGATAAATTTTTTTTCAGAAAGAAAAGCCAAAACTTTGCCGGAAAACCGCATAATCGAAAGGTGGTGTGGTGAGCAGGGACTCTCCGTAAACCCGGCGAAGACGGAGATGATATTTACCAAGAAGAGGAAGGTAAAGGGGTTAAGGGCGCCCGTGATGTTTAGAAAACCTTTAGCTTTAGTGCGGGAGGTCAAATATCTGGGGGTGATCCTGGACCCCAAACTAACATGGGGGTCGCAAATAGAACGAGTAGTGAGGAAGGAAGTAGCGACCCACTGGCAGCTGCGTCGTGTGATAGGGAGGACCTGGGGACTTAATCCGCGGATCCTTCATTGGATCTACACTGCAATCGTCAGGCCAAGAATCCTCTATGGGGCGTTGGTCTGGTGGTGTGGTGTGAATCAAACTACCAGCTGGCTAAACTCCAAAGGCTGGCAATCCTGGGTATCACAGGCGCTATGAGGACGACACCCTCAGCCGCGCTAGAGGTCCTGTTGATGCTGCCACTGCTTCCCATCTGTATCAGAAGGGAGGCTATGGCGTCGCATATTAGAATGCAAGACTCAGAAAACTGATGCGGAGAGGGAGCAGTAATATGGCATGCAAGAGTCGCCAAGGAGGTGGAAAAGGAAATTCCGATTTCCGCCATAAAGGTGCGGGATGCCGAGGACGATATTAGGTTGACTAGGCCATACACCCTTAGGATCCCCAGTAGGGATCAGTGGAGGGAAAATGAGGTTGCATTTCAGCCCGCAAGCCTGGTCTGTTTCACCAACAGATCGCGGCTGGAGGACCAACAATCATCCGGGGCAGAAATATACATCGAGGGCCTGGGGGTGCGCGAGAGCTATGCTCTTGGCGCATATACCACGGCATTCGAAACAGAGGTGTATGCTATCCTGTCTGTGGCCAATAGACAGGATGTGAAGAGGAGTCTTGAGAAATGTGTGTACATCTGCTCGGATAGCCAGGCGGTCCTCCGGGCAGTCTGCGCGGCCAGAATCAGGTTAACACTGGTTAAGGAGTGCGCTGACGCCCTCAGAGGACTAGCCAGCACGAAGGAGGTGCAACTAGTGTGGGTTCCGGGACACTGTGCCGTAGCGGGGAATGAGGTGGCGACTAATCTCGCAAGACTCGGTTCCCGGCGGTCGTTCTGTGGCCCGGAGCCTGCGATAAGCATAAGTAGGAAGACAGTCTCTGTCGCCTTAGACAGGTGGACCGAGGAAGCAATTAAGAGGCATTGGGGTCGGTTGGTGGTTGCAGGCAGGCGAGGGACTTCGTGGAGGGGCCGGACAGAGATAAAACTGTCTAGCTACTCGGAAGGAGTTGACCTACGCTTCGCCGCATCCTTGGGGTGCTGACAGGCCACTGCGCCCTTAGAAGACACCTCACATTGATAGGCGTAGAGAGGGATCCCATTTGCCAGGAATGCAGCGAGGATGAAGAAACGTCCTACCTGTGTGAATGCGAGGCTTTTGGGAGTCTTCGAGCAGAATTGTTCGGATCGAGGACTCTGCAGAGGAACCAGGTAAGTACCGTCCAATTGAAGACCGTCACGGCCTTCATCTCGAAGTCGAGGCGGTTTGGCGACGGAACCGAGGAAGAGTAGAGCATGGTTGCTGGGTTGCTGGGGTTGGCAAAAAGGGCCCATTGTGGCCTACTTGCTTGGCGTTGGCCTCTCCACCACTGCTACTACTACTACTACTTGTCGGAAAACCTGGTTCGATTTTCCAAGCCACTTACAAAAGGAAGGTACATGCCAAATTTTATCAAAATCGGACCATTATTTTTTGAGTTATGGGTGTGATATATATATGTATGTATGTAAAAATTGAAACTGACCCCGGATATGGGTTCTAGGGGTCCTAGTTCGCGCTCATTTGAAAAAATGTTTTCAAAAGTCGGAATCTCCCCCTTAGTGAATTTTTTCTAAGAACTTCACTAAAAGGTTACATGCATCATGCCCGTATCTGCATACGTAAATTATTTATTACATGCATGGATGTTGAATCAGTAAACAACATACAGACATTTTATATCCGAAATTTAAAAAAGCTCAGATGTACCTATTTATAGGTATTTTTCTTTAAATAATTTCCTTGAAAAAATATAAATTTTAATAATGTTCATTTATGGAATAAAAAGTTACTGGTAATTAATCTAGAGTTTTAATAGGACATTTTTGGGTAATCCTACTACTATATTGCACGAGAGAATGTGTTGATGGTTTTCCCTTCCAATATTTTTTTACGCGAACCTGAATCTTTAGGGCCGGAAAACTTTGGGGGAAAGGGTTGAGCAATGAACAGTTGGAAATCTGGCAATGATGCACACGTTTTTGCGTGACCTTAACGTATGTTTACTTCACGGGCAAGCCGGGAGAGTTAAACTGTATCTAGGATTACCTGTTTTTTGAAGTTAAATGTGCTAAAATAATAAATATCAAATAAAACATTCGACTATGTCCTATGAACTGTTTCTGTCTGCTTTTTGTTCTTTCAATTTTTCGATAGATGTAATTGCCCCATTTTACACAATGATATGTCATAGTTTAATATATGAGGTTCTGGTTTAGAGAGTTTATCCCAATTAGGTTTTTATATTTCTGAATAAGGGGCGGGGCAGTTATTTACGATATTCGTGGCAAAATAATTGTATAAAATAGTTTGCCTGAAATTCTCCCAGAAACTAGGGTTCTGTATAGAAACTCTTCTCCCATTTTTATAAAAAATAAATTAAAAATGTGCATGCTCAGGATTATTAACATGTTATTGAAGGTCTAGTTATATGGGCGGATTGCGCACATATTTTTTTAATAGCTAGTGCTACCGGTATATCCCACAGAACATTCATTTAATGTCTAATGCTACAGGTGTCCCCTGTGGGTCCGGGGATAAAATAAAAGAATAGGCCCAAGGTATCTCCTGCCTCTCCTAGGAGGCGACTAACTGGAGTCAAACACGGGCGGGTGTCTGGTCCAGACGAGCCCGGAGCGAGGCGGAGATCTTTGGGAAGTGATATACACCGGATTTTGAGTCCTCCACTGTAGACTTCGAAATTGACAAACTCGGGAGGGGGTTCTAAATGATATGGAATCGCAGTACACCTATCAACCCAACCTCCAGCCTAAAAAATACCGTCTCCTGCGGGGAGCTCGATTTGATGGGTGAAATTTAAGCAAATACCGGCGGGTATCTGGTCCAGACGAACTCAGTGAGAGGCTATCTCTCTGTGAGCTGGATGTTGCTCGGGAGTGAGATTCCAGTTGATACCTCCTTGGGTCGAGCGCTGGCAGGTGTCTGGTCCAAACGAACCCGGTGGGGGTTGAAATCTCTACTGAAGCTTGATTTTGAGGCCCCCACTGTGTGCTTCGAAACGGACAAGCGACTTCGCTTGGGTGATACTCGGGAACGGGACTCTGGGGTATCGCTTTGAGTCTAGCACCATCTCGAGTCAAACACTGATGGATGTTGGGTCTGTACGAACTCGGGAGAGGTTATCTCTTTGTAAGCTTCAAAACAGGCAAGCGATCTCACTCAGATATCAGTACACCTGTCAAACCAGCTTTCACGATCAAAAAGATCGATTCTTGCAGGGAGCTGTATTTGATGGGTGAAATTTAAGCAATTAGACAGGAGCCATTATAGACCTAAGGTTGCGGTGGAGAGACTGAAATAGCCCACTCAGATTAAATCTAATCCTAATTTAATGTTACAGGTGCAGTGTACTTAGCAATAGCCACTGACAAAATTAATATGTCTTTGATAATTAGCTGGTTTTATATACCAATCTAAAATTATAGTGTTCTAATCAATTTTGTATCTAATAATAGTACACTGTTATCTCTTTGTATTCTTCTAATGTAAATTTAATAAATTAGTTGTAAGAATAATAAATAAAATATATTAAAAAAAAACCTTTATTAAAACAACGGTTTCATAAATGTAACTACTAAAAAGAAACTATTTTTTCTCTGATTTTATAAAACTTTTTATATATATTATTAAAACTAAAAATGTTAAGCGTGAAACGATGCTGTAGAAGTTATTTTAATAGTTCTTAGGTAATATGAATATCGTTATTATATGTTATATGTATATATCTATTATATGTTTAGTGTTAATTATCTCTGGTATTTTGTATATATTGATGTATTAATGGTATAGATTAAGGGTGAAACAACCAATATTTAAATGTTAGTTTATCATTTTTTAACAATATTCACAACGTGCCTATGGAACAATATTTAATAATTAATTACCAAGATCAATGATCTATAAAACTACCATAACCAAAATATATTGATGTATTTCTTATAGTTTAGCGCTCAACACTTTTAGATTTAATAATCTATATAAATAAAAAAAATATGTTTTTAAGATCAGAAAAAACATTTTTTTTTGTAGATTTATTTTTTGTAATATATTTTATTACTAAACTCTTTTTAGTTTTTTTTGTGACTATATATATATATATATATATATATATATATATATATATATATATATATATATATATATATATATATATATATATATATATATATATATATATATATATATATATATATATATATATATATCTGTGGGTATGTATGTATGAGTCCAGCTCAAAAAAATTAATATGTTACATAATAATAATAATAATTTATTGAACAATATACATTTTTTTACAAAACAACTTAAAGATTAATCAAGAGCCTGGTTGTTCAATAATATTAAAAGTCACCTAAGTCAAAGACTTGTTGGTGATACTAGTAACCTCATTCACTAAAAAAAAACTAGTGCACACGCTCTGACATTGTAAAGCAGTCCAAACAAAAACCAAACCTGCAACCGCAATCCAGGGCTTCGCGAAAAATATAAAAAAGTATAATTATCCTTTTTCGACTTGACAACCTTTTTATTTCCAAATGTTTTGAGCCACACTATGGGTAACCTACACACACTTGCACATACGCGGCTTACAGGTCAGAAACACAAAATGTAAAGGAGATACCACTACACCAGGGTATTACCTTCTATGACCCTGTGGATTACTTCGGCTGGTATAGAAATATATTGTTATGTTCTACGGGGTTCTGGATTTGTTGATTAACAAAACACAGCTTTCCAAACTACTAATTTATTATTACCAACTATTTTCCAACACCAGTATCAACCAAATTATTTCTCTCCTCTTATTAAATGTCCATAGAACTATATTCCACTATTCGCCTTCTATGATCGCTTCTTAAACACCAACACTTACTGCTGACTCGTCCCCTGTGGGTCCGGGGACTAACTAAAAGAATAGGCCCAACGTAACTCCTGCCTGTCGTAAAAGGCGACTAATTGGAATCAAACACCGGCGGGGGTCTTGTCCATGTGGGCCTGGAGGGAGGCGGATATCACTGGAGAGTGATGTACACCCTGATTTTGAGGCCTCCACTCTGTGCTTAGAAATGGATGGTTGCCCGCGCTTGGTTGTTACTCGGGAGCGGGGTTCCGGATGGGTGCCGCCTTGGGTTGAGTGCTGGTGGGTGTCGTGTGTCTAGACGACCCGGAGGGGGTTGACAACTCTGATGAGTGGTAAACACCCGGAGTTTGGGGCCCCCACCGTGTGCTTCGGAACGGACGGACGGCCTCGCTTGTGCGATGCTCGGGAGCGGGGCTCGATGGGATGTCGCGTTGAGTCTAGCACTGGTGAGTGTCGGGTCTAGACGAACCCGGAGGAGAGCTGAGATCTTTAGGGGTGGAATAAAACTAAGGGTTGAGGCCTGTTCTGTGAGCTTCGAAACGGACAAACGACCTCACTTGGATGCTGCTCGGATGCAGGACTTCATGATACTGCACCGAGTCAAACGGACGGATGTCTGGTCCAGACGAATTCGGAGAGAGGTTATCTCTCTTTGAGCTTTGAGACGGGCAAGCGACTTCGCTCAGTTGGCAGTACATCTGTCAAACAAAGTTTCACCTCGCAGGTGTCGTCTCCTGTCGGAAGCTCGATTTGTTGGGTGAAATTTAAGCTAGCGCTGGCAGGTGTTGGACCTGAACGAACCCGGAGGTGACTGGGGTCTCTAGGGGTGGATTACACCTGGAGACTTGGGCCTACTCTGTGAGCATCGATACAGGCTAACGACCCTGCCTGGATGCCGCTCGAGGGCGGGACTTCATGTTACCGCATCGAGTCAATGAAACACTGACGGTGGTCTGGTGCAGGTGAGGCTGGGGGGAGGCAGACATCTCTGGGGAGTGATATGCACCCGGAGTTTGGCGCCTCCACTGTGGCCTCAGAGACTGACAATTGGCCTCGCTAGGTTGTTACTCGGGACGGGGTTCCAGATGATACCGCCCTGGATTGAGCCCTGGCGTGTGTCGTGTATTCAGAGGTCACGGGGGGTCTGATCTCTAATGAGTGGTAAACACCCGGAGTTTGGAGCCCATACTGTGTGCTACGAAACGGACGGACGGCCTCGCTGGGGTGATGCTCTGGAGCCTTGAGTCTTAACACTGTTAGGTGTCAGGTTTGGAAGAGCCTGAGGGGAGCTGAGATCTCTAGGGGTGGATTACAACTGGAGATTAGATGCTGCTCGAGAGCGGGACTTCATGATACCACTTCGAGGCAAACACTGACGGATGTCGGGTCCAGACGAACTCGGAGAGAGGTTAGCTCTCTTTGAGCTTCGAAACGGACAAGCGACTTCACTCAGATGGCAGTACACCTGCCAAACAAACTCTCATCCTCAAGAAAAGATCGACTCCCTCAGGGAGCTGGAATTGATGGGTGAAATCTAAATAATTAGACGTGAGCCACAATAGACCTAAGGTCGCGGTGGTGTGACTGAAATAGCCCACTCACAATAAAATCTAATCTACTGCTGACTCGCTTAATACTCTATGATCACCACACCGACTTAATACTGAACTGACTTACTCTGCGCACCGCTCGTCTATTTATACACTCTATAGAGATTCTAGATCTTCTACACCTGTCACTTATGGTCTCTTTTAGAAATATCGTTCCAGAGTGTTCGCTGTTACCAACACACTACCATAGAAGTAACAAAGTTTCTAAACTTAATTCTCAGAGACCAATGTGACACTGCCCCCCTCTTATATTCGATCGTCCCGGTCGAATTTTGACATTTCTTGGTATGGTGTAAGTCTGTGCATATGGACCACTACCTTCATCTTGCTCTTCGGGCTCCTATGAATGCGATAGACAACGCTATTGATCATTTTGACCACCTTATTCGGACCTTCCCATAATTTCTGTAGTTTAGGTGACCGTCGCTTGCGTCGTACTGGCTTGTAGAACAACACCAAATCTTCTTCTTTGAAACCAGCTGAATTAGGTGGCACGTCATAACGGGTCTTCATGCGGTCGCTTTCTATTCGAATATGCATTCCGACAGCAGAGTGGATGATTTTCCTTCTCGTCAATATGTCGGGGCTTCCTTCAAGCGAAGTTCTTAGGTGGTACTGGTTCTTCTGTGTAGTGGCTGTTGTTCTGATGTTTCCACTTGCACAAATATCTCGGCGGACTCTATTCATCCTTTCGACACCGGCTCTGGTCTAACAAATGTGTTGACTGGCCTTTTTCTGGGTTTGCTTCACATTTACGTGGTCTTTGCACCCTTCGTCTTGTATTTCTCTCATACTTTCTTCTCAAATTGCTTCTGGCTGAGTAACTGGGACGTATCTTCCTCCGACAGCGCTCTTCACTGGAATGGCACTTTCACGGCAGGCGTTGCTATTTTCCTCTATGGTGATTTTCCGCACTACCAGGTTACTGCCAGGCGTCATTATTATTTCTTCACCGCCGATAGTCAGGAGGTTAGTGCCAAGATCAAGTTTAGCGCACTGACCCTGAATTATGTCCAAGCCAATTATAATCGGGTCTGATATGGCGGCGACTATGGCTCTCTGCTTTGCCTTCCATGTCCCAATTTGCAGCTCGACGTCAGTTTCGCCAAATACCTGAATCCGATCACCACCGGCTGCATTTACTCTGTACATTCTGTCTGGCTCTCTTACTCGCCATCTTGGAACTATGTCGCAGCGAATAATCGTCCTAGGTGCGCCTGTGTCGACGACCATCTGGGTCTTATTACCGCTTACGTATCCGTCTACGATGAGAGCGCTGCCAGAATCGCTAACCTGAGAAATGGTTACCAGCCTTAGCTTCACTTTCTCCCTTGCGCGTGATCTTAGAGCCTAACATTCGCCCCTTATATGTCCCATCTTGCCACAGTTCCAGCACCGCAAGGCATTTGCACGGTGAGCTCTTATTGGGTGTCCACGAGACGTCGGCCTTATTTGTTCTGCTATTTTCTCTAGTAGCTGCATGATCTTGGATGGATCTGCTTTATTTTCTTCTTGGACTTGAAGACTGCGAACTTTCACATGACTTTCTGACGCTTGCTTTACCGCTTCAAACTCCAAGGAATGTGCCAAAGCATCGTTCAAGTTTTTGTGTCTCGCCATCCTCAGCGCCTGTTGCGTGTCGGTATTTATGTCGCCAATGAAGGTTTGCAGCGACAGTTGGTTTAAAAACTCTATCGGAGCTATGGGGTAGGCTAATCGTGTCAGTCTGACAACGTCGGCGTGGAGATGTTGGAGACTTTCGCCCGATTTCTGACAACGATTTTTCAACTGCAATCGATACAGCTGCTGTAAATGCTGGTCGCTAAACCTCATTTCTAATTGATGTTTAATGCTGTCAAAACTTAACGGTTCTTTCCTGCGAATACCTTGGAGCACATCTAGGGCATCTCCTCTGAGAGCTACTATTAACGAGGTCGCTTTATCTATCTCGCCCCAACGATTTGCTGTATCAATGCCATCAAATGTGGGGACCTTAATTCTTGCGACCGGGCTGTCTTCGAGCCTGATGTTTCCTTTAGCTAGGGTTTCGCACTAATTTTCTAGTGATTGTATTTTCTGATGCACTTCCTCTTGTATATTCGTCAGCTTGTCATGTACATCGTCGCTGATACCCTTTACTCTGCTTTTTACCTGTTGGAAGATGTCGTCTTTTACCTGCTTCATACGTTCGTTCACACACGAATATTCTCAATTCTGCTGGCTTGTTCTTGCAGAATTTTCTTTGTTTCTTCATCTCTTCTTCTGGCTTCTTCGTCTCTTTTCGGGCCCCTTCATCTCTTTTTCTCATTTCTTCTTTGACTTCTGGGTCTCTTCTTCTGACCTCTTCATCTCTTTTTCTCATTTCTTCTTTGGCCTCTTCATATCGTTTTCTTACTTCTTCTTTCGCTTCTTCGTCTCTTCTTCTTGCTTCTTCATCTCTTTTTCTGGCTTCTTCTCGTGCTAATTCAGCTTCTTCGTCCATTTTAAAATCATTTTGAATAGCTGGGCGTCCATATTGGCTGTTGCGCTACGTGTCTTAGGCATAGACGTACTTAAAGCTGATACACTGTTTATTCTGTTTCGAGAACACACCCAGTTATGAATCACTGCTGACACTGGTCTTTCAGAGATTCTAGAAGTTTTCACGTTGTTCAACGAATATTCTGGAAAATATTTCCACTAGCAGCTTGAAAATCCCACTTCTGACACCAGTTGTTACATTCTATGGAGTTCTGGATTTGTTGATTAACAAAACACAGCTTTTCAAACAACTAATTTATTATTACCAACTATTTTCCAACACCAGTATCAACTAAATTATTTCTCTCCTCTATTATTAAATGCCCATAGAACTATATTCCACTATTCGCCTTCTATGATCGCTTCTTAAACACCAACACTTACTGCTGACTCGCTTAATACTCTATGATCACCTATACACCACACCGACTTAATACTGAATTGACTTACTCTGTGCACCGCTCGTCTATTTATACACTATAGAGATTCTTGATCTTCTACACTATTCTACACCTGTCACTTCTGGTCTCTTCTAGAAATATCGTTCCAGAGTGTTCGCTGTTACCAACACACTACCATAGAAGTAACAAAGTTCCTAAACTTAATTCTCATAGACAAATGTGACAATATATTCTTACGCAAAGGTAAGCATGGGAACGCTGTGCAACAGTCTTTTTAGCACTTTCCGTTCTGGATGCGTGAGCGCAGTGTCTTATATTATGGTCGTAATACAACTCCTTAAATTCAAATCGATGAATATGCTGATATACAGCAGCGTTAAAACAGAAAAGCTGCCGAATATCCAGCAGTCTTGTCTCATAACATCAGTAGCATATGTGTGTTCTTTACCATAAATCACCTTTATGAGACAATTTTGAGCAATCTGTCATTGAGATATATGGCACTTTGCAGCACCACCCCAAGCTATTATAGCATAGTGTAACTCTCCACTAAATAATAATATACCGTCCTCAGGTGTTTGATGTGTAGCATCTCTTTCAATACCCTGAAATACACCATCATAGACGAATCGTTTTAGTTACATTAAAAATGTGGTGCTTTAATTTCATGTGTGAATCTATAGTAACACCCAAATATATTGCATGCTTCACACTCTTTATTTTTATCCCATCACACACTTCCAAGGTGGTGAAAGTTTCTTTCATAACATGAAAATTATATATATGCTGTCTTCGCCGCATTTACAGTTAAATCGGTTTTAAAACTATTCCAGGATTTTGTGAAATTCTGATTTAACTGTAGATTTGAGTATATCCCACTATGCTGCGTTATAAAATATAGCAGCATCATCCGCGTACACAACTATATTTCTTAACGATTCAACATGAAAAAGATTGTTCATATAAATATTTCAGGGTCCTAGAATGGTACACCACAGTTCATTTTTACCACATCGCTCGGAACACCATTCACACACACTACCTGATATCTGTAAGACAGATAGCTCTGCAACAGCTGTTGTCTCTCACTGAACCCCATTGTCTCCAATATTTCAAGCAATCTTGCGTGATCAACTAAATCGAATGCATTTTTTAGGTCCACCAAGACACACAATGATGGTCTGGTGTTATCCAGACTCTGATAGACATTGCTCGTTAGTTCAATTATGTCATCCTGCATAAATTTTTTTGTTCTGAAGCCATACTGTTTCTTAGAAAAAAGTTCTTTTCCACAAAGGCAATGCAAGGGTGCACACATGTGTAGTCTCCATGGCAAAATTGCATAAATTGGGCTACGAATTGCTCCCTCATCCGCCCTATTCTCCGGATTTAGCCTCGAGTGACCATTTATTCTCCAAACTTAAAGAAATGGCTCGGCGGAAAGAGATTTGACTCCAATGATGAAATCATCTCACAAACTTTTTGCCGACAATAGGCATGGATGCAAAATGATGTTTTGTATCCTCCTACTATGTCGAAAAGCATAGCTATTGGACAACTGATAGTCCCTTTATTAATCTTATTTTTAAAGAGGTAGACATTGATCCAATCCAATCCATAGCAGGTGGTAGTGGAATTTTTCTTTACGTAATAGTAAAGGATTTTTTTCACGCCCGAGGAGGTACCACCCCTTACATCAAGGTGAAGTCCCAACGGACGTTTCCGGTTCTGGTGTATGAGTCGGTTTCCCTTATAAGAAGAAATGATGATGGCTCCTCCTTGTACAAAATATGCCAGAGGCAAAACACCCCTCCATTCGGATCTCCGGGAGAGGGGTGTACAGGGGGCGCCAACATCAAGATTTAACATATCCTTTTCGAATTTATGTGGCCTAAATTCTAACCTAAACTCCGTCCACCATTTCCTCCAGGCTAACAGGCCCCAACTCCTCTTCCTCACCGAAACACAAATCAGTGCCAAAACAGCCACTAATCACCTTAATTTCCCGGGGTATGAGCTCCTTACTTCCTTTAGATGGCATGAAGGCGTGTGCGCATACGTCCGTAGCAATCTACCCTGCACCAGATTTCCCATTTTAGAAGCTGGAAGAAAAGACATACTATGGATAAAACTCTCTCTCAGGGCTGCAACTAAATTCATCTGTTGCATTTACCGGTCACCTTCTGACAACAACTTTGTCCAGCTCTTTGACTACCTTTCTGAAAAAACCGACTATCTGATTTCTGAATATCCTTCCTCCGAGGTCACTATTCTTGGTGACTTCAATATCCATAATAAGGAATGGCTAGGATCTTTAAAAACCAATCAACAAGGGAAAGCAGCGGAGGCCTTTGCAGTCAGCAATTCTTTAGCCAATATGGTTCAGCAACCTACTTACTTTCCTCGTATCCCAACACACAGCTCATATCCCTTGGATCTCCTTCTTACTACAAAACCTGAATGCTATAAGATATCAGTCACCGCCCACCTTGGTCGCTCAGACCACGGCATGGTCACTGCTTCCTGCGCAATGCAACCCGAGGTCACACAGTCCACATACCCACGTATCGTTTGGCACTACAACTCCGCAAACTGGGACGAAATGCGGGATTACTTTTCCGCATTTTCATGGGCGTCTGTCTGCTTCTCTCATCCTGACCCCTCTGATATCCCACAAAACGTCACCGAAATTATCCAAGCTGGCATGGAATTATTTATTCCACGTACACAGAAAACCTCTTCAGCCACTCAAAAGCCCTGGTTCTCTAAATCCTGTGACAAGGCCAGACTTGAAAAGGTCAAAGCTCACAAAACGCTTCTACATAATCCCAGTCAAGAAAATCGTCAAGCATTTAACGACGCAAGAAACCGCTATGTCCGCATTCTTTCTGAGGCAAAAAACTCGTTTAATAACCACATCAAAAACAAAGTCCTCTTAAGCTCCACCGGCAGCCAACCCTTCTGGACTCTTGCTAAATCTATTGGGAATAATTTCTGCAAGAGCACGTTCCCACCTCTTGTCTCAGGGGATGAAATTGTTTCTACCGCCCTGGGCAAGGCTGAACTTTTTGCTTCATTGTTCGCCGGCAATTATACTCTCAACCCACCTCCAAACGTTCAACCACCAACTGTCCCCAATGTCGCGCATAAAATGACGGATATCATTTTCAAAACTAAAAACTCGAAGACGCAGCAAGTGCGTTATGGTAGTGAATGTTCATAGATTGGCACCAAATATTTTATTATAACTTTTTTTTCTTGTAACATAGAAATCTAAATTTTTGTGTATAGTTTACTTTTTATATCGTAAATCTACCTACCAAATTTGGTTATCATAGCTTTTTTATTTTTTGAGATAAAAATTTTTTTAGAATGAAAACTCAAAATTTTCCCGGAAAACCTCGTCCGATTTTCCTGACTAACGAACTTATCCAAGCCACTTACAAAAGGAAGGTACATGCCAAATTTTATCAAAATCGGCCCATTATTTTTTGAGTTATCGGTGTGATACATATATATATATATATATATATATATATATATATATATATATATATATATATATATATATATATATATATATATATATATATATATATATATATATATAAACATATAAAAATTGAAACTGACACCGGATATGGGTTCTAGGGGTCCTAGTTCGCGCTCATTTGCAAAAATTTTTTCAAAATTCAAAAGTCGGGATCTCTCCATTAGTGAATTTTTTCTACGAAAATTCACTATAAGGTAGGAAAGATGCTCTCTTCTTTTAATACCAGGAAAGCCTCTGGCCTTGACGAGATCCCAGCAATTGTTCTCCAAAAATGTGCACCAGAACTTGCTCCTGTCCTGACTCGTCTGTTTCAGATATCTTACAATAAAGGCATATTCCCTAGCAACTGGAAAACTGCTCGAGTACAACCCACCCCCAAGAAAGGATCCAAAGCGCTTCCTAGCAACTACAGGCCTATTTCTCTCTTTTCAGTCGTCTCTAAAGTGATGGAAAAGTATATAAACACCGAATTACTAAAATTTCTTGTAAAACCCTGTCTAATCCACGACGGGCAGTATGGATTCCGTCAGCGCAGATCGAGTGCCGACCTCCTTTCCTTTGTCACCCATTCTTGGAACAAGTCTATCAAAATACACGGTGAATCCCAGATTGTCGCTTTAGACTTATCCAAAGCATTCGACCAGGTCTGGCACACAGCGCTGCTTAATAAACTTCCGGCCTATGGCCTACCACCAAAACATTGTACCTGGACAGCAAATGTCCTCTCCAACAGGAGCATTTCTGTTGTTGTGGATGGCCATTCCTCTAAACTGTATCCAATTAATGCAGGAGTTCCTCAAGGTTCAGCTTTAGCTACTACTTTGTTTCTTCTCCACATCAATGACTTCCTCTCTAGCTTTTCCAACCCAGTTCACAGTTACGTGTACGACAGCACCCTCCACTCAAATATACAATATTCTAAGCCTGCCTCTTTAGCCCAATTAGATGAGGATCGCACACCCATTGAGGGTTCTGTCTCCGTGGATCTTCAAAAAATATTAGACTAGGGAAGTAGAAATCTTGTACAATTCAACCCCAATATCAGTCTTGCTTTCTTTCTCATAAGAGATACACCAGCCCTAGACCCATCACAATGAACAACCAAGTTATTCAAAGTAATGAGTCCTTTTCTCTTGTTGGCATTTCTGTGGATCGAAATCTTAATTGGCACCAACATGTCACATCAATTGCAGAAGCGGCTGCTAAGAAATTAGGTTTCCTCTTCCGGGCTCGCAAATACTTTTCACCAGCTAATCTCTATACCTTATATACTTCACAAATAAGGCCAAACCTCGAATACTGCTCCCACATCTGGGGTGCAGCTGCCGCTTATACACTCGCTATCCTGGACTCAATTCAAAAGAGAGCTATACGTCTCATCGGTGACCCTACCCTCTCCCAAAGGCTGCGATCTCTTGCCCACCGACTTGCCGTTGGTGACCTCTCTCTCTCTCTCTTTTATAGATATCTGCACGGGCACTGCTCAGAGGAGCTTTCCTCCATAGTTCCCCCACCTGCTGCCCCCAACAGATCTACCAGGGGAACAGAGCGAATGCACCTTTTTACTGTCCAGGTTACCAGACATAAAACATCTTGTTATGCCCGCTCTTTTGTCTAGAGGACTTCCAAGTTGTGGAATTCCTTGCCGGCACATGTTTTTCCTTCTCCTCCGAACCTCCAAACCTTCAAGTCCAGAATTAACAAGTTGCCTCTTTCCTCCTTGTCAACACCCACGGTAGGATAGTATTTAGGCTGTAAGCCCTCGTGGTGTGTTGTTGAAATTTAAAAAAAATACAAATACCTATTTTGAGAACCTCGACAAATCTTATTTTTTGAAAGGGATAAAAAAATTGGAGAAACGTTGGACGAAGTGTATAGAGCTCAAAGGAGAGTATGTTGAGAAATAAAATAATTTTTTGTCAAAAAACCCGTGTTTCATTTTCAAAAAATCACGGACTTATTGACCCGCCCTTGTATATATATATATATATATATATATATATATATATATATATATATATATATATATATATATATATATATATATATATATATATATATATATATATATATATATATATATATATATATGTAAACATATAAAAATTGAAACTGACTACTAGTTCGCGCCCATTTAATTTTTTTTTCTCAAAATTCAAACGTCGCGATCTGCTCATTAATGTTTTCTACGAAAATGCACTAAAATTACACATGATACTATATCGCTATATATTGTAAAGTTTAATATGCTACTGAAATGAAAAAAGGATTTGTATTTTCAGTCGTTTATTTTAAACATCCATATACAACATCAAATACATATTTCAATATCTAACATAAAATATTTTCACAAACCATTTATATTGTGGTATTATATTCATTTAAAACTATCATCTATTATAACATACACATTGCAACGAAAGGTGTTAGGGAATATAAGTATTACAGTAAAAGGTATATCTACTAAGTACACTTACTTTTTTAATTACCTTTTATTCGACAAAAATAACGAAATACTTATTTTATGTAAGCGGTAGGTATCGAAATTTGGGTTTTGTAGAAAACTGTAAAAGTTTATTAAAACCAATTTGTTACAGTAATTTGCACTTATAACGGAGATGCTCATTTGCAAATCACCTAAGATTAGGCAGGTATTTTCAACTGGCAATATTTGAAAGCTGTTGTAAAAAAATTAGGTTAGGTAAATTAAATAAAACCAGAGTAACCTAGCTCAGGTATATGAAAGCATATAACAACCAGGGAATGTTTATAGTTTAAACTTTATTTACTTATAAGTACATAATTTCGTGTTTATAGTCAAAATCAACATAGTGTTATTGTAAATAAACAACAGTGGACACTTTTAATTATTCTAACTGAGGTATTTTTAGCTCAAAATGGGCAACGAAGTGTCTGTTTCTGAAATTTACCAATTATGTGTGCTGATAGAACAAGGAATTGATTAAAAATTCTACAGAAAACTAGGTTTACCAGTCTTCTCGACTAAGGATTCACAAAACGACTAGAGTTCGATATGATGAAGGTGACGAAATTTTTTGTTGTCACTAAATCCAGAATTCTGAAAAATATATTACAGGCCGTGACACAGAAAAGCTAGAATTGGAAGTAATAACTTTATTTTAGTTAAATAGTCGGTTAGATTAGAATTATGTATTTTTACAGGAAATTTTAACTATAAATATGCTTGTTTCCAGCACATCTAGTTATCTAAACATATATACTGCTCCAAACACATCTGCTCCGATTACATCTAATGCTCCGATCATATCTACTGCTTCAGGAAGACGGTAACATGCAACAAATAATAACATGTAAATTCAGGAAAGGAGATCTTGAAGAATCTGACATAGACTGGGAATATTCTTTTTTTCCCTGCTGAAGATGAGAGAAAACGATATTTCAGACAATTCATAACCGATTAACTGATTCTACTCATTTCACTGAATAGAACGCCACCAGAAAGACGTCATAGTCTTAGCCACAATTTGCGATGAAATTGAGCTATTTATCGCAATCTTATGTACAAGAACAGGGAATTTTCCCCCATATTTAATTATGCCGCGCTAATGAATACCAATATTCATTTACTGCAGATATAAGTAGGAAAAGATTTCAGTAATTGCTAAAGAATCTGAATTTTGCTGATAATCAGAACAAGAAACCTCCAAACGATCTTGGGTACGATAAATTATATTATGATACGTCTTCTCCCTTCTTCTCTCCAAGCAGCTCTCCACAAAATGACCACTGAGGAAGAAATAAGCGTTGATGAGCAGATGATCCCGTTCAAAGGAAGGAGCAGGATTAAATAGCATCTAAAAAATAAGATAGTGAGTGAGGCTATAATTGTTTTACCGCAACTGGATCATTTGGAATCATGTAGGACTCCAAGATTTATGTTGACAGGTATACATGTATTGATTATGATCTAGGCATCTCAAAAAGTATTGTAACTAGGTAATGATAGATCCGCCAACAAAAAATATAAAATATTCACCGGTAACTGGTTTTCCTTATTACTCCATGCAAAATTTGAAGCGTATAAAGTATGTCTAAATACTTCAGAAGTCACATGATTTATTTGTACTGGCATCCGTGCAATTTTAACCAATACAGATTGATATTATCATTCCTATTATTAAAACTCTTATTTTTGGATACTATTAGTGCTACCTAGTGAGCAATTATTCCCTCAAGTCTGCAACTGAATTGAAACGAAATGGACGTGGATCATAAGAGCACATGGTTGGAACTAAAGAAAATATATCTCGGACCCGGTGGTTCAACAGGAAATGTTATTTCTATTGGAATATTGAACAATTTTAAACAATACAGATTCATATTATTATTTCTATTATTAAAAACTCTTATTTCTGGATACTGTTAGTGCTACCTACCAGTGAGCAATTGTTCCCTCAAGTCTGCGACTGAATTGAAACGAAATGGACGTGGATCATAAGATCACATGGTTGGAACCAAAGAAAATATATCTATGACCCGGTGGTTCAACAGGAAATGTTATTTATATTGGAATATTGAATAATTTTAAACAATAAAGATTGCTATTATCATTATTATATTATTAAAAACTATGTCTCGATAGTATTACTTCCACCTACCAGAATGAGCAATTGTCCCCTCAAATGGCCACATGATGGAAACTAAAGAAAATATATCTCTGACCCGGTGGTTTAACAGGAAATGTATTAATTTCGCTTCAGTCATTACTATCCCTATCGAGCTAGTAGATGGTAGTCAACTTTGGAGCAGGGAGGAAAAAACACGTTTGACAGACCAAACACAGTAAAATTATATAATACATTTATGGGCGGGCTGGATTTTACGACATGCTTATTCAATTATCCAAAATAAAGATACAATCACGTAAGTGATACATGAGACTTGTGTATTGGTGTCTGACGGTTACTGTGGTGAATTGTTGGTTACTTTACCGAAGGTATACCTGTTAAAAGGGGAAGACACACGAGCTTTGGTTGTTACAAATCTAAGCTGCCGTGGCAAAAGAACTGGTTGCTGAAGAAAACATAATTATAAGAAAACGAGGTAGTCCATTTTCTGGGCGAGATGAGACGCCAGTTATTGTGGAAAAGAGTGGCGCGTCACAGGTTCGCCTGTAAATGACGTAAAATATGATATAATTGGAATTAACCTATCATGCCAGAAACACAATCACGCTCCAAAAAATGTGCTATTAGTTTTTCTACATTTTTTTGGTTTATGTTTCACAAAAAAAAAAGTTGCATGAATTTTTCATACAAAATAAACATTTGTGCTCTCTAATTAGATCTATTATTAATTTTTTCTTTATAAAAACATGCAAGTTGTCAGTGTAGAAAGTTACAACTATAAGATCCACTGTTGTATATAAACAAAATTGTCTTCGTAGCTACCGTCAAATTATACCAACTTCAAACAAGTATATTTCTATAGCCTAATGCCGTTTATTATTATACAAATAATACCAAAAATTATTTTCATTCCGAGCGTCATTTCCTGGAGAGTGAGCGCCGTTGCCCCTTGCAGTTTCTAATAGCAAGTTCTTCTATTTTAGATGCCTTGTCAAAGAAAAAGAACCACACAAATAGCATCCGGGTCAGTTGAAAAAACGAGTGAAGCTTTGGAAGCAATGCTAAACGGAACAAGTATCCGACTTGCCAGCAAACAATATTGTATTCCCTATAGTTCGATTAGAGATGGATTGCGAACTGGATTGCACAGCTCCTAAATTAGGACGCTCTACAATATTCACTCCAGTCCAGGAAAAAGAAATAGCAACAGATGTTTTGCTATTGTCAAAACTGTTTTATGGGGTGTCTCAAACTAAGACGAGTGGTATACGAGTTCGCTGAAAGGAAGAAAATGAAGCACAGATTTAATAGGACGACAAAACTTTCCGGTGCAGATTGGATGTATGGTTTTCTTAAAAGGAACCCTGATTTAAGTTTAGGAAAACCAGAAGCAACAAGCGTGAATAGAGTAGGAGCTTTTAACAGAGATGAAGTTAATCGCTTTTTCTCGAACCTTGAATCTTCAATGGAACGTTATTAATGTCTTCCTGCGAGGATTTTTAACGTAGATGAGATAGGAATATCTACTGTTCAAAATCCTTGCAACATACTAGCTCAAAAAGGACCAAAAACAGGTTGGAGTTATAACCAGTTGGGAGCGCGGTAAAAATCATACCGTATGCTGTGCAATAAATGCATCTGGGATGCTTATTCCTGCAATGTTTATCTACTCAAGACAACGCATGATAACCCTGTTAGAACGAGGAGCCCCCTCCCCACCTCTAGTTCCATCTATATATGCAATAAGTCAGGCTGGATTACAGAAGAATTGTTTATGGAGTGGCTTAAAGATTTCAAGAAAAAAGTTCATGCATCCATTGAAAAACCAGTTCTTTTTATACTCGATAATCACAGCAGCCACACTTTAATCAATAGTTACCAGTTTTGCAAAGAAAATGGAATCCATATGCTGTCGTTACCACCTTATACATCGCACAGGATGTAGCCGTTGGATGTAACGTTATTTGGACCACTGAAAACAGCGTTAAGCAGAAAAATGGATACCTTCATCAAATCTAGGCAGGATCTGCCAATTACTGCATATGAGTTGGCATCCCTATTTAATAAAGCGTATGCACGTATAGCCACGATAGAAAAAGCTGTGAAAGAATTCCAAGTGACAGGAATTTATCCAAAAAATCCAAATGTCTGTAATCATGAGGACTTCTTGGCATCTGATTCTCTAAGAGATCCTGATGATCCATCAGCAGCTAAAGGAAGAAACGAAACATCTCCAGTTCCCTTTGTTGATTGAAACGAAGTTCACAAAACTCAACTAAACTTGAATTTGAAGTACAGTTCAAACCAAAATATATCATTCTCCGATATTTTGTCACTTCCTGGTCCATCAACTTACCAAAACAGGCTTTCAAGACGTAAGAAACACTCTGAGCTCCTCACTTCAACGCCATTTAGAGACGTGTTTGAGGAGAAAGAGAAAAAACTAACAATTCAATCTGCACCAATTAATAAATGTACCAAGAGGAAAGCTGTTAAACGAAATATATGTGAAGAAGAATCTCCATCTTCTCAAGAAAGCATAGATGATACCAATCTATGTGATGACGATGAGCTGGATGACGCTGACCGAAACGAGTTCTGCATAATTTGTTTTGAGTTTGGTAAAGATGGAGAATTGTGGTATAGGTGTACAATGTGTGGAAAATGGGTTCACCAGAAATGTTGTGGTTGCTCAAAAGCAAAAAAGTATGTTTGTGACTCCTGCCGGGATGGATAGGACTTTGAAATTATTGATAACTCATTGAGCGCCATTACCCCGAACCTCGGGGAAATACCGCTCACCGCGTAGTGGACTCAATTATTTATTTGTTTTGTTTTGAGAAGTAAATTTTTGAATTTTCTTCTGTATATGACCCAAAGTGGATAGAATAAAGCTCATGACATTTTTTTCGAGAAGGCTGCTTGTTATTTTTAATTAAAATTTACGTATTTTAATTAAGTGAGCGCCATTCCCCACGTTCCCCTAAATCAATTTGTTTGTTTATATAAGATAAAAGTATGTGTAGATTCCTGTTTAAAATTGAAACATGGTATATAATTTTGAGTATAGAAGTCGAAATTATAAATATGTTTACCTGTAAGTGGTGTATAATTTCATGTATAAACACAACATTATGTACCATCTGGAGCTTAAACATAAAACTATGTGTTCCTCTTTAACGCAGAAACATTAAACACTTTTAACTTGTAGGCGTTCTAAGCCTTAGTAGGCCAGGTAAGATGTCATTAAATGTTTATTAATCTTTAGAACACTAAATTTACTTTGACATCAGTTGGCTGCGTTCTTGTTAATAGCCCGGACATCTCCTTTATATAATGCAACACAAAAATAGGAATAAAAAGATTGGACAGAATTTACAATACAAAAACAGTAAATAAAACATGCATGGAAAATTTGTTGGTATTTACTACGTCAATTAGATAATTAATTATTTTACAAGTGACTTTTGGGTGGAAAGCTGTAATACACGGAAAACACATACGCACTTTTATAATTTATGTTTGAATTAATGTAAACTACTTTAGAAAAACGGATATTAATCCGTGTTAGTGAGAACTGCTACCTTCGCAAAGCATACTAGCGATGCTAATGTTGTATCAGTCTTTTATTTGGTTTAATTAGTCTTAAAGTGACAATTTCTCTATAATTTCTAAGTTAATTCACTTTCATAAGATCTTGGTAAATTTATATTATTCTTAAGACACGCAATACATTGGTTAGTTCAAGTGTTTTGTGAACTATATGAAATGTAACGAAATAAACAAATAGTAATAAATATTTATGAAATAAGGGTTGAATATTCGTAGATATTTCATTGTACACAAACAGGTTCCTAAGACAAGATACAATATATATATATATATATATATATATATATATATATATATATATATATATATATATATATATATATATACAGGGTCGCTGATAAGTCTGGAAACGGTCGATTATCCGGGAAAATATACAAGGTGTCGAAAAAAGTTTTATACAAAAGTTTTTGGGTTCTTCAATGTCTACTAGGCGGTGATAATTTTATTTATACAGGGTTGGTCATACAGGCGTGGCACACCAATATTAATTTTTTTTTAATGGAACACCCTATATATTATTCGATATTTCAATCCTTCTCTTAATTTTGAGCAACATTTATGAGAAGCATAATGTACCTAAACTCAATCGTTTCCGGGTAAAAAAATAAATAAAAATAAACGCTACTGTTCTTAAAATCTATTGGATGAAGAACAAAAATAAATGAAAAGTAGAATATCTCTTGAAAACAATCTGTGAGTGTGGAAAGAACCGGTTGCGATGTTTTTAACATTGTTTGGAATCCCAAGATAAGATAAGATGCCCATAAGAAACGCAGTATTATTCTTTTGTTTTAAAATGTTTCCAGGACATCGAATGTCAAACATTCATTCAGTGTCAACAGTTTTGAAACATTAGTAATTTAGTGTCAACAGTTTTTGTGCAAAATGGCAAGTTTAAGTGAAACCGAACGTATCGAAATTTTAATGATGATAGGGTACGGTGATAGAACACGAAGTTTTGCTCAAGTGGTGATTATGTTCAATGAGTTGCATCCTGAGCGGGAATCGATCTCCAAATCCACAGTTTCGAAAACTTTGCATCGTTTTCACGAAACTGGCGGTATCAAGGATAAACCTAGAACTGGAAGGCCAGTAACCGTTACAAATAAAGAAAATTCTTTGAATGTAATATGGGATGTGGTGGAAAATCCGAAAACTTCGGCACAGCAATTGGCTTTAAATCACAATATGAGTCGATATTCAATTCAAAAGATTACGAAGCGGGAAAAGTTCCGTCCATATAAAATTCATTTATTGCAAGAACTGAGTGAAGACGATTTTGATCGCAGAATCGAGTTCTGTGAACTTATTATGGAGAAGTTACGCCAAAATTTTAACTTTGCCAACCACATTTTGTTTTCCGACGAATCTACATTTTGTTTGAATGGACAAGTCAACCGACACAACTGTAGGTACTGGTCAGACGAAAACCCACATTGGATGGAACAAATTCACACCCAAAGACCGCAAAAAGTAAATGTTTGGTGTGCTATTATTGGTGGACATATCATAGGACCTTATTTTATACACGGTAATTTGAACTCTGCTCGATATTTGACACTTTTGCAAGAATCAATTGTTCCAGACGTTAGTCGATTATTTCCGAACAATAACGACCCAAATCTACCAGCGGAAGAAATATGGTTTCAGCAGGATGGGGCACCCCCTCATTTTGGAATTGAGGTACGGGAATATCTGAATCAAACCTTTCCTGGCAGATGGATAGGGCGCAGGGGAACTATTGAATGGCCAGCTAGGTCTCCCGACATGACGCCGCTTGACTTTTTTTTGTGGGGGTCATGTAAAAAATTTAATTTACCAAAATAGACCGCAGAATATTGAAGAGTTGCAAGCAAGGATTGTGCATGAAATTAATAACATTCCTCAAAACGCTCTTGTAAATGCAGTGCAATGTTTTGTTAAGCGAATTCATTATTGTCAGGAGGTCAATGGAGAACACTTTGAACATTTTATAAAATAGGATTTCAAACAATGTTAAAAACATCGCAACCGGTTCTTTTCACACTCACAGATTGTTTTCAAGAGATATTCTACTTTTCATTTATTTTTGTTCTTCATCCAATAGATTTTAAAAACAATAGCGTTTATTTTTATTTATTTTTTTACCCGGAAACGATTGAGTTTATGTACATCATGCTTCTGATAAATGTTGCTCAAAATTAAGAGAACGATTGAGATATCGAATAATATATAGGGTGTTCCATTAAAAAAAATTAATATTGGTGTGCCACGCCTGTATGACCAACCCTGTATAAATGAAATTATCACCGCCTAGTAGACATTGAAGAACCCAAAAACTTTTGTATAAAACTTTTTTCGACACCTTGTATATTTTCCCGGATAATCGACCGTTTCCAGACTTATCAGCGACCCTGTATATATATATATATATATATATATATATATATATATATATATATATATATATATATATATATATTTCACCTGATGTGTTTAACAATCGCTGTTTTCTTCCTTCATGTAATTATAAAATATTTAGTTAATACAACATATATATGAAAAAAAGCTTGTAACGTTCTACTTAAAAATGATGTAGATGAATAGAGAACTAAATTATATGGGGTTACTTTAAAGTTAGAGGTACATTTTTGATAATTATGTATTTGTAGGAAAATAACTTAATAACAAAGAGGTAAACGAACTTTAATTTCTTATTTGATAAAAGATTCGGGTTACATTCGACGTTGCCGAGTCCTGAATACCTGCTTGGCCTTTTTGAGGAATGTAACTAGAGATAAATCAAGTATGGAAACTATTTTTTGATAAATGGCGGTCATTTGAAAATAAGTAGGTTAAAAAAAATGCACAAGACATATTATATTTGTGTTGTTTAGGGTGACACATAATTTATATGGCGTTCAAAGGAACCAAGTATCTGGATACATTTTGAAAAAATAAATACAGAAAACCATCTTATGAAGTACTTTAGTGTGATTTAGATTTCTTGGGACTTTGTTTAAAAGTTACAAAGATGATTCATAACAAAAGTGAACTTTACAGCTCTAGTTTTTCAAACATTACCATGTTTACGAAATCGTTATTTGAAAATAGTTTAGCGCAAAATGACTGGAAGGTACGCCTCTTGACACTTTTAAAAGTAATTTCCAAATACTATCTAGTTTGAGATTTGTTCAATCAATAACGATAGAGTAAACTCTTAGAAAAAAGTGGCCGCCATTTTTGAATAAGTAGATTAAGTAGGTTAACCTTGATAAATAATCTACGATATGCCGACGACACAGTTATAATCGCAGACAGTCCTGAGGGCTTGCAGCGGCTACTTAACAAGATATCAGCCGAAGGAGATCTATTAGGCTTAAAAATCAATACCGCAAAAACAAATATATTGGCGGTAAACCGGAATCCAAATCCACCAATACTTATGAACGTATGCGGGACACAGATAACCAAGGTCTCTAAGTTTAAATACTTGCGCAGTTGGATCGGCGAAGATCTGAATCCTGATTTGGAAATCAGAGCTCGGATTGAAATGGCTAGGGCAAATTTCTTAAAAATGCGCAGCCTATAAAGCGATAGGTCACTTGATATACAAATTAGATACAATTTTGTGAAGTGCTACATATATTCCACGCTTTTGTATGGGGTTGAGGCGTGGACGCTAGAGGCTGGCGGTCTAAACAGACTCGAGGCATTTGAAATGTGGGTGTATCGACGAATGTTGCGAGTTCCTTGGACTGTTCACACCACAAATTTGGAGGTTTTGCATCGTATGGGCAGAGAACGTGAGCTCATCGAAATCATAAAACTGCATATCTCGGTCATGTAATGAGACACAATAGATATGAATTTCTACAACTCATGATAAAGGTAAGATCGAAGGTAGACGTGGACCGGGACGCAGGCAGTACTCCTGGCTTAAGAACATACGAGATCGGACAGGGTTGGATTCAAACACTTTGCTGAAAAGGGCCCAAGACAGAGAAGAATTCGCCAAAATTGTTGCCGATCTTCGATAGAAGGCACTCCAAGAAGAAGAAGAAGGTTAAGTAGAAAATCATAAAAGACGTTATACCTGAACTTCTTGATGTTGATTAAAATATTTTATGTAATGATTTTTCAAAAAACATAATAAGAGAGGCAATACCTATTTTTTTTAATTTTGAGAAAACAAAATAGCATTTCAAAATAAACCAATCCCGTTTGTTTTTTAACCACTATTACATTTCACGGTTACAAGGATTGTATATAATAAAACAAAGTTATAGCTTAAAGCTTTATGGAGTTGCCATCCTTACAAGGTCGTTATTGATATATAAACATTGGCTGTCATTTTGAAATGCTTGAGTTTAGTGAAAACATTGGGAGATTATAAACTTGACATTTTAAAGTCTTTTTTTATTTCAACAACACACTACGAGGGCTAACAGCCTAAATACTATCGTACCGTGGGTTTCAACAAGGAGGAAAGAGGCAACTTGTTAATTCTGGACTTGAAGGTTTGCAGGTTCGGAAAAGAAGGAAAACATATGCCAGCAAGGAGTTCCACAACTTGGAAGACCTCGGCACAAAAGAGCGCGCATAACAAGATGTTCTATGTCTGGTGACCTGGACAGTAAAAGGGTGCATTCGCTCTGTTCCCCTGGTAGATCTGTTTGGGGCAGCAGGTGGAGGAAATATGGAAGAAAGCTTTTCTGAGCAGTGTCCGTGCAGATATATATATATATATATATATATATATATATATATATATATATATATATATATAAAAGAGAGAGAGAGAGAGAGAGAGAGAGGTCACCAACGGCACGTCGGTGGGCAAGAGATGGCAGCCTCTCACCGATGAGATGTATAGCTCTCTTCTAAATGAAGTCCAGGATAGCGAGTGTAGAAGCGGCAGCGGCACCCCAGAAGTGGCAGCAGTATTCGAGGTTTGGCCTTATTTGTGAAGTATATAAGGTATAGAGATTAGCTGGTGAAAAGTATTTGCGAACCCGGAAGAAGAAACCTAATTTCTTAGCAGCCGCTTCTGCAATTGATGTGACATGTTGGTGCCAGTTGAGATTTCGATCCACAGAAATGCCAACAAGTGAAAGGGACTCATTACTTTGAATAACTTGGTTGTTTATTGTGATGGGTCTAGGGCTGGTGTCTGCTTTGTATCTGTAGATTTAATGAAATACTTACGGCATTAATTATAAAAAATAAATAAAAAGTGGCCGCCATTTGGATATGATTGAGTTTAGCAGAAAAAGACGAAGTATGTTATATTAGAGTTTTTTAAATCTTGATTACAAAGCATATCTATACAGAATCAGGCATACATTTGGAACAATAGGAATAACTTAAAAAGGAAAAAAAATTGCAGCAAAAGTTGTTGAACATTCTTTTTGACATATTGGTCTGACCTTGAAATTTTTTGACAGCTTGAATTGTTACTTTGGTAAACCAACTTTTGTTTCAAATTGAAACCTATGTATGTTTTTTTGTAATCTACGAATTATTCTGCATACAGGGTCATCAAATTTTAGTGGGGTTAGATAACAAAAATTTTGTGAAAATGGAGGACATTATTGAATATTTGTGGTAACCAATTTTTGTCCCTAAAGATCCTGTTATAAAAGCAATAGGATTTCGTCTATTTTTTGTTATTAGATACATTTTGTGAAAAATCCATAAGTCAATGTACCCGGCTTACTTTAAAATAACCTTGTATTTGAGCCATTTAAAGTTTCTTATATTTTCTGTATACCTATACATACTTTGAGATATTATATAAAACTTACAAAAAAAGATATTAAAATTTAATAATTATAGTAAGAAAGCAGACTAATAAATCTAACTTAGTAGATCAAGATAACAAAAATAGTATTTCGTAATTCACATATTTATCTAATGATAATTTGGACCACAAAATTGTCACAGAAAAATTTCATTACAGTGACCTATTTTGATTTTTAATATATATACTGCATCTACGTTTTTGGGTGTTTAAATATAATATGTATTATATTTGTGTACACAAGCTTAAAAATTAAGTGGGTATATTTACTAAATCATTTTGACTAACGGTTTGTAAAAAATAGTCTTTACTACGTCACAGTTTCGCATTAAAATGACTGAGAAGGTAAGCTCAAACATTTAAGTATTTAACCCATAACAAATATTGAACACAACATTTTTAAGATATTTATACAATGGTGACGCATTTATGAACCAAAGGCAAATATCTCCCATAATCGGAATTCTAACGTTTTAGTGTTTACATATTTATTTAACGACTACACAACAAACATATTTTCCGCTACCAGAATGATTCACACGGCGGCATACAACTTTAGTTATATATATTTTCAAATAAAACACCTTGTATACTTTTAGATACTCGAAAGCAGCACGAAACTGTATTTCTAAAGATGTAAAACATTTGTATTTTGAAATTCAACAAAATATAAAAATTATTTACATTTTCTGTAAAAGATTACTGTCTTACCAACATTTCACTATCTTTACGTTTATATCCCCAATACTTTTTGAGATATGTCATTTTACATTTTAGTGATGTGCCTTGCCCTTTATGTAAATGGCGTGACAGGTAATAGTAGTAGTGGTAGCATTTTCATCGAAACTCTGAATTTTTCTCTTCTATCATAACTACAGATTAAGCGATAAATTAGGCTATTCAAAACCAAGGCTTTCGCAAGATCAAATAGTTCTTCCCAATTCATGCCATATATGTCCAATCGGGTTCATATCAGGACTCACAGCGGGCCAAGCCAATGTAGTGATATTTAAATTGGTTAAATAATTTCGTACTACTGTAGTTGCATGGGGTCTTGCATAAAAACAACATCATTGCCAAGCATCTGGGCGAAAGGTAGAAGGTGTGGTTGTGAAATATATTCTATATAAATTTCCGAAATTAAATATTGTCTCACTGAAAAAAACATGCAGTGCTGTAAGACTTAGATTACCCATCCCACACTATAACACATCCACCATTGAAACTTTCCAACTTCTATAAATTCTTGATTAAATCCCTCGCCGGTTTTTTCTTCATACGATTTTATTCCAGCTACCCTAATAACACAATATCTTAATTCATCTGAGAATAACACATTCGCTCACGTTTTGCACAAACTGACGTCGAGCAACAAGATGGTGGAATAATAATTCTGTACCTTTTGCAGGCCTCCTAGCTTTAAAGTTAAATCTCATTAAGTCGTCTGCATATCGTTTGTTTTCTAACTAGAGCATTGCGAATTTAGTAAAGATCTTGTTCAACTTTTACAGCTGCATTGACACGATTTCGTAACATTTCTAGTCTGATAAAGCGACCATGTATGCAGGATGTTTTCTTATACGACCGGATCCACCCCCCCCTTCAACTCACACTTTCCTATTAGAAGCATATCTTATATTTCTTCTGATGTGCATCAAAACCCCCAATCTGACTGTTTGTTTTGGAGTAATTTGTATTAAATATTTTATTAAAATTGTGCAGACCAACAAGTTAAACAAATGACTTAAATGTTAAAATTGTGTCCATGGAGAGAAAACGAAAATTTGATCGAACGATACGTGTAGGGGTCGACAAGACAAGAATTCTTGTCTTGATAATAACTTCTTGTCTTGTCTTGAGGAAAAATCAAGAAATCTTAAAAAATCTTGTCTTGACGTTTTCTTGACATCTTATATCTTGTCTTGACTCAAGAAATTTCAAGACCTTGAAATTTCTTGATTGACCGGTGACACCGTACATGGAGATTCCCCGCCGGCGAACTTTTTATTGCGTTGCGTGCTAACACGGCAATCTGGTGGTTCCCCGATCTTTCTTTGTTTTCTGACAAACGCAAATGAGGTCGCGCAGTTGCACGCTTTACCCCGTTTAGTTAAGTAAGGTTATTTTGTTAAGGGCGGCTTAAAAGTCGTGTTGTATATCATTTCTAGGGTTTTCGGGGTCAAGAAACTCATTTTTATTATCCCTTTCTTTCTACTAATAATAATTTATAGGATGCCCGAGTTGATCTGGTTTAAAATATAGGTATTGAATTTACTCAGAAGTTTATTTTACAACTGGTAACAATCTATAGGACTTACTCGTATAAACATTATGTCCTTATTTTCAGGTAATAGTTAATCCCTTAAACAAAGAAGTTGTTGACGAACTGCTCATAGAATTTATTACGAAAAAGTATCTGGCATTTAGTTTCTTTGAAGATGATGTTACCAAAAATCTATTTTCATATTTAAATCCAGAAGTGGCTCTACCTAGTAGTAATACCTTAAAAAGAAAAATTATACATACATATGAGGTAATGAAGAATTCTGCAACGAGTTTTCTGAAAGCAAGTGGATTAAAAATTTCGTTGACTATTGATGGGTGGTCATCTATTGGTATGAAGGGCTACTATGGCATTACAGCTCACTTTATGGACAGAAATTGGAATATTCAGTCAATTGTTTTAGACTTTGTGCCTGCTGAGGGAAGCCATACAGGTGCATCTGGTGCAAATATTCTCTTTGAGGTGCTAAAATCTTATGATATGCTGGACTGCATTCAAGGTGTGACAACTGATAATGCGGCTGTTAACTTTACAATGATGCGTTCTTTGGAAACTTTAGTTCCCGGTTTTGACCACAAAAATAAGCATTTTGTATGTTTCGCACATATTCTAAACGTAGCTGTCCAGGATTTTATGAAAGTTGTTGAACCAAGTAGAAACAGTTTAGACATCGAAAAGGATTTGGAGTATTAGGAGAATCAGATCGAAGCAGAAAATGATATAAATGATACTGATTTAGATTTTAAATCCCCTGTAAGTAAAATTAGATACCTGGTAAAAATATATATCAAAAACTCAGAGCAAATGCAACTTATACTTAACAGTGCTTGCGAGGCCGTAAACTGTAAGATGACTATGCCAAAATTAGATGTACCTACAAGATGGCATTCGACTTTTGAGATGCTAACATGGGGTTTAAGTGTGAAAAATGCTTTAACTATATTTTGCGATAACATCGAAAATTTAAATAATTGTAAGATATCAGATAAAGAATGGGTTCTGATCAGTAAATTTTGTCAGTATCTGAGAAGCTTCAAAACACTTTCTTTAATACTCGAAGGGGAAAAATATTGCACACTCCCATTGGTGGTAATTGGAATAAATTTACTTTTAGACAAACTAGAAATATGGGCTCATGAACTTGATAATAAAGTTGATAGAGACGCTGCCGATGAGATAATAATTTACTGCATTCAAGCTGCGAGAGATAAAATACTAGGACCTCGGTGGTTCAGAGGTAAGAACGTGTGCCTTTGAACCGAAGGGTACTGGGTTCGATCCCGGCGTACTCCTTTCACTTTTTCAGTACAAACTGTAAAATTAACATCAACCGAGGTTCTGGCATTGTATTTGAGCAAGTTGAATGTCTGCACGTTCCGCCCTTCGGAGGGGGCGTAAAGCCGTCGGTCCCGTGTCCATGCGATGTTGGGCACGTTAAAGATCCCTACCCTCCTTACAGAAAGACAGGGGTTCGGCAAAATTTCCAGGATAGTGAGGTGAAACTGCTCCCTGGCGTCGGTGATTGGCCATAGTCGCGGAAATAGGCCGACGTTAAAGAAACAAAAACACACACACACAACAGATAAAATACTGAAACACTATAACAAAACTAATTGGTTATACTGTATAGTTCTTATTTTGGATCCTCGACATAAAGTCGAAGCATTTTCCTCTTCTTCATGGGGAAAGCATCTACAATCAGAGGCAGTTCAAAAATTTGAAGAAATATTTAAAGCTAGCTACTTTAATAAATCCGCCGAGAATGATCTACAGGATCCAATACCAGAATCAGCACTGAGTCTTTAAAAGGAAGATAACGAATTTGATTTGGATATTACTCACCTATTTAAGAAAGCTAATAATGATAACTCAGAATCTTGGAAGTATGAAATTGAAAAATACTTAAGAGAGCCTAGGACAGAAAATTCTGAGCATATACTTGATTGGTGGAGAAGACACGAAAATGTCTACCTGTCGTTATCAAAAATGGCCAAGGATTTTCTCCGAACGCCAGCAACATCTCTACCTGCGGAAAGGCTATTTTCATGAGCACCTTTAACAATAACAAAGCCAAGAAATCGGCTAGGCGTTGACTCTATAAGAAGTCTTATGTACCTCAATTCATGGCTTATGAATTCCGATTTAAAAATGTGTTAAATTTGATATTTAAAGTCAAGTACGCAATTTTAATTTCAACAGGATTATCATTTATTGTTTTTAATTTACATTTTTGTGAATCGTTCTAGCAAAAAATGTGTTCAATAAATTAAAATAATATGTTATGTTATGTTAAAATATGTTATCTTTTTCACAAATAAATACGTTTTAGCGTTTTCATTGTTAGTCAAGATATTTCAAGATTTCTTGTTTTCTTGACAAGAAATTTTGGTATTGACATAAAATTTCTTGTCTTGTCTTGAAATCTAGAATTATTTCTTGTCTTGATCTTGTCTTGAAATCAAGACAAGATCAAGACAAGATCTTGAAATTTTCAAGAATTTGGCTACCCCTAGATACGTGCCGTCCACTCTGATAGAAGACAATAATGCAAAGTTTTAGTAAAAACGCTAAAAGCATTAGAGATAAAAAGTAAACAAAAAAACAAAATGTGGGCAGGAAACTTATCTTTAAAAAAGAATATGAGTGACTTTTGTAACATTGACCACTTTCTACATAGGGTCCTTTCAAGTTTTGTAAAAAAACATGCAATTTTATTCTTCTTCTCGATAAGCTACGGGCAATGCTGGTTTTGACAGGGAAGGAAATGAGTTACAAACCTAAAAATGTTATGCAGATCGATCTATTATAACAGGCAAAGTTTCAAAGTTACAGCCAAAATTAAATGCGTCCCTTGCTGTGGTACTGACTTTAATTTTCAGCCACTGACAAGTTTTAAGTATAGGTGATAAAAGTTATAATTTTTATCTTTTCTGTTGTTAGGTTATACAGTGAGACCTCCTTAATCATTTTAATGTGTACTTGTATATTCATTGGGACAATTCATTATCTACTTAGGTTTTGTAGTCAAAAATTACAAGAGACAAAAGTCTACAACAATTTAAGTTAAGTTTAGAATATTTAGACAAGTATACAGTAGACATAGTATAATTTGAAACTAACATCGAAAAATACGTGACACATCAAAGGCACATTCAGAGTAATGTCATGCTACATCAATAGGCAACACCTTGATAGTAATATAATATGCTTTAAAAAGATAATATATGGAAAAGCATATTTTCTAGCTTATTCAGAGTTTCTTGGTCTCTGAAATATTATATAATTTCAGGATAAGAACGAGTAAATATACACCAATTTAGAATTCATACGATAAATCTATGTACTTCAAGTAGATATAGGGATTGTAAAGCATTTAGAATGTTGAGTCTACACATATTCACACCCTCAAGATAACGAATGAGTGGTGTGTTTAGAAATGTTGGATCGGTATTGTCTTACAATATAATAATTTATACTTATTATTTATAGAATAAAAATACAAATGCGAGGGCAGTTTTAATTTGAATTGCCTTTTCTCTTGGGGTGGTCAAATGTCGCAAGGTAGCTTTAACTTACAGACAATATAATTGACAGTTCAAACCCAAAAACACACTTTTGGTGCATTTATAGGAGATATAGAAATATGAATAATATTAATTTATAACTTGTATCGGCCAAAAAGGATAAATGTAGACCAAACTAGAACTGCCCTAATAGTTTAATGGCAAAATAAATATTAATTTTGTACAATAATAACAAAATAAGTAAAGCATTGTTGCCGAAGTGTCACAATAAATAAATTTATATGTTTACAATTATACACTTATGAAATATTATAAAGTGGCAACAAAAAATATGACATAACATTTTTTAATTTTAATTTTTATGCTTTTAATCTCTTATAATAGTTGCCATTTTAATATTTTGCAACCTAATTACACACAATTTGGCACTATTATCATTAATTTGAATGTTACTATTATTATTATTCATGTACATTTTTTGTGCAATAAACCATAAAACTCTAATTAATTCGGCAACAATTTATGTTTGTAGTTAAATTTATAATATACCTACAGGTAATTGCTCATTCTGCCTATCCCTTAGAGCCGCGGTTAAGGGTGGGTTGGGTTGTTGTAACACGATTACGGGGCCTCAACCTGCCTACTCCCCAAATCTCACTGGTGATCGTCTTTAAGGTCTTCAACCCTAAACCTAGAAGATATCTATTTGTCACACTAATTACCCTTGAAGCCTTTCCGAACACACACACACACACACACACACACACACACACACACACACACACACACACACACACACACACACATATATATATATATATATATATATATATATATATATATATATATATATATATATATATATATATATATATAGGGTGGCGCATTGAAAACGAAACAGACCGATTTGCGCCCAGAGAATATTTTTTTTAAGAAACGCTGAAACACGTCTTAATATTGAGGGGGACATGTTTTGACATAAAACTCAACTTTGTTACATCAACCCCTTAAGGGTGGTGATAACAACCCTTATATTTCAAATAGGGAATATGGGTCGAGTATTACATCATTTGAAAGCTCTTTCTTTTGTGAATTCAGCACACAAATTTCTTTGGAAGTTTTATCAACTCGTTTAAAAATTATTCACAGTTGAAAATGCAAAAACGTATTTCACTCATTCCGATAAAAAATGTGCTGATAGTCAATGTTTTGTTCAAAAAATTGACTACCAGAATATTTCTTATCGGAATGAGAGAAATGCGGTTTATTAATTCAGTTTATCGGTCGGTTTGATACTTGATAGTACTACCGAAAATTAATTTCACAATGGTGTGTTCTGTAGAATAAAGAGTTGAAATAATTACTCTTTTTTTCAAAAAACGATGATTGTGCCAACCGTACCGCAAATTTGTTTAATCAACGACATCCGAACAGACATGTTAACAGGAAATACATTTTGGAGTTAGTTGCAAAGTTTCGATAAAGTGGTTCAGTTGCCAACAACAAACGGGATCCTGAACTTGAATTTCCGGTTAGAAATGAGACTACTGAGATTGAAGTTTTAGGACAAATTGCTGCAGACCCAACTTTGAGCACGAGAAAATTGGCCACTGTTTCATACATCAAAAGAAGAACTATTCAGCGAATATTGAAGCATCATAAATTTCACCCGTATAAAATTCATCTTGTACAACAACTGAATGAAAATGATTTTGATCGGCGGCTGGAGTTTTGTGAAGTTATGACTGCACGAATAGCTGATAACGACAACTTTCTGTTCAATATCTGTTTTTCACACGAGTGTACGTTTTTATTAAACTCTACAGTCAATCGTCATAATTGTCGTTATTGGGCAGATAATAATCCAAGAAATTTTCACGAAGTCCACACTCAAACTCCACAGAAATTGAATGTCTGGACTGGCACTTTTGGAGACCGTTTAATCGGACCAATTTATCTTGATGACAATTTGAGTGGCGAAACGTATTTGAAGTTACTAGAAGATATGATTTACCCTCTACTAATTGACATTGTTGAAAATGATTATCGCTATCAAGAAAATCAATTAGTGCTTCAACAAGATAGAGCTCCTTCGCATTTTTCACAATGTGTTAGGGAGTTTTTGAACAGAGAATTTCCAGAGCAGTGGATTGGGCGTAGAAGTGCTATTGAGTGGCCGCCTAGATTACAGGATTTAACTCCTTTAGATTTATTTCTATGGGGCCATTTAAAGAGTTGAATTTGTGCAACAGAACCGGAGTCCCTGGAAGAATTACGACGACGCATTGTTGAAGAATGCCGTCTAATAACTCCACAAATGCTCCAGAATATCAGAGCTCGTTTTAAACAAAATTTGTACTTTTGTATGGAAGCTGGTGGTCAACAATTTGAACACCTACTTAACTGAGTAAACATTTTTTTAACGTTTGGTTTTGTTTTTTAGTTTTTTTTAACGAAAAATTGACTAATTAGTGCATTTCTTATCACAATGAATGAAATATGTTCTTGCAACTCCAACTGTGATTAATTTTTAAAAGAGTTGATAAAACTTCCAAAAAAATTAGTGTGCTGAATTCAGAAAAGAAATAGCTTTCAAATGATGTAACACTCGACCCATGTTCTCTATTTAAAATATAAGGGTTGTTATCACCACCCTTAAGGGATTGATGTGATAAAGTTGAGTTTTATGTCAAAACATGTCCCCCTCAATATTAAAATTTAAGTGTTTCAGCGTTTTTTAAAAAAAAAAATTATCTGAACGCAAATCGGTCTGTTTCGTTTTCAATGCGCCACCCTGTATATATATATATATATATATATATATATATATATATATATATATATATATATAAAGTTGATTTTCTTTACGCTTAACGATAAACATCTCTTCAACTCTACAATATAATAGAGGAAATATACGTCAATCAGTCAAAAATAATAACTATATACTTTCAATTATCCATTCTAGCTGAAAAGAAAGTACACACACTGAAGATAGTATGAACACACCGAAAATCTTATGGTAATGGCGGGTTTTCTCATTTAAAAGTTGAAATACTATTAAAATATACTTCCAACGGGTGATCCAATTAGAGTTTTTTTATGTTCGCAGCACCGTAGATCAAGAAGCTGTCCAAAAGCACATGTTTTTCAGGTGTCAACTGTCAGTCTGACACTATACATTTACGAAATGGATCGCTTAACCACCGGTCAGCGCGTTAAAATTGTTGAATTGTTTTACATAAATAACAATTCCGTACGAACTGTGTACAGAAATTTACGGGAAGATTATATGTCAATTTAATCGTCCTACTGAGCGAACAATTCGCAACGTAGTGCAAAAATTTCAAGTGACTGGAAGCATTGGAGATAGGGTAAGGCATGTGCATCCTTGTGGCATCCGATCAGCAAAAAATATTGCTGCTGTAAGTGAAAGTATGGCCGAAGACCCGGAAGTGTCGATTCGTCGGCGTTCACAGCTTTTAGGCTTATCTTAAGGCTCCCTTTGGCGAATTTTGCACCAGGACTTGCATCTAAAGTCGTATAAGATTCAGTTACCACAAGAACTAAAGCCGAGAGACCATCGACAGCGAAGAATTTACGCAGATTGGGTGTGAGAGCAGCAGGAAGTTGATGCAGACTTTAAAAAAAAATATTCTCTGATTAGGCAAATTTTCATTTGTCTGGCTATGCCAATAAACAGAATTGGGAATATGGGGCGAAGAAACTCCTCATGTGATCCACGAAACTTCATTACATCAAAAAGTAACTGTTTGGTGTGCATTGTAGCCAGGTGGCGTTATTGGGCCTTACTTTTTTGAAAACAATGTAACGGTCAATGATGAGCGCATGATAGCCGATTATTTCTGGCATGAAATCGAAGATATTGACATCGACGACAAGTGGTTCCAACAAGACGGCGCAACTTGTCACACATCGGGCGTAACGTTGGATGTTTTGCGTGAAAAGTTCCCGGGTCGCATCATTTCACGTTTTGGTGAAGTCAACTGGCCGCCAAGATCATGCGACTTGACGCCACTGGACTTTTTTTGTGGGGCTACGTCAAAAGTCGTGTCTACGCCAACTAACCTGAAACATTGGAGCACCTAAAAGCCAACATCCGCCAAGTTATAGCCGAAATACCGCCCGAAACCTTCGAAAAAGTAATCGGAAATTACCTTAAAAGGATCGGTTGCTGCAGAAGGTCCAGAGGAGGCCATTTAATCGATATTATTTTTCATCTTTAATAAAATACATAATGTTTTTGATTAATAAAAACAAATCCGGATATTTCCTTAAATTTGTGTGTGTTTTCTTTTTAAAAAAAGTTCTGAAACTCAAGTTGGATCACCCTTTAGCTTAAAGAAGGTTAATTTTGATTCATTGGGGCAGAGACCTTGTTGCCTTCATAAAGGCCTGTAGGTTCAAATGAGTTAAATATAGAAAGTAAATGACCTATCATGATCCGGCCTTTTAATTTTTCAGTATTCACATCCTATCAGAAATACTTAAGTAAAATTCTGATAAACACTTTGCATAAATTGAATGAATTCATTAGTATGAGATCCACTAATAAGTTCTGTCAAGTCTACTCTTTATTACAACAGTAAGACCCATTAAACGATCGGAATCTAGTGAGAATTGACGAGAGGGTAGATTTAGGTCCAATAATGAAACTACGACAACCTAACCGCTTCTTTTTAGATAACTACAAAAATAAGAGTCCAGAAATAAACAATCTTGGACCCGATTTACCCAATAATTTAATATTCTTATATATAGAACTGTTATAAAAATATAATCAAATACAAAAATTTTGTAAAACGTGTTTAAGATGCCACTGAGAATTCAAAATATACATTTTATTTTAAAATCAGGAGATACCATTAACTCATTTACAAATGTAGATGATGATTAGTTTTAGCTAGGCGCTAAGTTTCAAAAAGTTTTAAGATAAGAATTTAATATATACAATATTTAAATGAGGTTTGAAAAGAGATGAAACATGTCAGTATAGTTTTTTCAGGTTTCAAGTACCACCAAAATTGGAGGCGATTGGTGACATAACATTTATCTTTTGTGTGGACATGCTGCTATTTACAATGAAGTATGTGATGAATGTTCTCGTTTACTACTTTTATATAAATGATGCACTAATTTATCAAAAAATACACATTTATCTATACTGTGTTAGGTAATATAGGTCAGGACAAGTGAGGTGACATCAGGTCCGGTAATGTTTCTATAATAGGGAACTATTTCGTTCTAAATACACATACGAAGAACTATTTCAAATAAAGACATCCAGTAAAGAAATAAAACTTCACCTTATCCTGAAGTAATTCGAAAGCGGTCATAGGGTAAGTAGTCATGAAAATGGAAAGTTTAGTGAATGGGACCTCCGTATAAAACAAAGAAGCCCCATGCTATACCACATAACACCATCTCAAAAAAATGTCGGGCTGCCAGATTGGTAGGATTAGGCCAGTTCCAATCGTATCAGGCTACGACAGATTATAATTAGATACAAATTGTTTGGATAGAGAATCCTAACAAAGTTGACATCAAATTGCCACATTGATTTTATATTCCGTAAAATCCATACCGAATAACGATCGGCAGGGATTCAAAAAGGACATAACTTTAATTACAGACTCATCTGATATTATTTTAAGAAGAAAAAACATCAACTGATGCCTCAAAAGGTGAATCTACACCTTAGAGGTTTACAAGAAAGGATTTTATAGTAAAACACTCATTGAGGCACTTGTTTACACAACAGTTATTAGTAATAATACACACATTTCATAAATTACAGGAAAGGATGAAAAGATGGATCTGCAAAATTGATGCGGTTATGACAGAGTTACCGCTAAATATTGGTAAGTGAATGTCAGGCAGTTTTAATATCACTATGAAAAAGCAAATAGTATTGGAATTATAATTAATTAATTAGACAGCAGTTTAACATTAGGGAGTACATGGTATCGAAATTTATGTCTTAAGAGAATCAGAGATTTCTCACAGGTTACAAAATAGTACTAAACAAAGTCGTGATTAAACAATTGAAAACTAAAATAGGTATGCTATATACAACTTTAATATTGAAAAAAAAAACAAATTCAACGGTAATAAAGAAAAACCAAGACATAACACCACGGAATATTACTGAGAAGAGGGTCGAAATAGATTCTTTAAAATATCGGTAAAGGCAAATGAAATGCGTTTGCCATGCTAAAACAAAAGGCAGGCACTTTGTAACATGCACTGTCTTGAGAGAGGGTCAGCAGAACTATTTATGGGACCAGAACCGGCTCTGGGCGTGACAAAGAGTACTGTCAGGGAAGCCATTAAGTCCTGGGTCAGAAACCAACACAAGGTGTACTGGGCAGACTGTCCAGGGCTCAGACATGGGAAGCCAATAATTGACGAACCCAGTTCAAAGAGAGCTGTGGATCTGCTAAAGCTTAGCAGATGACAGCTCAGAAACACAACAGGTCTCTTGACGGGACACATGGCAGTCAAGAAACACCTGCATAAAATGGGGCGGTTCGAAAGGGACCTCGCATGCAAACTCTGCGGCGAGGGGGGAGGAATCAGCCCAGCACATCTTGTGCGAGTGTAAAGCTCTGGACCACAAAAGATAACTGATCTACGGTCAGTCTAGACCGGAGACAGAGCAATATAAAACTTCACCCTACCAATCGCTGTGCAGACTAGTTCAAGGCACAGTGATTTTGGAATGGGTGGAGTAAGACTCAATCAACCAAAGGTTGCAGTGCTATCGGGGCGGCAAAACCGCGGACGAGCCCTGAGGAAACAAAAACTGTCTTGGTTAAGACCCATACATGTTGGATTAAAATAATCACTGTTGACATTGTAATATTGTTACATATTTACAATTGGTTGAATATAAGTTAAAATCATAAAAAATATACGCTGAAATGGACTTTAACGACGATTCTTTAACGATGAGATATTAGATATACACGTGCAAATATATTCTACTTATTGCTCAGAAGCTATTATCTAAATAGGATAAACAAATATTAATACCTATGAGTTTTAGCCTGGTGATGATGACGTTTAATGAGTGGTGCAACAATTTTTTTTAGTATAACATTCATTTTTACACTCTGGTTCTTGTATTTTACAGACACATATATAAAAATGTTATAAATAGTAAATGAGTTATTTAAATCGTCCGAAAAACATTTATTGGAGTTTGAAATGTGCCAACATCAAATCTTACACTTAAGTTAAGGCCGCCTTTTTACATCTTTTCGTGAGGTGATATTTGTGTATGGTATAGGGAACAAACACTGTATATGGAGTATTCTAATTAGTATTTGTTTTTTATAATTTCAGAGCAACCTATAAATGAATAGAAATCTTCAAAATGCTATTAAATTACACCAGTCTCTATGTGTAAGGACACTCTAAGGCCTCAATCTGCCTACTCCTTAGAGTGGTGGACAAAGGTGTGTAAAGGAAATATGTAAAGACACTCTAAGGCCTCAATCTGCCTACTCCTTAAAGTGGTGTACAAAGGTGGGTAAAGGAAATATGTAAGGACACTCTAAGGTCTCAATCTGCCTACTACTTAGAGTGGTGGACAAAAGTGGGTAAAGGAAATATGTAAGGATACTCTAAGGCCTCAATCTGCCTACTCCTTAGAGTGGTGGACAAAGGTAGGTAAAGGAAATATGTAAGGACACTCTAAGGCCTCAATCTGCCTACTCCTTAGAGCGGTGGACAAAGGTGGGTTGGGTTGTTGTAGCTCGATTACGAGGCCTCAATCTGCCTACTCTCCAAATCTGACCGGAGATCGTCTGTGAGGTCTCAGTGTGTTCAACGCTAGGCCTCAGAGAGATCTGGAAGTTCGTTGCAAGTCTTGTCTTATATATGTCGTTCCGTCTACCTGCTTCGTTGTGAAAGTAGTGGGGTCACCGTCAATTAAGTGGGGGGCTTTGGTCACGGCACTTAGAGGATGAGGAGGATTAAGAGGGCCACCGGCATTTGTTCAGGCAGATAATGGGGCAATAAAATTGTCTGTGGAATTTAATTTCTTTTTGTGTGTTTGTAAAGAAGATATAATAGGTTTCGAAGTAGTCGGAAGGCGAAGACCATCATCTATCTTATGTAAACAATCGGGACGTTTTTCAATCTCGATTGCTTCGCGGATATTTCTCGTTTTGAAGTTGTAAACCGGTGCTATTGTTTTGGCATTATCGAAGTCTATTTTGTGCCCTGTATGAATATGATGCATGGCCAGCGCCGATGAGGGGACGGATTTTCTAACTGCGAGGGTGTGTTTATATATTCTATTGTGGATGCGTCTATTTGTTTGTCCTACATAAGTTCGGGAACAGTCGGAACAAGGAATTTCGTAAACTCCGTGGGATTCGTTAGAAATCGTATATTTGGGAGTTTTTATCAGATTTTGCAGTTTTTGATCTGTTGTGAATATGGTTATGATATTATGGGTTCTAAAAATTCTACTGATTTTGTCGGTGACACCTTTAATGTATGGTAAAAACGCTGTGTGTTGTTGTGTGGATTCTGTTTGTTCTTGTTGTGGTGTAGTGGTTTGTTGTTGTGCGTTTCTAATGTTTCGTAGTATGTGATTGTTGTCGTATCCGTTTTCTAGCAATGTCTGTCTTAAAAAGTTTAATTCTGCCTGTTTGTTGTTGTTGTCCGTTAGTCTAGGGGATCGTGTTACTAGTGTTCGAACCACGGAATTTAGTTGCGATGGGTGATGGTGAGATTTGGCGGTAAGATAACGATTAGTGTGGTTTGGTTTTCGGTAGACAGTGTAAGACTGACTGGGTTTTTAGTGATGCGTACATCTAAGAAAGGCAAAGAAAAATTATTTTCTATTTCCATGGTGAACTGGGTTTGGGGGTTGATGTTATTTAGGTAAGAAAGGAATTCGTCTAGAGATTCTTTGCCGTGTGGCCTTTTCCTTCACCTACCTACTCTAAGGAGTAGGCAGATTGAGGCCTTAGAGTGTCCTTACATATTTCCTTTACCTCTTGAAAATGGCTCCAAAACAGGAGCCGAAACGTCGAGTTTTCATAAATTCTGGACGCGGTTCAACCCGAGAACCTCATATATATATATATATATATATATATATATATATATATATATATATATATATATATATATATATATATATATATATATATATATATAGACTCATGACTTAATCATCTGTTATAAACCATCCATTAATGAAAAACGCGGGCGGTAAGCTCGGCGGCAGAACTCGGCAGTACTCAAATAAACGTACTCTATGCATGTATATATATATATATATATATATATATATATATATATATATATATATATATATATATATATATATATATATATATATATATATATATATATAAAGGGGTTGATGCAAAGCAAAAGTTTGTAAATTGGAAGTTTGGCAGTTATCTAATAAATTCCAGACGAATTTGACATAACCATAGTTGCTTGTTTAAACTTTTTTTGTTCAGCTAATTTTCATTAAAGTTAAGAAAGGCGGTAATTATTAAACAGTTAAAATAGTCAACATAAAAATAACGAGTTTTGATGTCTATTGGCAGATTTCTTGATTGCTAACAAATATAGTTATGAAAAATGATAGAAAGGCTTTGGTTTAGGTTATGTTTCTGTCGACAAGTTAGAAGGTGTGTGTGTTTTTTTTTTGTTTCTTTAGCGTCGGTCTATTTCCGCAACTATGGGCAATCACTTCACTATCTCGGAAATTTTACCGAAGCTCTGCCTTTCTGAAAGGAGGGTAGGGATCTTTAACCTGCCCAACATCGCATGGGCACGGAAAGGTAGGAGGTATAAATTTCAATTTTGTAGTCTTCTATTCCTTGAATTACAGGTTTAGCGAAGTAAATAATGTAATAGTAATCAGTAGCGGAATGACGTATGTATTATATTAATTATTAACTAATTAACGTACTCCAATACCTAAGTATTCTTTGTTTACCCTATCATAACTACATTGAGATTGTGAAACAAGTAAATATTTTGAAATTTAGAATATGACAATAAATTTACCTAACATCTATACGATTTTTTTAAGCAATGTGATATATCTGATATTTTTCACATAAAGTTACTATTAGTGCTTAACTAGAACAAAGTACTAATATATCCTAAACTAACTATAAATACACTTGAATTAATATATACGTTATTATATTTAGACAAAGTAGACATTTAGACAATTTACCAAAAGTGTCAAAAAATATTGATACCATTAATAAATATTTCGACTATTAACATTTAAATTTATTAATCGTTTCTCAGTCTTCTTTGTACAAACTAGTTTTGGTTCTTTATTCCTTAGTGACACACAAGATTATTCAAATTTGACCTGCTTGTAAATTTTTCGTTACATTTTTGAAGGACCACCCACAAGACGATTTCCATTTTTTACAGCACGCGAATTAGTCGTAAAGAATTAAAGTTTTAGATTTTTATAATACACCCTAATTATAATTCTAATATCAGTGGTTAAAACATTTTCAATGATCTTTAAAAGCAACAAAGATTTGTCAGCTCAAAATTAAGTTTTGGGAATTGGACAGCTTTTTGTTGTTTCAGTTGCGCGTAACGTCACAAGACACCATGAAAATATCAACGGCACCTTGATATATAAATAGGGAATTGACTTCTGTGCTGACAAGGATAGTTTACTACAATTACCAACTGAAAATCATTATGTCCAACGATGAGGGTCAAAATAGTTTCTACAAATGTTCAATAATGTAGTAATCTCATGATCTTTGTACTTGCATAATCGCGTCATCTAATCGTGTATTTTCAAAACATGCCAAAAGGAAAATATGACAAAATAACGAATATAAAAAAGTAATAAATTTGTCTAATATCTTGTATTGACATTTAATAATTTTGATTCAACAGATCTCAATAATGGTTCCCATTCTTATTATATTTCGACGCATTTGGACAGTTGGTATCATGCGGGGTTTTCAGGAATGGGTTATGTATGGCTGTAAGTTTTTTTCTGCTGGTCTAAAAATTATAATCTACTCCCGGCTCAAGCAGAGCAGAAAATGCGGATCTTCAAATAACTGGTAAGTTATGGCTGATATTTCTAAATTAGAAAAAAAAGTGCAGAATCAAGAAAAATTGTAAAAACACAAAATATCGAGTGTGCTATAATTTTATTGCAATAGATAATTGCACAATGAATGATATTTTGATTGTAAAAAGTCGGGACGCAGCAAGTGCGTTATGGTAGTGAATTTTCATAGATATGATCTGGCAGTAAATGTTTTTTATAACTTTTTTCTTTTAATATAGAAATATAAATTTTGGTATATAGTTTCCTTTTAGTATCATAAACTTACGTACCAAATTTGGTTACCATAGCTTTTCTATTTTTTGACATAAAATTTTTTCGAAAGGAAACCCAAAATTTTCCCGGAAAACCTGGTTCGATTTTACTGGCTAACAAACTTAGAAAGGGAAGGTACGTGCTAAATTTTATCAACACGCGACCATTATATTTTGAGTTATCGGTGTGATATATATATATATATATATATATATATATATATATATATATATATATATATATATATATATATATATATATATATATATATATATATATATCACACCGATAACTCAAAATATAAATATATATATACACACACAAAAATTTTAACTGATCCCGGATATGGGTTCTAGGGGTCCTAGTTCGCGCTCATTTAAAGAATTTTGTTCAAAATTCACTAGTCGGGATCTCCCCATTACTGAGTTTTTTGTAAGAAAATTCACTAAAATCGGTATTTTTAGAAGTGAAAAGGGGTAAACCATTATCTTTTATACAGAAACTGAATCCTTTATAACAAAAACAAACGAGACTTGGAATCACGTTTAACAAAAATCTACGGAAAATGAATACTATTAAATCTTATATAAATATCAAAGTACGTCATCATTTTGTCCCATATGAACTGAAAAAACCTACCTAGAATCGCAAACGTCTGAAAAATAAAACAATACAAAATTGTTTTTTGGCGATTATTGAAAAGAATTACAAGGTGTAAAATCTAAAAAAAAAAAACCTTTTCAGAAATAATCAAAACGTAATGCTTATTACGCTTCATTTCAACATGTACTCATAATTTCAGAATTGGATTAAAAAGAATCTGAGACAATTTAAAGAACATCAAAAAGATTCTCAGACAGAAAATATTTGGTACGTTGTATCACAGAAATAAACTACAATCCAACAATATTGTAATTTTTTTCTGCGATATTTTTCGCCAAGACATTCTTTCAACGAGTTGGAGCTTCCACTCATCACTCTAACAATGGCTATGGAATCGGTTTCATAAAAATAATTGGAATGGCAGAGGCGGATCAATAAAATGGGCGCCACGTTCGTCTGATCTTATAATTCCAGATGTATTTTTTGGTGATGTGTACAGGAACAGTTGAAAAACAAAATTTTAAAAGCGATCGAAAATATTCATAAAGAAGAACTAGCTAGAGCATAGGTTAATTTATTAATGCAAGTTTCATGAACTGTAAAATGAGGCAGTTTGACTAAACTGTTTTCTTTGTACAATTTAACATGCAAGCATACAAAAATGTAGGAAACCAAAGGAAACATGGACGCAAAGAGCCATTGAATAAATAAAAAATTACAGAAAGGACGGCCAGATAAGGTTCACTGGCAGGTACAATATAAACGGGAAACACAACGTCATAAAGAACACGGATGGAAAATTTATCGCTGGAAAAGGAGGACATCGCTAAATACAAAGACATTTATGTAAAATAATTTTATTACAGATACTCAATTCACTGTATGGAAAAGATGAAGAAAAATCCACGATCTGGGCCTGACTATTTAAATAGATGAATTAGGCGAAGCCGCGACAAAGCCCAGGCAAGGAAAAACTCCTGTTGTAAAACCGATTAGCAGCGGAACTATTGGAGAATTTTGCGAAAAACGAAAGAAGAACTTTTTAAAAATTTATCGCGAAATGCTTTATCTTGATAGCGCTGCCCAGAGACCAAAAACTAAAGCAATATCAAAACATTTAATGCACATAAATGCAACCAGAACAAGAAAATAATTATACAAGTATACAAAGACATATGGCGAAGATTATGCTAATCATAGTAAGAAAAAAGGAAGCACTTTAGAGAATTACTTGGATAGAGGTCAAGATTTAGAGAAACGGAGCTTAAGACAATAGGAGAAGGAAGGCTCGAAAACAACCAATATACATTTTTGTTTTTGTACACCTAGAAAGAGCGTTTAATAATGTCGACTTGAAAATATTGGCGAGAGAGGAAAATTATTCTGAGACTAAGCAAAAATTAAAGTGCCTAAATATATAATCCTCCTTGGTTTAACACCCAACTGATTGGTATGGTAAAATCAAAGTCACGAGCCTGGGCCCGTTATAAACGCACAGGCAGAGTTCTATGGACTATGCACACTTTAGGAATTTACGATGTCAACAAAAAGTATTACAGAATCAGATTGAATATTCAGTGAATAATAATTCAAAAAAGTTTTGGTCGTTTATAAATAGCAAAAAGAATCTTTCTGGTATGCCTCATCAGATGTCTGGTGGGGGCAGAGAATTGTCTGGACCAGCCGACATAACTAGAGCTGTCTCTATATTCCTTTCGCAGTGTTATACTCCTCTTACTTGCGATAATAAAGAGAGTATAGGTATGGATAACATTTTTGAATGATATCTTGCGCCTAGATAATTTTTCTGTAGATGAGGTTCAGAAAGACTTTACAACTGTGAAAGACTGTGCACATGTATTTGCCGTGCCTCTGTCGATTATATTTAATTTGTGTCTAAAAACTTGTCGCATACCATATAAATGCCTCCAGATAGTAATCGGATGCAATTTTTGCAAGACATTAGAATTTTTATTGTATAAGCATATTTCTCACCATACTAAGTCTTTTATATCCCTTTCACAGCACGGTTGTGTTCGTGGGTGTTCTATAGTGACCAATTTATTCTGTGTTACGCAAGGGATTGCTTCAGCACTAGACGCGCATTCCCAAGTGGACGTGATTTACCTTAATATTTCTAAAGCCTTTGATAGAATCGATCATCAACTATTGTTAAGTAAGCTTAACCCATTTGGACTTTCTGACTCAATGTTGCGGCTAATTGCAGATTATCTGTCCAACGAAACTTTATATAATTTGAAGGTCACGTTTCAGATAAAATTGTCGCCACGTCTGGCGTTTCCCAAGGGTCTCTACTAGGCCCCTTGTTGTTTAACTTGTTAATGATCTACTATCGGCCCTATCAGTTGACTGTCTTCTCTATGCTGATGATCTAAAGATTTTCAGTGAGATTGACTCCATCACTGATTGTTTGATACTGGAGCAATCCCTTCATAAAGTGCAGAACTGGTGCAGGGAGAAAAATAAATCTTTACAAGTGCAACATGGTGACTTATGCCCTTAAGCAGGCACCAATAAAATTTCGTTACAATCAATAATAATCTGCTGTCCAGACACGAAATATTCCTTAATATTGTAGTTCTTTTTGAGTCTAAGATGTCCTTTGTACCTCATGTTGAGCAAGTTGTGTCTTCTGCCTAGAGTACCTTAGGATTTGTCTTTAGAAGCCGGAGGGTTTTTCAAACAGCAACACAATTTAAACTTTTGTTGGGCTAATCTTGAGTATGCTTCTCTCGTTTGGCCCCCTGGTTATCTGATGCACAGTGAGGCGATTGAAAGAGCTCAGCAACGCTTTCTCAAATATCTTGCCTTTCGTCATGACGGTATTTACCCGCTCATAGGTGTTACATCTGAGGCACTGCAAGACCATTTGCAGTCTGTGTTCTCGCCGTGAGATTGCTGCACTTCAGTTTATGCCAAAATTAATGAAAGGTGAGATAGATTGACCTGACTTACTCTGCAGCTTTAGCTTTAATGTGCCAAGACTGTGTTCGAGACATCCAAGGTGCTTTCATCTCCCAGTGGCGCGAACCAATCTTATGCGATTTTCACCATTTCATCGCATGTGTGATATATGGAACAAGTATTGTGATGAAGTTTATCGCTTTTCTTGCACCAAGAAACATGTTTTATCTTAGATTTAGATATATTTTTGTAATTACTTTTAATATTGATTGTTATAATGTCTATCAGTCTGTTGATGGTTTATTAAATAAATAAATAAATAAATAAAAAAATAACGGATTGATATTGATATTAAATTAAGAAAAGGTGTACTACAAGGATAGCCACAACCGCCATACTTGTTAAATTTATATATAGAATATACAGTAAACAGACTGAAGAAAAATACAGCAGAAATAGAATCAAGTGGATAACGGTTACATGGCATAAGATATGCAGATAACACAGCGCTGATAAGAGAAACGGAAAGAATTACCAATGATGCTCGTGGATGATATGCTGACAAGCATCAAACTAAAAATCCAGGAATATATATAAAAGTAAACAGGAAAGATTCGAACAAGTAGAAATGTCCTATCTTGAGAGTATTATTACGAATAATTATAAACATGGAAAAGAACAGAGAAGGAGAAATCGCAATGGCAAAACAAGTATTCGATGGACAAAATACTTCTCTTACTGATAAACGTTTTAACTTGACCGTGCGAAAGAGATTCATTAAGTCATACCTATGTTATAATATAATAGAGAAAGCTGGGCTTTAAAAGTAGGACATAAAGAGAACAGACGCTTTTGAAATATGTACATACATAAAAGGACAAACACGAAGTACCTACATCGATAGAAAGACGAATTACTGGGCAAGTGAGATAATTTAGACGTTTACCGGCGACGTTAAGATGGAGAACGCAAATTTAGGAATGCTAAATGACACCAGGATTGTTTTATTGTGGCTGAACTCACTTGGTGGCTGTGAAAGCAAAAGATCATCAAAGCAACATTTGTTGGGCATTCCGAGACATAATACTTTTCTAACAATAAAGAAAACATAACTGAAAAAGAGGAAGAGCCAAACCAAGAGCAAAACGTGTGGAAAATCTGGCCTGAGCGACAAACAACGAAATGACGAGAACTGTTGCAGACAGAGATCTTTTTTAGACTGCGATGATCGTTGATATATTGTCATCGTTTATTTGATTAAAGTTATAGCACAATCAAATGTGTGTGCAAATATCTGTAAGTTGTATTTTTCAACAAACAAACCTCAGATTTTCCTTTAGTGATTATTGAAATAGACTTATTGTTGGATAGCGAAAAGATGGGAAATAATGACCATGAACCAGATTTTTCAATGAGAAAATGAACAAATTGTCGACCCTCGCATTTTAGAAAATCGCAGATCTTAGCTTGAATCGTACCTTTGCGATAGCGCATTTATCCACTATCGATTTGACATGAAAAATATTAAAGGTCCTTGCCTCAAAAGCGGTAAGATATGCAGCATTTCGAAATGTCAACAAATGACTTGAAGAAAACATACATTAGTGGTTTTTTGATTAGGAATTTTATTTTTTCACGATACAGAAGATCAGATCCAGGCACATTATGGACTTAATGATGAATTATTTTCAAAGGTAAGTTAAGATGTAACAATAAATATGGCAACACTTGAAGGCACCTTCAAGGAGGGTTATTTGAAGTTTGTAGTTTCTACTTCAAATGTCAGGGACAACGAACCAACAATGTTTGAACATAACATTAAAAAAAATCACTTACGTTTCACCCAGGTTCCAAATCTGAAAATTGCTGCTGAAAATGTTATGTTATCGTAGACAGTTTTTTCGGTTATTTTCTTTTACTTGTATTTTGACAAAGCAGCTTTGCAAAGCCATGAAACTTTTGAAGTGTAAGTAACATTAATACTGTTTGAAATGTCAATCAGTAATCATTGACGTACGTCACTCGATCGTGCATTATTAATTTAAATTTTTGATATTTCATAATAAATCACGTTATTTTAAATTCTTAAATTGGAAATTGATTGTTGTAACACCACACTTTTCAGTCTGCGTCGTTTCGAGTATAAGAATGATTTATTTCAAACTGTAGAGGCGATGAAAATATATCTCCCATATAACAGAAACGATAATAAATTCAAACTATGAACTGGCAGAAAAGACATTTCTAAATCTTACTAATGTAGTCCATTCCACTTATATAGTTTTACCGTGGAAGCGGGCCCCATAACTAATTTTTCGACAACTCGAAATTTAAAAACTGCCATTGAGTGACTTTAACTATTTCTTAATACATTATATTACGTAGGTAGCTATATCAATATAAAATAATCGTTGGTCAAATATAAAGAGAACTCATTACAAATCTATTGGTAATGATGCTCACAAAATCTCAGGAGATTATTAGCAGGTCCTGGTGAGATCAGAATTAGGTAACAATAATAAATATAATATCATCAGAAAGAAGTATTAGTCTATTAGCACTAGATCTGCTTAAATAATGCGCTTGACTTTAGGAATTTCAGGAGCTGAGAATTGTTTTCACTAGGACAGTGGATCGGTCAGGTTGTTCGGTATATTTGGAGATATCCTATTTGCTTCATATAATGGGCATTCCCCAAGGAGATGATGAACGGTAAATTGTGTATCACAGCAAAAACAACAAATGGGGGCTGCTTTTAGTGAATTTTCTTACTAATAGGAAGATCCCGACCAAAAAATTATTTCAAATGAACGCCAACTAAGACCGCTAGATTATATATATATATATATATATATATATATATATATATATATATATATATATATATATATATATATATATATGTTCACACCGATAACTCAGAAAATAATAGTCCGATCCTAATAAAAGTTGGCCTGTACCTTCCTTTTATAAGTGGCTTGGATAAGTTCGTTAGCCAGGTTTTCCGGAAAGATTTTGGTTTCTTTTTTCGGAAAAAAAAATCTAAAAAAATAGAAAAGCTATGGTAACTACATTTAGTACGTAAGTTTACGATATTAAAAGGAAACTATTAATTTTATAACAATTTATATTATATATATATATATATATATATATATATATATATATATATATATATGTTAAAAGAAAAAATGTTATAAACAATATTTGTGCCAGATCATTTTTATGAAAATTTTCTACCATAACGCACTTGCTGCGTAGACTTTTTCATTATGTATTTGTGGGTGAGTTTAGTATGACCTATTCTCCATATATATATATATATATATATATATATATATATATATATATATATATATATATATATATATATATATATATATATATATATATATATATATATATATGACTGTCTGTTTTTCTTCCATTTGGTAGTGGCATCTTATTCACTAGTCTTGGTTTGATATGAAATAGTTTTGATGGTTTAGTATCCAACATTTTGTGCCACTTGCTAGAGATAACTGTTTTTATATTGGTCTTGATATTTTCGTTCGTATGGATTTGGTAGACTGGATCGTTACAGGAAGCGGCGATTCCTTTTGCAAGTTCATCCATAATTTCATTTTCTTCGATGTTTACGTGGGAGGGAGCGTACACAAAAATAATTTTTTGTTTATGTGCAATTATGTATGCCATTTGATCCCTTATTTCGTTGTAGTTTTGATGGTGGATTCTCCTACTTATTTGTAATGCACTTAAAGAGTTTGTGCAGACAACAGTCTGGTGTATATCAGATAATTTCACATACCCTAAGTGCTTATTTTATGGCATACAGTTTACCAATAAATATCGATGCTAATTTAGTCAGTTTAAATGCCTGTTTAAACAGCTGACCCTGTACCATTTTGTCTCTTGGATTTCATTTTTAGGAATTGCTTCCCTATTACATTTGGAGGAGTGGTAGTTTTTAGGTGGTGTGTTACTCTTAAATCAAAAGCTACCTATTGTCCCCAAGGAGGGCTCCATGTTTTGTATGAACTGCTAGATAATGGTAACGGCTCTTCAACACTTCCAATGATTGTGCGTTATATATAGTTTATGGGAGCTGAAAGATGCGATTTTCTTCTGAATGGGGTCTCGTAGCTCTTTAAAAAAAAAAAACTTATAATTTGGATATTTTGGTGTACTAAGGACTTTGGAGGCATAATATAAAGTTAACTGGTATCTTCTTAGTTTAAGAGGCATTTCATTTGAGAGACTCCAAATACTTTCGATGGGGCTAGTTCGGTAACAACCAAGAGCTATTTTTAAGGCAGAGTTTTGTCGAGCATATGCAGCAACTTATTACTGGCTGTACTGTCACCTATGGCGCCGTAGTCTATTCTGGATCTGATGAGCACCTGTAAATGTTGAGTAGCACGTTGGTGTCCGCTCTCCACTTATAGTGTGTCAGAGTCATGATCATAATAATAACACCGACAAATGATTTTCTAACTTGCTTTATGTGTAGTCCCCATTGCAGTTTTCGGTCAAAAGTGAATTATATAAATTTAACTTGTTCTACAGGTCTTATATTTCCGCGTTACAGATTCAATTTCATTCCATTCAATATTTTCGATTTGGAGAATATCATGCTCACAGTTTTATCTACAGAAAACCTAAATCCTGTAGTTTCTGACCACTGACCATATTTTTTACGGATGTTCGTAGGAATCTTTGGGCGCCTTCTAGGTTATTGCCTTTTGTATATATTATCAAACCATCAGCATACAGATTGGTTTTAACTAGTGGACCTACAGTATTTACGATGACGTTGATTGCTATCAAAAAATAGTATTACACTCCAGCGGAGGTCCATTGTGAAGAGTTTTTATGGATTAATATTTTCCGTTAACTTTCACTCTTAACTTTCTTGGAAAGTTTACGACGAATGCAAGTATATTTTCATTAAGATTCCAAATTTTAGTTTACTGACTATGATATATCTCCATGTCATGCCTTAAAACTTTTCTAAATCAAAGAACACCATGCCGACCTTTTGTTTTAGTGCAAAAGCCTCCACTATTTCTGATTATAATCTCACTAGATTATCTAACGTTGACATATTACGGCGAAATCCGCGTTGAAATCGAGTTAGGAGCTCTTCCCTTTCTAGTGCGAACATCAGCCTTTGATTTATTTTCTCTACAGTAATTTACGTATGGTGATGGTTAAAGATATCGCCCTGTATGATGATGTAAAATACCTTGATTTTTATGGTTTAGAATATATTTTTTAAATTCCCGAGACACAAAAATAAGTAGATCGTCAGTTAAATGAATAAGGCATACATGATTTTAGACTTTTAGGTTTTAGTCCAACTATTGAAAAAGCTGGCAGCTATAGTTGGCGAAACGTCTAGTAACCCACTACTAAATCAGTTAGCCCACGGCAAAACAGCCCGGAAATTACTTAGTATTCCAGATTTTGGAATAATTTTAAAATTGCTTCGACTATAAAATCATTAAATGCAGGTCAAATTTGAAACATCATCGCTCAATTCTTTATACAAAACGTCGAGCTAATATTGGATGGAAAATATTATGGAATATAATTACTATAAATGATTACTCATTTATATAAATATACACATATAACACCTATTTTTTGTTTTTTTCATTGTTACTATAAAATGCTAGTTGCAGAACATACAAATTTTCGTTGACAAATTGCTATAGAGGTAGAGTGGTTCTCAAATTTATACAAATTTTATGTGAAAAAATTCCATATAAAGTGAGATATTAATCTACTTAGAATTCTTACGCCTTGATGTGATTGCAATAATCGTCATCGTAAGTAACAAACATGTTGTTTAAATTGTATTTAATTTAAATAATAACAAACACTAATTAATACAAGACCTTAATTGCTCTATTAACACCAGAGAGAAGTAACAAGAGAAAGCTTCGAAAAGTAGAGCTTGAAGCAAGCTTGTAAATGAGTTAATGGTATATTTTACAGATTCATTTAAATGCATAAAAAAAGAGAATAAGCAATGTCACAGTTTGTATTTCAAATTCTAATTTTAAAATCTAACGGCAAAACTTTTAAGTAAATTATCAAAATTATAAAAAATGAGGTTACCTATAATTTCTAGAAACGTGGCGTACGATGACAATGTTAAACTTTATTTTAGAAATCTAACTGTTATACCCAGTTTCACTCGGAAGCCAAATCACTTACGTTAGAACACTCTTATTTCCGAATTTGGAAAATGCATTTTTAAATTAATTTAGTTTATTTTTAATATACACGGTGTTTCGAATCAGAACCGACACAGAGCAGAGGAATGTAGGGGAGCCTAAAATATGGTGATTTAACGCAACTTATCCCTGTACTAAGGTGCACCTCTAAGAACTTATAAGCCTTCAAAGTGGGGTTTCAAATTTCGAAAAAATCAATATCTCAGTAATACTTCAACTTAGAAAAACCAAATTTGGTACACGTTTTAAGTCTACTAAGAGTATTAATCTATGGTAAGTAGAGTTCAATTAACTAATTTCAAAGGGTTGAATAGGGTTGATGAACCCTTAAAATGTGACAGAATGTTTCAACCTGTCAGCGAATTAAAAAAAAATAATTCGTTTTATGGGAAATTTTTTTGTATTCTTGTTATTTTTCAAAAAACATTGTTTTTATCAAGAAAAACCCGACAAAGATATGTATTTTATCGATGTTACTTAAAGTCATCGAAAATTCAATAGTTGCCTATGAAATTATACGTTAAACTTGACAATTAGGAAATAACGTTACTTAATTTTAGTAATTGTTTGATGATTGTATTAAGTGGCCGGAAACTTTTATTTAGCGAACAAGTCGACATGCTATGAGTGTTGGGGAAACTGTAGAAGAAGTGCTAAAGAATATCGGAGAAGATTTCTTAATTGTGTGGTTACCCACAGAGAAACATTTACCAATGTTGAAAGACGAGTTCAAACAGGGCACAAAATGAACTACTTATTTTTCTTTTGTCAAATATAATTTTTAGGTAATTCAAAAGATAAGGATGGAGCCACTGAAATGTCAGGAATCTATGAAATAAGTTGTAAAGATTGTAATCTTAAATAAGTTGGACAAACTGAGAGAACTATTGAAACCAGATTTAGGAACATCTGGCACTACTATAGATAATTGATGCGTGGCCCAGCATATTTGGGCAATAATCACCACATATATAAGGATTGTAATTCCTCTTTGTAGGGTATCGGTCTTTTACCTGACAGCCTAACATAAACACGACGTTCAGTAGTTGACAGCTTAGAATGTTTCATTATTTGATGATACTAACTTTGTTAGTGAAATGATTGGTCAGGTCTTTGAAAATGTGTTTTGTTGATTTGGGTTTTCCAAATGTATTTATGAAATAATTTTAATTTACAGTACAATAATAAATATATTAGTTCTGAACTTGACTAAGTGAATATTGGAACCTGTGATAAGCACTGACAAGCACACTTGGCGAACCGAAATCACGACAACATATTTTAAAAGACCTAGCGATCGTTTCGCTAACCAAGTTCATCCTCTGATGACGCTAAATTGGTTAACGAAACGATCGTTAAGCCTTTTAAAATGTGTTGTGGTGATTTGAACTGTAGTTTTTTTATTTTCTAAGATAAAGCTTAACACATAAAAAATTCAATGAAGCTTTAAACTTACACAACTAATATTTTTTTGAGATTTCTTACTATTTTTCCTGTCTAAACAACTTTCCCTGCTAAGTAAGTTTTCGATTCCTAGTCAACCTTTAAAAAAAGAAGTTCAAAAATTTTCGAATTTTAACTCACAAATTACATTTAAAAAAATGAAATTATTAGAAAGTATGGCTTTATGTTTAAGTGCAGTGCACAACAAAATAACTGCAATCTTACTAAGTCTTGCAATACGAAATTAAAACTAATATTAATAAAAACTGAATATTAACCATACGTGCCTGAGCAAAAATTACAAAAAGTATTTTTTACAATTACAATAAAAAACGATGTTGGATACTGTCAATGGAACCTGAAACAGAAAGTACAATCACCCCAAAATCCACAAAAAAGAATGGAAAGTTATGCCCTAGATAAATATTTCGACAACGAAGTTACATTAACCAGTAACTGTCGCTAACTGACAGCTACTGATGAAGACAACTTCGTTGCGAAGATACGCATTTATCGCATAAATCTCAGTTACGATGTTTTTGGTTTTTGGTGTGATTTTGATTTCTGTTTCAATAATTGTTACAATGCAAATTATTTTATAAATATATCGAAAATTAAACATTTTGGTTTTGTATTGTATATCTATATTATCATTTTCATTGTTTTTTATAATTTCCACTAAAACTTAACTACCAGTGAAGCGATATTGTAGATAATTAATCAACAATACAGTACAATTTTGACAAGGTGAATTTTCTCTTGGCACTTGGTGAAATATTTTGTTAATAATTGATTTATCTAATGGTTCCTCTAAATTATTTGTTTATATCTAATTAACTTTTAGTATTTTTTTACTTTTTGATGCTAGCCTTTCTCAAAAAAGCAAATGATTAGCATCGATAATCATTTGGGAATATGTTTCCTAATTTTTTAAATTTTAATGACATTTGTATAAAAATATTTGTGACTATCAATGTTAAATTCTAAAATTTATTTTTATAGCAATAACCCTTAGAAGTTAAAAATTCTAATATTCATTTTTGAGTTTCTTAACTAAAATTTAATATTGAAAACACATGTTGTTTTTGACTAATAATATCAAAATGTTTGTAGCATTGTTTTTTTTTTAAATTTGAGACTGCTTCTCAGTTAGTTAAGTTTCAGTTTAGTGTGTTCCAATTTTTCATTGCATATCAATTATTGTTTTTAAATATTTATTACTACTACTACAATAAGTGTCAATAAGTTATGAAATAAATTCAATTTTTGAAAAACGGCTTACTTGATATAAATAAAACTATTTTTATAACGGGCTACAGATTAATATAAATTATATAATGACATCAGCTGTGTTGTAAGCTTGACGGTTTTTCTTCAGGTCATATCAATTTTGTTATCTTCTAAAATGGAACATACTGTAGATTTTTTCATGATTAAAAGACGCAAGACATTGAGCTTGTTATGTTATCAAGCAAAATACCGGAAATATCTTATACTACATTTGTGGAAATGTACAAAACAGAAAGTTTGAAATATGATAAGTAACTAACGAAATTTATCAAAACGCCAAGCCAAAATCCCAAATTCAATCCATTAACTAGGTTGAATTGAAGTTTGTCATTATTTAGACGAGAGCTGAGGAAATAAGGAGTGGCCAGCAAGACCTACAGATCTGAATGCCCTATATTTTTCCTGTGGGGTCATTCTAAAATAAAGTTGATCGAACTAAACCGCATGTTTTTAAAGGTCTTATGCATAAGGTTAACATGTATGTATGTTTTTGTTTAAAAAAATTTAATTTCTAATTCAGCTGAAGCCCCCCTTAACATCAGATATAATTTGTTGGTGCTGAGACAATGAAAATGTTATTAATTAATGTTATAGGCAACTGGTACACTATCAAATTGAAAAAGTAAGACAATTTAGGTACCTAGCAGCCTTTGGTTAAATTTCGTTTGTTTTTTTATGGTTTTCATTATAATTTTTCTGTTTTCTTAAATTCTTCTGCAGTGTTTAATTTTTATGCATTGTTTAATCTTCCTGTATTGTGCATTTAAAAAAATATATTTGCTAACTCCGTCATTTTATGGTATCATGACATATTTAACCTTTTAAAACTTGTTTTGATGAGCTCTTTTCCATTTTCTTGGCCATTCCATAAAAAAATTGACATCAACTGAGAAAATACGCCAAATCTGACAACATCTCAGACGTCATTATTTTAAAACTTGTTTTGATGAGCCCTTTTCCATTTTCTTGGCCATTCCATAAACAAATTGACATCAACTGAGAAAATACGCCAAATCTGACGACATCTCAGACGTCATTATTTTATTCATCACAATTTGTAACCCCCATATGCAAATTTTCATCAAAATCAAGCAAGCTGTTCTTTCTTTATTATACGGGGATATTTTACTTATGACCACATTATTTTTAACACCTAACTCACGTTGATTTTACTTAAAAATATAAAACAAGTTTAAAATTTAAAAAAATAATATTTGGAACTTCGTACAGTATTTGTTAAAGTCGCATCTGTGATGTAGTCGAACCCGTTTGGTACTAAAACCCAGTGGCTGTGTTCGATTCCATGCGGTGTCGGTTTCTATCGCTATGTATTGGTTGTATGTTCGTATCTTGCTCGGACAAACTGTTCTGGACTTTTAGGAAGATGCTGTCATTTATGTAGTATCATTTATTATTTATCTAATAAGTTGTGATAAGTGAAATCACAAAACCAGTAAATAAGTTTAGGAAAACATGTCGTTTTTGCGATAATTAAAAATAATAGTAATAATGTTTATTGTCCATATAATTTTTAAATGCATAAACAATAAAATAAATTAGACGCGTCAACAAAAGAACGAATTAAAAACGGTATCATGGTGTCAAACAATAATAGCTGAATTTAAATCGGCAACTTAATACACGAACTTAAAAATTCCCTGATCTCACAAAAAGCCTTATCAAAAGTAGCTATAAACTTCCACTTTTCTTTCTTTTAAAGTTATAGATTAGCAAATTGGTTAAAGTCTTGTCAAATCATCTTGTCGCTAGGTACACACGATGTTTTTGATACTAATAATTTAGCATCCGGTAAATGAAGATCTGTATGTATAATGGTATAATATATAATACATAGTTTTAGTACATAAATCAATACAGTATGTGGCGCATATAATTTCTGTTCATCTGTATCATGTCAGCTTCTGTCTGATCTAATGTAACACTTGCGGACGACATTGTCATCATAGTCCGAGGAAATGTCACACAGTCAGTGTGGGAGCGCATGCAGACTGCACTGAAAGTGGTGGAAGGGTGGACGGTTGGTCAAGGGCTCGGGGTAAGTCCCGAGAAAGCAACCGTCGTGTCGTTTACGAGGAGGAGGAAGTGCGACAGCCACAGAACTCTCACTCTATACGGTAGGAGCATTCCAATGGCCAGGGAGGTAAAATATCTTGGGGTCGTATTGGACTCTAAGCTAACCTGGAATGGTCACATTTGAAAAATACTGCGTAAGGCAGTCATGACCTTAGCCGTCACTAGGCGGCTATATGAAAAAACGTGGGGACTAAGACCTAGTATGGCCTACTGGCTGTACACAAGGGTAGTCAGACCATCGTTAACATACGTGGCACTAGTCTGGTGGCCTAAGGTGACACAATCCAGTGCCAAACAAAAACTAGGCAAGATCCAAATGATGGCTTGCCTAGGCATCACAGGGGCCATGTCTTCAACCCTAACAGCCGCCATGGAGGTGTTCCTGGATCTGCCCCCTCCCCCTACACTTAGTTATTCTGGGGGGGGGGGGGGCAGGCTAGGACTATACAGACTAGCCTGCAATGGTAGACTGAATATCAACCCAGGCTTCAGGAGCCACTGCAAAATTTAGGAGCTATTGAAGGAGCCCATGCTTGAAATGAGGTCAGACTTCGCGAGCCCGAATCTGGAGGGAAAACAACTTTACAGTGGAAATCCTCGACGGAGAGGCATGGCGGGAGGAGACGCCGGGCATACCACGGGACGAGCTCGTCTGGTTCACGGACGGATCCGGCGGGGAGCGTGGGACGGGGGCAGGTGTTTACTCGGAAGGACCGAGGGTAAGTCATAATATTTCCCTCGGAGCCCATGCAACGGTGTTTCAGGCCGAAATGTACGCCATACTGCACTGTGTGCGGGAGAACAAGAGAAGGGGCTACACCAACAAGCGGATCCTCATAGCCACAGACATCCAGGCAGCCCTTAAGGCACTAAGTAGCCCACGGGTAAATTCCTGGCTGGTGAGTGAGTGCCGAGACGAGATGAGCGACCTGGCTGGGCAGAATGAGGTGACCCTCATCTGAGTGCCGGGTCACTCGAGGGTCAAAGGCAATGAAGAAGCTGACAGTCTCGCGAAGAGAGGGTCAGCAGAACCATTTATGGGACCAGAATTGGCTCTGGGCGTGACAAAGAGCACTGCCAGGGGAGCCATTAAGTCCTGGGTCAGAAACCAACGCAAACACATAACACTCCTGCTTGCCTCATGTAATAATAATAATTAACTTCATGTAATAATAATAAATAAAATGCCTTTGAGTATTTACCAGCAAACGACTTATTTTTAAAACCAAAAGTCATTGCTAATAGTAAAAATAGTACATATCATAAGTTAGTAAAAATTAAAGGAGAAAATAAATGTCAGTAGATAAAAACAAGGAGCAAGGAAAAATATGAATGGTAACAAAAATCAGTAACAATTTAACTTGATAACTGTTTTCTGTTACAATTCTCTTAATAGCTTTTATCAAAATGTGGGCATAAAAAATATTGTGTTAAATTAGAATTTTGTCAAGCTTTTTATAAAAAATAAAATTGTACGACTCCATAAAAAAATGCATTAAAACATTACTAGAACGGACAATGACAACTGGAACACACTATATTTATTAATGGAGGTTTACCAAATGTAAAATGAGGCCATATTTTTAGCTAAAATGCTCCCTGTATCTTCTTGGGGGAAGCGGACAATCGGATTCCGGTGAAGAGATTTCATATTTGCTGTTTGCAGTTATCATTTCTGTCAGATCTGAATTCTCTTTAGAAAAGCAGTATTTGCAACGCATTTTCGCATCATCATCAACTCTCACCGACTGCATTATTACACAGAGTGTTATGAAAGAAACAACAAAAAGAACAGACGGTATGCTTATAGCAATTATCAAATCTCTCCACGTTTTGTTTAAGTCGAATCTTGCGATAACCATGAAGGAGTTATTCTGAAAAAAATATAAAACTTTATTAGGGTATAAACAAACATCTGCAATGTGCTAGCGCTATTACATACTAAATAAACGTGAAACGTATGGTAACGAAATTAGTTTTCAAAGGTCAAAGTCAGTTATACAGGCACGTAAATCAACAACGTAAATATAGTATGAGGGGGTGGATACAAACAGTAAACCAAAATTAATTTTTCAGTTAATAACCCAAGTATTTGTTCACCCTGTTTAAATTTATGCTATACATGTTGTATATTACTAGATAAGCACATTTTTATGGAATATTATACCAATATTTAAATTCATAGTGCAACAACAAGCGCAGTTGGAGAACCCAAATCACCACAACACATTTAAAAAATCCTGACGATCGTTTTACTATCCAAGTTAGCGTCATCAGATGATGAATAATTATAAATATCTTATATCGACAACTCTATTAGTGAATTTTCTTAAAAAAAATTCACTAATGAGGAGATCTCGACTTTTGAATTTTGAAAAAATTTCTTCAAATGAGCGCTAATTAGGCCCTCAGAACACATATCCGGGGTCAGTTTGAATTTTTATATGTATATATATATATATATATATATATATATATATATATATATATATATATATATATATATATATATATATATATATATATATATATATAACACCGATAACTCAAAAAATAATGGAACGATTTTGATTAAATTTGGTGAATAAATTCCTTTTGCAAATGGCTTGGATAAGTTCGTTAGCCAGGAAAATCTGCCTAGGTTTTCCCGGAAAATTTTGTGTTTTCTTTCAAAAAAAATTTATATCTCCAGAATTAACAAAGTAAGGGCAACCAAATTGGGTACGCGAGTTTATACCCTTATAGGTAAGTTACCTACTAAAATTTAGCTCTGTAGGTCAAAAGACAAAAAAGTTATAGGCATTTAAAGAAAAATCAATTGGGGTTTTTCTCAAAACGTCAAAGTTGCGATTTAAAACGTCAAAATCGGCAACATTTAGGTAAATAACTTGAATCTAATACGGGCTATGGAAATCAAATGTCTCAAGAAGGATGTTTTACAAACCCTGAAGTCTTAGTTTCAGCCATCATTGTCCTTCATTTTACAAAAATGTTTCCAGAAAATTCATTTCAAATAGACCCTTTCTCTGATGCTTGGCAGTAGTCTTAGCTATAGAGTTTATCGTTTAGTGGTATATAATTTTTGTCGAATTTTCGTAAAAAATCTATAAAGCTCAATATATCCGTTATTATACAATATATGAAAAAAATTGTATATATTAATTATAGAGTGTCTCGAGCTACATCTTAAAAAATATTTCTACAATCACAGGCTGGCCCATAAGTCGTTGGTGATACAAATTTTCTTTTTTTTTTAATCAAACACGCCTTATGTTATTGCATTTTTGCATTTTCCATCGAAATATAATGCATGTTTGTAAGAAAAGAAATTCTGGATGCAGCAAGTGCGTTATGGTAGCGAATTTTGATCTAAAGCTTCATCTTTGAATAGCCCAATTTGCTATTAACCTATAAGGTTGACCAAGAAATGAATTTTTCCGGGAACACTTTAAGTTGGAAATTTTTTGTACATTTTCACACAATAAAGTTATTTTTATGAAATATGGAACATTGTTTTTAGTGAATTTTCTTAAAAAAAATTCACTAATGAGGAGATCCCGACTTTTGAATTTTGAAAAAGTTTCTTTAAATGAGCGCTAATTAGGCCCCCCAGAACACATATCCGGGGTCAGTTTCAATTTTTATATGTTTATATATATATATATATATATATATATATATATATATATATATATATATATATATATATATATATATATGTATGTATGTATGTATCACACCGATAACTCAAAAAATAATAGGCCGATTTTGATTAAATTTGGTAAATAAATTCCTTTTGCAAATGGCTTGGACAAGTTCGTTAGCCAGGAACATCTGCTTAGGTTTTCCCGGAAAATTTTGTGTTTTCTTTCGAAAAAAAATTATATCTCCGGAATTAACAAAGTAGGGGCAACCAAATTGGGTACGCGGGTTTATATCCTTATAGGTAAGTTGCCTACTAAAATTTAGCTATGTAGGTCAAAAGACAAAAAGTTATAGGCCTTTAAAGAAAAATAAATTGGAGTTTTCCTCAAAACGTCAAAGTTGCGATTTAAAACGTCAAAATCGGCAACATTTAGGCAAATAACTTGAATCTAATACGGGCTCTGGAAATCAAATGTCTCAAGAAGGATGTTTTACAAACCCTGAAGTCTTAGTTTCAACTGTCATTGTCCTTCATTTTACTAAAATGTTTCCAGAAAATTCATTTCAAATGGACCCTTTCTCTGATGCTTGGCAGTAGTCTGAGCTATAGAGTTTATCGTTTAATGGTATATAATTTGTGTCGAATTTTCGTAAAAAATCAATAAAGCTCAATATATCCGTTATTATACAAGATATGAAAAAAATTTGTATATATTAATTATAGCTTGAGCTACATCTTAAAAAAATATTTCTACAATCACAGGGTGGAACATAAGTTTAATCAAACACGCTTTATGTTATTGCATTTTTGCATTTTCCATCGAAATATAGTTATACTGGTAACCAAAATTGATGCCTGCTTTCTTAAAAAGGAAACACACATATTTGCAATAAAAACATTTTAATGAAAATTCACTACCATAACGCACTTGCTGCGCCCAGAGGTTTTATATTCTTCATCAGGTAGTCGGTCACTAACGATTTAGAGAGGTTCAACGACACCAAAATTAAAGTATTTCGTTTGCCGGAAACATCTGTATTATTTTATTGTCTATTGGACGTGCTTCTGCCGGTATTTATTTATAAGTCAATCTATCAGGAGACTGCTCATAGGCGGCGGAGCGAGATTCATACTTTTTTTAAATTATTACTATATTTAGCAATGTATATATATGTGTGTATATATATATATATATATATATATATATATATATATATATATATATATATATATATATATATATATATATATATATATATATATACTTTCAAAGGCGTTTAGCTGTCCTGGCTGCCTAACAGTTTTTACTAATTTTAGATTCTCCTCATTAGCGTGGTGCTTATTATCTCAAATATGTCGGGCGACGGAAGACCTATCTATAGTATCGTAGTTTTGCTAAATGTTCTTTGAATCTAATTCCAATAGATCTTTTTGTTCGTCCGACGTATTTGAGATCACAATCATTACAACTTATTTCATAAATTCCTAACATTTTGGCCGTACTATCCTTGTCTCTTGGGTTACATAGCAAATTTTTAAAGTATTTTTTGTCGAAAATGTTAGTTGCAAACTGGCTTTTAAAAAAATGCTATCTAGACCCTTCGTGTTTCGAAGTTCAAATGGTAAGCAAACAAAGTTTTTTCGGCTTTCTCTCTTCTAAAAGTCGTTGATTCCGCTAACACTTTCTTTGTGTTCTGTATGTTAATTAATATCTCCACTACGCAAGCAGTGTATCCGTCATATTCGGCCACGTTCTTAATATACTTTAATTGTTTGGTCTATTTACTTATAAAGGAAAACTAATTAACCTGTTTACTAAAACATTCAGACTGGCCATTTTTTATGCGTACATATCACGTGAAACCTTCGGACTTTAGCTTTAAGTGGTGGTTTTCTTTCTATGGTCATAGAATTCTAAAGTGTCTTTATTTTTGATAACTAGTACATCTAGAAAGGGTAATTTATTATTAATTTCTAGTGTGCTCACTCTAGGTGCTAACGAATTCATTTGCGACACCCAAGTGAGTTTGGAGTCCAACAATAAGCCCAAAAATTTCACTGTTTCGTTACATTTTATTAATGTGCCTGGTTTACAGCTGAAATATGTTCGAAATGTAACTATATTAGTCTTTTTAAAATTTAAGGTAAGTGAGTTGTTTAAAAACCAACTTTCTAAAGCTTTTAATGCAATGGTAGTTTTTACTTTCAGGTCTTCGACATTAGGTGCATATTATTACAATACAATTACTGAAGTATCATCCGCGAAGGACACAACCTCATCATCAATCTCGGCCGGCAGGTTGTTAATATAAACAAGGAACAGAAGCGGACTCAAAACTGAACCCTGAGGTACCCCCCTAAGAACAAATTCCCAGTCAGAAGTTAACTCCCTCCCTTCCGAGTCGACTATGGAAACCCGTTGCTGTCTATTTTGTAAATATAAACATAGAAGTCAATACTACATACAGACTTGGAGACTACTTCTCTGGCTTCACTGTTGGTTTTTGAAGCCAGAGAAGTAGTCTCCAAGTCTGTATGTAGTATGGACAAGTTTCACCAAGTAATGGCAACAACAATCAATGAATATAAGTCAATGTACACAAAAAGTCTCAAAGGGTAAATGTCTATGTTGTTGACAGTCTGGAAATATAACGATGAAGTAAATGGTATAGGGGAGCCATTGGAAGGCCATCTTGGTCACCTTAATTAAACCCCCTAGATTTTTTCAAGTCAAGACACTTGAGAACTAAGGTGTTCACAAAACGACCGAGCAAATTCTATTTTTTATATTTCCATGTATGTAGACTATATGGACCGTGTTTTCGAAAACAATGGAGCAAGTAAAGTATATTGTTTTCATTCAACATCCTGTATTTTACTAACTTTATCCATCTCACTGGAAGCTAAGAATATAACGCACTTATTGTTTCTTCAAAAAAAACCCAAGATGGACATTTTAAAAATTAATCTGTTTTTTTATAGCAGGCAATGTAAAGTACAATAATAAATGATATAAACACGCGTCACTGCTTTACCTGTTAAATTCCTATACTTAGCTAAGAGTCATCAGCTCTTTTTTCATTTATTGTGGTTTTGAATTTAATTGTGATATGGCAGCAAATACATCTTTTGAAAATTATGAGAAAAATGATATGTTAAGTTGTTTTATATAGGGTGGCGCATTGAAAACGAAACAGACCGATTTGCGTCCAGATAATTTTTTTTTAGAAACGCTGAAACACGTCAATTTTAATATTAAGGGGGACATGTTTTGACATAAAACTCAACTTTGTCACATCAACCCCTTAAGGGTGGTGATAACAACCACTATATTTAAAATAGGGAACATGGGCCGAGTGTTACATTATTTGAAAGCTCTTTCTTTTCTGAATCCAGCAAACTAATTTTTGCGGTTTATTATTTCAGTTTATCGGTCGGTTTAATACTTTTTTTTTTGTTCCCTCAGGGCTCGTCCGCGGCCTTGCCGCCCCGATAGCACCGCAACCCTTGGTTGATTGTGCATACCCTTAGTCTTACTCCACCCATTCCAAGATCACTGTGCCTTGAACTAGTCTGCACAGCGATTGGTAGGGTGAAGTTTTATATTGCTCTGTCTCCGGTTTGATACTTGATAGTACTACCGAAAATTAATTTCAAAATGTGTATTCTGTAGAAGAAAGAGTTGAAATATTTACTCTTTTTTTCAAAAACGATGACTGTGCCAACCGTACCGCAAATTTGTTTAATGAACGACATCCGAACAGACATGTTAACAGAAAATACATTTTGGAGTTAGTTGCAAAGTTTCGACAAAGTGGTTCAGTAGCCAACAAAAAACGGGATCCTGAACGTGAATTTCAGGTTAGAAATGAAACTACTCAGATTGAAGTTTTAGGACAAATTGCTGGAGACTCAACTTTGAGCACGAGAAAATTGGCCACTGTTTCAAACATCAAAAGAAGAACTATTCAGCGAATATTGAAGCATCATAAATTTCACCCGTATAAAATTCATCTTGTACAACAACTGAATGAAGATGATTTTGATCGGCGGCTGGAGTTTTGTGAAGTTATAACTGCACGAATAGCTGATAACGGGAAGTTTCTGTTCAATATCTGTTTTTCAGACGAGTGTACGTTTTTATTAAACTCTACAGTCAATCGTCATAATTGTCGTTATTGGGGAGATAAGATGCCAAGAAATTTTCACGAAGTCCACCCTCAAACTCCACAGAAATTGAATGTCTGGACTGGCATTTTTGGAGACCGTTTAATCGGACCAATTTTTCTTGATGGCAATTTGAGAGGCGAAACGTATTTGGAGTTACTAGAAGATATCGTTTACCTTCTGCTAATTGACATTGTTGAAAATGATGATCGCTATCAAGAAAATCAATTAGTGTTTCAACAAGATGGAGTTCCTCCGCATGTTTCACAACGTGTTAGGGAGTTTTTGAACAGAGAGTTTCCAGGACAATGGATTGGGCGTAGAGGTGCTGAGTGGCCCGCTAGATCACCCTATTTTAACTCGTTTAGACTTCTTTCTATGGGGCCATTTAAAGAGTAGAATTTACTCAACACAACCGGAGTCTCTGGAAGAATTACAACGATGCATTGTTAAAGAATGCCGTCTAATAACTTCACAAATGCTCCAGAATGTCAGAGCTCGTTTTGAACAAAATTTGTACTTTTGTATGGAAGCTGGTGGTCAACAATTTGAACAGTTACTTAACTGAATAAACATTTTTGAACGTTTGGTTTTGTTTTTAGTTTTTTTTTAAAGAAACATTGACTAATTAGTGAATTTCTTATCACAATGAATGAAATACGTTCTTGCAACTCCAACTGTGAATAATTTTTAAACGAGTTAATACATCTTCCAAAAAAATTAGTGTGCTGAATTCAGAAAAGAAAGAGGTTTCAAATGATGTATCCACTCGACCCATGTTTCCTATTTAAAATATAAGGGTTGTTATCACCACCCTTAATGGGTTGATGTGACAAAGTTGAGTTTTATGTGAAAACATGTCCCCCTCAATATTAAAATTGGTGTTTCAGCGTTTCTTATAAAAAAAATTCTCTGGACATAAATCGGTCTGTTTCGTTTTCAATGCGCCACCTGTAGAATGCAATGAAAATGAGAACGAAGTATCGCAATTACATTGCGAAAGGTATTTCATCGGCAAATTTTTGTTGTATCATAGGGGATGTTAAATTTGTATTACATCTTTTCATAGGTTTTCCGAAAGAAGACAGCCATATAAAGCTATATTTAGGAGAATTGAAAAAATACGATTGATTTCGGGTCATTTTGACAACTATGGGCAAAAAAAAACAAAGTTTCTTAGCAGAAAACCCAAGAAATTATGGTTCTGGCAAGTGTAGCAACAGATCCTACAAATTCATGTAGAAAACAAAATGATGCTATATGGGTTCCAAAATCCAAAGTCCAAGAAATAATGAAAAATCTCGGGACGCAGCAAGTGCGTTATGGTAGTGAATTTTTATAAAATGCTTCAAATTTTAATACCTCAATTTTCTATAAACCTAGAAAGTTGAATTTTGGTACCTAGCAAGCCCTTTCCCAAGGAAATATATCCAGAAAATCTCATTAAAATAACTTTGTAATCTTCAGAGAAACAACATTTTTTTTTTAAATAAAGGTCACTATTTGAATAATTGAATTTTCTATAAACTTAGGAAGTGGAATTTTGGCATGTAGTAAGGTCTTTCCCAAAGCAATATATTCATAAAATTTCATTAAAATATCTTTGTGATTTTCGGGTTAAAATGTTTTTTCGAAAGAAAACTCGAAATTTTCCCGGAAAACCTTGTCCACTTTTCCTGGCTAACAAACTCATCCAAGCCATTAGTAAAATAAAGGCACTTGCCGAGTTTCATCGAAATCGGTTATTAATTTTTTGAGTTATCGATTGGATACATACACACACACACACACACATATATATATATATTTATATATATATATATATATATATATATATATATATATATATATATATATATATATATATATATATATATATATATATATATATATATATATATATATATATATATATATATATATATATATATATATATATATATATTGAAACTGACCCCAGATATGTGTCTAAGGGTCCTAGGTCGCGCTCATTTGAATTTTTTTTTTGCAAAGTCTCACCATCGATACCTATATATTAGTGAATTGTTTTAAATAAAAAATTACTAAAAGCATAAATTTAAACAACATAGAAAACAGTTCAAAATCTTCATAAAGGAGATGCACAACGGCGTTTAGTGTTTTGCAATTGGTATGTACAGCATTTATTATGGACAGATATTTTTACAAGAATGTTATTTGGTCGGACAAGGCATATGTAACCAGTGCTGGAATACTCAATAGAAACAATAACAGATTTTGGTTACAAGAGAATCATCACGTAACATTTCCGCGGGAGCAGCAGGATAGATTCGGTTTTAGTGTCTCCTGCTTTCTCTTGGGAAATATATTTAAATTTCTTATTTACGAGTACAGCTAGACCGAGAAATACTGGAGAAGTACCGCGATCTAGGTGATAATATTCCATTGGCTCATTTAAGTAGCATACTTTTCCACAGGATGGTGCTTTAGCGCATAGTAACACCATATTTAGCTAATTTGTTTCCTAATCAGTGAACAGGCATCCATGGTCCTGAAGGATAGCCGCCAAGAGAGCCAGGTTTATCAGTTTTAGATCTTTTCTTGTGGGATACCTAAAAATTTAATTTCCGCACTAGGTATCCTACGAAGGAGGATTTGCATAACGCCGTGGAGACATTAACTAAGAAATTTGGAGGCCAAACCCGTTATCCTCTAAACTCTAAAGGCTTCGCGTAGAATAAGGGACATTTGCTAAACTTGCATAGAACATCATGGAAATCAACTGAACAATATTTATAAATAATTAAATTATTTACATGTACCTGTTTGTTCTGAAATTTCATGTTTCAAATATTCAGTTTAATGATTTCATAGTAGTTATTTTAAAATACAATTTTCGTAACTGAATTATTTAAAATTAACTGCTTTTAGTGCGACATAATATAATTAGTATTCATTAAAACACATAGAGTGAGCGGCAAAATTATGAAATAGATTCATTAAAATTTAAGCAATTTGTGTTTTGACGAAATGCTTGGACAAGTCAACTCTAGTTTTTAAAAATACACATTTTTGCATAAAATTTACGGTTCTCAGACTCCTGCTTTTCAAATATGACGTCATGACATATTAAAAAATGACGCCTCCCCTTTTTATTTTGATAGATCATTGAATTATCTACACGGTATTATCAAAATTTTGATACCTCACATTGTCAAATTTTCGAATGGAAGTCATTTAAGGAGTGGAAAACAAATTCTATTCAAAGCAAGAATCAAAAGATAACGAATCAACTAAGATTATTTCCTTTAAATAAAATGCTTAAAATTGCATCCACAAATACGTACTAATCAATAATACAGAAAACTCGGTTGTACGTCATTGTCAAATGCCCGTTATTCTTAATAACATTAATCCCAGCGTATGGAAGTTTTATATGTTTTTGGATGCAGTGATAAAACCCGAGCACAGCAAGAAGTGTCAAATTTGTTTTATGCGAAACATCCAGAAAAACGCATCAGCCAATCCACTGTGAGTAAAATCGAGAATAAATTCAAAGAAACTGGTCAAGTGAAACATGCTAAGTGCAGGGTGCACTAAGAAAATTGAAGACGTAAAACATGATATTTTATTAAGTGTGGGTGAAAATCTTCATGTTGCGTCTCGATCAATTGCAGCAGAGTTTTAAATTTCTCAGCGATCAGTATTACGTGCATTAAAATTAGAAAATTACCTTCCTTGCAAACAACGGCCGCTGCGCAAACTTAATGAGGATGACCCTGACACCGACGAATACATTTTTGTGAAATAATGCATAATAAAATTTATGCAACCTTAATCCAAACTTTATTCGCCAAATTCTTTTTTCAGACGAAGCTACATTTTGGCTAAATGGAACAGTGAATAAACAAACTTACAGGTATTGGGGTAGAGAGAATCCTCACTGGATGACTAAAGCACATACACAACACCCTCGTTGAAAAAATACTGCGCATGGTAGATTTCATTTCTATGCTCAAAATGAAAACCAGCATGCCTGAAACAAATTTTCGCCGTTTTTTCCGAGACATTTTTCGATACACGATCAAGGAGACGAATAACTTCGAGGATATTTACAGAAAATTGACACTGATTCTTGTCCATGTTGTCAAATATTTTTGTGACGAGTTGTCTTCTGTAATTAAATTTCAGAGAGTTGATAATTCCCCGATTTAAAGGTTGCAGTAAAAATGTGGTATTAGGTGGCAAACAAAAAATTAGTTTGATATTTTTCAAACTCGTCAATTTTGGGCGTGCCTCACAATTATCCACCACAAGCAAAATTTTTCTTTTCTTTCTTTCCACTTTTCTATCCCATTCTTCTACTTCAGTTTTTAAAATATTGCCAGTCACCCATTCTTTTTTATTAGCAACATATTTCACCGACAAACTCTTTACTTTTCATTTCTGAACGTCACACCGTCTGGGATTACCATAATTAAAACGTTAAATGTAGCGGCTTCTCCTCCAGACACCAAAATTTACTTCAGATTTCTCTTACTCCCGACGCGTTTCGACACTCCAAGAGGTCATCTTCAGGGGATAAATTTGAACAATTCTCAAAAAATTGAACTCGAAACTATACATGAAGGTTTTAACAGGTCACAACTTCATCCATTGTGCCAGGGGCCGTGTAGCAACGCATCTGCATAATGCCAGAAAAATTGACTTCAACAACAAAAATCAATGCAAAAGATCGGCGATTTAACAAGCATGATGAAGGGCGGCCATTATGTGAACTTCAAGTTCACTTCAAGTTCACTTCAAGTTCACTTCAAGTTCACATAATGGCCGCCCTTCATCATGCTTGTTAAATCGCCGATCTTTTGCATTGATTTTTGTTGTTGAAGTCAATTTTTCTGGCATTATGCAGATGCGTTGCTACACGGCCCCTGGCACAATGGATGAAGTTGTGACCTGTTAAAACCTTTATGTATAGTTTCGAGTTCAATGTTTTGAATATTGTTCAAATTTATCCCCTGAAGATGACCTCTTGGAGTGTCGAAACGCGTCGGGAATGAGAGAAATCTGAAGTAAATTTTGGTGTCTGGAGGAGAAGCCGCTACATTCAACGTTTGAAATTCTTTACTTTTCTAAAACATCTTGGTTTTTGTGCTATGCCAATAACCAATAGTCTTCGAAACTCAGAATCGTCATAATTTACATAAACTAGTACAGTCAGTCGCTCTTTGGATAACATCCCACCAACACATTTTTCCTTTTTTGAATTTTAGAGTTCTGTAACAGCTTGTATGAAGCCCTGTCTCGTCTGCATTGAAGCCAGCACATTCTGATATTTCTCGGAAGTTATTTTGAAGCCAATCATATGTGGCTTTATTATTTCCAGGTTTAGCTTCCCCAGAAACTTTTCCTTGAATTTATGGAATGTTTTTCTTTAAAACGAGAAATGCATGTTGCAGAACACTGGAAATTCTCTCCATATCCTATTTTTCTACCAAGAGAAACAGTTTTAATTTAAATAAATAGACCACTTATATGACTGTTTGTCTACCTCTGTTATTTGAACTAATCAAACAATCATTTGTCTAAGTTCCCTATTTCGGTTGTTTTCAGACTTTTTCTCTTATTGTCAATAGTGTTGGAACCACTAGCCTGAAAAATAGTATTCTCGCACCTTAAAATTGTTAATAATGTAGACAATGCAATATAGTACTGCCTAGGAACATCGCTTTTTTTCGTTACCGTTTTCACTTGTTTTAATATCGACATTGTCCCTTGGCTGGTAAAGCGTTTTATTTTAATACCATACGCGGGCATTGTGTACACAAGACTCTTTTCACCTGCCTAAAACGCGTGACGATCGAACACTGATCGGAATAAGGCGTCCGTTTCAAGATTCAAACAGAAAAACAGAAAGCCAAACAAATGTACAGTTGTAACGAACCAACTAACGTTGATTTCAAGTGGTAAGAGGGACTCTATCATTCTGTAAGTGGAAGAACGCATAATTATTTTCACTTGTACCGTGTACAGTGAAGTTTATTACCCATTAGCTTTATATCTCAATCAAGCAACATGGTCATCTATCCTAGTGTATCTGAGTGGTCATATTTCTAGGTAGAGAGGCAACTAAATTCACAGAAAGACTAGGCCTGCTTGTTTACTTTCGCACATCTGTGTATCCCAATAAAAATGTAAGCGGCTCAGCGGAAAATTACCTTGCTAAAACCAAAATCGCGCTCTTGTTAAATCAGTAACATTTTAGCATTGTCTCTTAAACAAGTCCATTCAAATCACTAAAAGTCTGGACGCAGCAAGTGTGTTATGGAAGTGAATTTTCTTTAAAATATTTGTAATAGAAAATATGTCTCTTTAATGTAAGCAGGAATCAATTTGGTCACCGGTATAACCAATATAGAGATAAAAATGTACCATATTTTTCCAACATAACTTATTTGAAAATTTTCCGAAAATAAACTTAAAACGGTCTGAGAAGTTGCAGCCTTAGCTTAATATCAAATTGCGTTATTGAATTTTACTTACTGCGTCTCGATTTTTTTTTACAGACATGCATCATATTTCGATGAAAAATGCAAAAATGCAATAAGGAATGTTAAAAAAAAGTAGGTATCACCAAAGACTTATGGGCCATTCTGTCAATGTCAAAATAATTTTATAAGATGCAGCTCAAAACACCCTATAGGTAACGTATACAATTTTTTTTGTATCTTGCATAATAACAATTATATTTAGATTTACCGTAGAAATGCGTCACCCTGTATATATGTAAACAGAAAGTAAACCCGCATATGGATTCTAGGGGGCCTAATTTGCGTGCATTTAAAGAAATCTTTTTGGAATTCGAAAGTCGCGGTTTCCTCATTAACGAATTTTTTCTACGAAAATTAGCTAAAAATTATAGACAGTTAAACCATAAATAAAACTAAACTACTTCCAAAGCATCAGAGAAAGTGTCTATTTGATATGAATTTTCTGGAAATATTTTATTAAAATGAAGGGCAATGATGGTTGAAGCTGAAACTTAAGGGTTTGCAGAACACTCTTTACATAATCCGTATTTCTTTCAGGTTCTTTGCCAAAATGTTGCCAATTTTGACGTTTCAAATCGCGACTTTTGACGTTTTGAGGAAAACCCTAATTTTTGTTTCTTTAAATGCCTCTAACTTTTTTGTCTTTAAACTTACAGTCCTAAATTTTGGTAAATTGTTCACCCTTTATATATATATATATATATATATATATATATATATATATATATATATATATATATATATATATATATATATATATATATATATATATATATATAATTGAAACTGACTCTGGATATGGGTTCTAGGGGGCCTAGTTCGCGCTCATTTGAAGAATTGTTTTCAAAATTCAAAAGTCGGGATCTCCTCATTAGTGAATTTCTTTTTAAAAGAAAATTTACTAAAACAAGCACTTGTGAAGCCACAGGAAAAGTCTACGACTGTATTAAATATGAAACGGTTTCACTAAGTTAGGGCAACAACAAACAACCAGATATGCTATTCAAATTGAATTAAGTCTTAAAACTTTCATCTACTGTTTGTCTAATAATTTTTTATACAAAAACTCGCTAAAAAATTCATCGGATCAACAACAATCTAATTAGATAACGGTAAAGTGAAATGAGACTAAAAAAGAATTAAAAAAAGTAAAGCCACTAAACTAGGATTCAAACTCGTCATACAGAAGTTAACTGAATTTGATTATTGTATGTCCAGTGACTTAGACCACTGAGCTATACTCGACATGTGTTTACTAGCAGCTATATCGCTTCATACAGTTGTTCAATGTTTTAAAATTTGTATAAAACTATTTCGATTTACAATAAATTTTTTGCTCATATTATAACGAAATCAAGGAAAATAACGACTTAGACACATATCTAAGAGCTTGTTAGTCATTTCTTGTAGTATTTTTTATTTTCATTCGTACTTAATCAATTTTGACGTTTGAACTTTCTTGAATCAGATTTAATTAATTAAAAATTAATTTACCTCAAACTTTTTCGTTTTTTAAGATAGAGATCGGATTTTTGATACACAGGATACACTTTATAGCAAAAACCAGCCTACTAAATTTGGTAGCCCTTACTTTGTTATTTCCGGAGATATAGATATTTTTCGAAAGAAAACACAAAATTTTCCGGGAAAACCTGGGCCGATTTTCGTGACTAACGAGCTTGTCCAAGCCATTTGGAAAAGGAAGGTATGTGCCAAAGTTGATCAAAATCGGACCATGATTGTTTGAGTTATCGGTGTGATACATACATATATATATATATATATATATATATATATATATATATATATATATATATATATATATATATATATATATATATATATATATATATAAACATATAAAAACTGAAACTGACCCTGGATATGGCTTCTAAGGGGCCTAGTTCGTGCTCATTTGAAGAACTTTTTTCAAAATTCAAAAGTCGGGATCTCCTCATTAGTGAATTTTTTTAAAGAAAATTCACTAAAATTTGCTCGTTAAATGAGAAGTTCGTCAAATCTAAGTCGTGAAACCCGAATCCTTCTGTATATTTAAAAAGCTTGCAATGAACCGGATCCAATTACATAAAAATAAGCAGATGTTCCATTTAAAACATAATATGGTTGGTTTGTATCACAAAATCTGTGGTTAATTGAAAAAACTCAACTCCTTTCTCATAACAGAGATGTTGGGTACAAAAGCAATGAAATCCGGGCATACTGTACATCTTACATTTTATTATTTAAACTAGATATGAAAAATGAATTTACGATAAGAACCAAAGTTAGTATTTCCTGCAACAGCATAATAAACGTATAATATATTCATGTATTCATATCCAACTACGCCAACGATGATTTTTTGTCGTTTCTTTTACATATAAAATGACGTCCTTCCGCTCAAATAAATCCATCATTTTAAATAATATTTTTCACATGTAATCAATAAAGCATAGACGTAATTAATTATGCATTCAAGCGTTCTTGACGGCTCAATATTCGTTAAAAAAACGTTGCGAAAGATTTTCTTCAAAATACAATTTATACTTCATTAAGCTTTGTTTATTAATGCTTTTGTACATCAAACATTTCTGATATTTCATTGATTAAAGAGAGTTTCTTGTTTTAGCGAAAATTCGCAGGAAAACATATTCTTGATTGTGTTGTCGTATTGTGTTTTGTGCGACATAACATAAAATTAAATTAGTCTCATGTAAAAAAGTTATTTTGTTTGAAAATAATTATTGGAGCGAATATTGGAATGTAATCAATGAATGAAATAATAATGTTAGAGGCTGTGAAAAGATGAATTTGGTTTGAAATATTAACTGGATATAGTTTTGAAAAGTTTAAATGGTTTTTAAGAAACGTCAAAAAATTTATCTCTCAAATGAACTAAGCGAACTTATTTAGAGATATAGTAAAAACCGGTGTCCGCCTCATTGCATTAAAAGATGATAAATTTCCAGGTGGGAAAGCAGCAAAACAACGTTTCACCATTTTATTGTGCGCAAATATGAAAGGCGACAAGGAAAATCCTTTATCAATTAGAAAAAGGAAAACCTCCCTTGTTTTAAGGATAGCCATGTTGACAAGTTAGCCTTAGAATGGTCATTTAACAAAAAGACTTAGGTGACATCAGGTATTATAATAAGCTTCAGTTTGATAGTGAAATTTAAGAAAGAAAAAAAGACTTTTATAGGCGTAACTGTTTTTTAAAATTAATGTTATACAAAATGAAAATCGGCGGTTTGGAGCTTTTCTCTCTGGAAATAGAACCGTGGGTATCGACAAGGAGGAAAGAGGCAACTTGTTAATTCTGGACTTGAAGGTTTGGAGGTTCGGAGGAGAAGGAAAAACATGTACCGGAAAGGAATTCCACAGCTTGGAAGTCCTCGGGACAAAAGAGCATGCATAACAAGATGTTCTATGTCTCGTGACCTGGACAGTAAAACGCTCTGGAGATCTGTTGGGGGCAGCAGGTGGAGGAACTATGGAAGAATGCTCCTCTGAACAGTGCCCGTGCAGATATCTATAAAAGAGAGAGAGGCCACCAACGGCACGTCGGTGGGCAAGAGATGGCAGCCTTTGGATGGGGGTAGGGTCACCGATAAGAGGTATAGATCTCTTCGAATTGAGTCCAGGATAGCGAGTGTAGAAGCGGCAGCGGCACCCCATATGTGGGAGCAGTATTCGAGGTTTGGCCTTATTTGTAGAGTATATAAGGTATAGAGATCAGCTGGTGAAAAGTATTTGCGAGCCCGGAAGAGGAAACCTAATTTGTTAGCAGCCGCTTCTGCAACTGATGTGACATGTTGGTGCCAGTTGAGATTTCGATCCACAGAAATTCCAACAAGTGAAAATGACTCATTACTTTGAATAACTTGATTGTTAATTGTGGTGGGTCTAGGGCTGGTGTATCTCTTATGAGAAAGAAAGCAAGACTGAGATTTGGTGGGGTTGAATTGTACAAGATTTCTACTTCCCCAGTCTAATATTTTTTGGAGATCCACAGAGACAGAACCCTACATGAGGCTGCGATCCTCATCTAATTGCGCTAAAGAGACAGGCTTAGAATATTTTATATTTGAGTGGAGGGTGCTGTCGTCTGTGTAACTCTCAACTGGGTTGTATGTCCTAGAGAGGAGGTCATTGATGTGGAGGAAGTAACAAAGTAGGGGCTAAAGCTGAACCTTGAGGAATTCCTGCATTAATTGGATACAGTTTAGAGCAATGGACATCCACGACAACAAAAATGCTCCGGTTGGAGAGGAAATTTGCTGTCCAGGTACAGAGTTTGGGTGGTAGGCCATAGGCCATAGGCCAGAAGTTTATTAAGCAGCGCTGCGTGCCAGACCTGGTCTAATGTTTTGGATATGTCTAGAGCGACAATCTGGAATTTACCGTGGAGTTTCATAGACTTGTTCCAAGAATGGGTGACAAAGGAAAGGACGTCGGCAGTTGATCTGCGCTGACGGAATCCATACTGTGTTTTTCAAGAAATTTGAGTAATTCGGTGTTTATATACTTTTGCATCACTTTAGAGACGACTAAAAGGAGAGAAATAGGCCTGTAGTTGCTAGCAAGCGGGTTGTACTCGAACAGTTTTCCAGTTACTAGGGAATATACTTGGTTAACATGAAGTGCGCTTTTGTGCCATTTTTATGTGCATCTGTCGAATGGCAGTTTGGGCGGATGTAACAAAAGATCTGCCAACAAATACTCCAGTCTCAAAGCATGAAAAATTTCCAAATGTCTCACTAGGCCTAACTGAGTCAATGAAAGACCATTTCTTATTCCCTGAAATTCCATGTATTCTGTTTCTCGCGACCAACAGTTGGTTGCTACCGTATTGTTACTCTCTGGTAGCCAACGATCACAAATGTCAACTGTCATTCACGTCAAAGAGAATAAAATACGAAAATACGAGGTTAAGCATGCCAGATTTAAGAGATACAACGGCATTTTTTAAATAATCTAATGATCGTTATAACAAAATTACTATGCTAATACGCCGATTTGAGGCTACTGTACATGCAATGTCCCCAGGCCTGGTCACCAAACAGCACAAGTCATCTCTTCTGATACCCCTCGAGTTAACTTTAGTTCAGTTATCGGTAAAAGAATATTTTGTCTTGTACCCGAATGGTATTTAGTTGTTGTTTTCTTTATAGGCTTCTGTTAAAGTGTCAATTTGACACGAAATATATTAAGCATGGTACAACCAAGAACTTACGTAATTGCTTTATCTGCCCTTAAAGGTCGAATGCGCTGAAATTAGATTTTGAGTTTTTGGAACTAACAAGTGACGAGCGTTACTTCCTCTTTAGCCTGTATATATATATATATATATATATATATATATATATATATATATATATATATATATATATATATATATATATATATATATAAAAGCATATATTAAGTATGTTGGACTATTATTTAAAAAAGCGTAACTCAATTTAAAGTTTGATTTCCACAGTTTTGTTGTCGCAGGAACTAAAAGCCTTTTATGAAAACATCAATTTAACCTCTACGCAGTTCTAAATTGCAGATAGTGCTCCATATAAAATTTACAGACAACACGTGCTTCTCGTCAAAGAGAAGCAATTATAAAGCACTCTTATCTCATTATGAATAAACATAGTTAATTATTTATTCCACCAGCGTGTTTACCCTAGTAAACTAAGTTGATGCATTCTGAAAGACACAAGCAATTTGTTTTTACCTCTGACCTTTAAAATATGATGCGAAAATTTAATCTAGCAATTTCACGAGTGAGTGAGTTTGAAGGAAATGACATTTCCTCATTTAAAATTATCATTTGAAACATGTCGACGTAGAAATATGTTTTATTTTATGTCTGCGGCAAAGGAAAGACGTAGCTGTTTTGTTAACATGTTAAATTAAACGTGTCATTTAAATACATTTCTAGAAGATGGTTCTATTATGTGTATGATAAAATATATTCACAAGACTTTCTGCGAACAAACTGCAGATCGCATACGTGCCCGAACATATGACAGAGTGTATAAGCAAACAGAAGTAGTTAATGTTATATTTAGAAGAAGATGTTTTGCTCAAAGATGTATACCCTACTTTGGCCCTAAACTTTCTAATATTATTCCAGAGAATGTTAAAAACTACAAGCATCACAAACTTAAAAAAAGAAGTAGATTAGATTAGATTTATTGTGAGTGGGCTATTTCAGTCCCTCCACCGCGACCTTATATCTATTGTGGTTCACGTCTAATTATTTAAATTTCACCCATCAATTCCAGCTCCCTGCGGGATTTGATCTTTTCTTGAGGGTGAAAGTTTGTTTGGCAGGTGTACTGCCATCTGAGTGAAATCGCTTTCCCGTTTCGAAGCTCAAAGAGAGATAACCTCTCTCCGAGTTCGTCTGGACCCGACATCCGCCAGTGTTTGCCTCGAGGCGGTATCATGAAGTCCCACTCTCGAGCAGCATCCAGTCTCCAGTTGTAATCCACCCCTAGATATCTCAGCTCCTCCCCAGGCTCGTTTAAACCTGACACCTAACAGTGTTAAACTCAAGGCAACATCCCATCGAGTCCCGCTCCCGAGCATCACTCAAGCGAGGCCGTCCGTCCATTTCGTAGCACACAGTATGGGCTCCAAACTCCGGGTGTATACCACTCATCAGAGATTAGAGCCCCCCGGGACGTCTGGACACACGACACACGCCAGGGCGGTATAATCTGGAACCCCGCTCCCGAGTAACAACCAAGCGAGGTCAGTTTCTGACGCCACAGTGGAGGCGTCAAACTCCGGGTGCATACCACTTCCCAGAGATATCCGCCTCCCTCCAGCCTCACCTGTACCTGACTTTTTATGTCAAAACATGTCCCCCTCAATATAAAAATTGATGTGTTTCAGCGTTTCTTAAAAAAATTTTATCTGGACGCAAATCGGTCTGTTTCGTTTTCAAAATATATATAATTTTGTTCATCTCTCAATTGTATCGCTTACTGCTCAAAGGAAAACTGAGTAACCTCCGAACAAGAAAGCTCAACCTCGAGATTTTGTGACCGACAAGATGATTTGAGTCTGATGGTATCAAGCGATTTGTAGAAGTTTCTTTCCTATAAATGTCAAATTCTAACCTATCTACATTTTTAATGATAAGATTATCCAGAAAGGGTAATTGGCGTCTGTTATCCATATCGTAAGTAAACTTAATTGACGGGAATCTACTGTTCAACTTATTAACAAAATTATTGATGTTATCTTTACTGAGGTCAAATATGGCAAAAATATCATCGACATATCTCAACCATACCCTCAGAAAATACTCCAGCTGTACTTCCTTTCTATTATTTTCTTACAAAAGGGTTAGAGAAAATACTCAAAGATAACGACTTGAGAACTGTTTCAAAATGTCTACGTGATGTATGTCAATATTTAACATAAAAATAGAACTAGCCTATAATAACTATAATAACAGTTACAACAATGAAATAACAATGAAAGTATCGACATACATCAACTCATTATCTTATCACAACTTTTTTGAAAGAATAGTTAAATTTATTTTCTTTGACTTATTTTATTAGGAATAAGAATATCCAAGAAAGGGGAATTCATTAAATCAGTTTTCTCTTTTAAAACAAGGAAGCTATCGTCATGTGTGTGCTTTTTGACTTCTAAAGCTTCAAAAAAGTCTAGTTTACGTTTGTCATTACAAAAATGTTGTGGTTGTATGCGGTTATTTACTGTGGGTCTATGTTCGGTATCAGTAATATGTTTTGCAAATGTAGATTTGTCAAGGTGGTTATTTCTAAATGCATAAATATGTTCTATCTATCGGGTGTTAAAATTTCTAGAAGTTTGACCTATGTAGATTGCGTTACAATGTGTACAAGCTAATTTATAAACTCCAGATTTTGTTAAGAAACAAGATTTTTCTTTCGCGTTAAATAGCAAATCACGCGTCGTGTTGTAAGATTCAAAAGCTACTTTTGTATTTGTACAGGTATTTAAAATTTTTGAAATGTTTTCTGAAATGGTCCCAAAATAAGTTATCGAAACATTTTTACACGTTCTCCTATCACTGTACCCTTTATTGGTAAAAGTCATGTCCAAAGTTCAAATGCTAGTCTTATTATATCCTGCCTATCCTCAACTTTCCGCTCCCTACATTACAACACACCATGTGCTTAGTATCTTTCTCAGATACACGTTAAATGGTTTTATTGGCTATTACATAAATAATTCGAAAAACTGTGACGATAACGGGTATCCTTGTCGTATACCTTTTCTTATTTTAGCTGTAAATTCATATTCCTCAATGTTAATTAGGGTGCTTTGATTTTTGTACAGACGGTTTTATCCAACACTATTTTTCTCTATTTACTAGTTGATAATTTTTAGAACCTTTTGGGTGGGCCAAAGGATACTATTAATTTCCGACAAAACTCGGGCATTTATCAAATATCTTGATTAGATGCTTTGGAAAGTTTGTAAATCTGCAAGGTGAGTCCACAGAATTTGATGAATTCAGACATGGGTCCGGTCAATTCAGCACTTTTTGAAATAGCACGAAATAATCCATGGTCGATTTCAACATCGACACAGTCGGTTGGGCGTATCTACTGACACAACAATAGTCCTTGAATGACGTCACTCGGTGTTACGTCATCCGGCGTTACATCATCCGGTACTGAGGCATATGATATTGCATCATTCTGTCTTGCATCATCCGGTATTGCATCACTGGAATTACATCATTTTAGTGTAAAGTTTATGTATATAAATAGGACAATTATGCCCATACAGCGACAGTTACTGGTGAAGACAACTTCGTTGTCGAAATACGTATCTAGCGCATAACTCTCTGTTACTATTTTTTTGTAGTTTCTGGGGTGATTCTGCTTTTTGTTTCAATTTCCAGTCACAGTGTCCAACCTCAGTCTTTTATTATATATATATATATATATATATATATATATATATATATATATATATATATATATATATATATATATATATATATATATATATATATATATACAGTGTGGAACAGCCAAATGGAATAAATTCGATAACCGATAAATGAGGGCGTGTTGGGAAAAACGCTTGGACACGTCGATTTGTATTTTTAACTGCGCATCTTTTTCAAGAAAAAAAAATTATATAGGGTGCGTCATGTGACAGTGGCCAATACCAACTTTCTTATTTTAAATACAAGCCCCTGTATATTATTAATTTTTTGGATTCTTCAGAAAATTCTAGACATAATTCATGTACAATGTCCTATACCTATCTTCAACTGTTTCGGAAATATTAAGTATTTTCAGATTTATTACAAAAATTAACATTAAAAATAGAAAATTATTTTATTTCACAAATTCGCTACATTGCATTCAATACTTATTTCCCATTCAGCTCTTGATAATGAGAAAGTAAACAAAAACCATTCCTGCGTTTCTTTTTACTGATATGAAATGAAACAAAAACAAAAACAGTTTTCTTTCTGTTCGTATAAAACTCGTAGCCTTAGCAACTTGTTGTCTGCCTGCATGACAGTAGTGATTAGTGTCAGTGCTATTGTCGTTTGAATTTCGTTAACTGTACGTAATAATATCAGAAAAATGGTTCATTTAACAGAAATGCACAAAATAACCATTCTACAAATGATTGGTTATGGAGATAACACACGGACACAGATGGAAGTGTCTCGCTTATTTCACGAAAAATTTCCAAATTTGCCGCCTGTATCCCAAGGAACAATTAGCAAAATAGAAAAGCAGTTTCGCGAGCTTGGTCATGTGAGACAGATAAAAAAAGTAGCTGCCAATGCAGTAAGTGATGATACGAAATTGGATATTACGCTTGAGTTTCAAGAAAACCCACATACTTCTGGTCGACAAGCAGCCCAACTATTCAACGTTAGCCACACAGCAATTTTTCGAACATTAAAGGAAAGTAAAATGCATCCCTATAAAATGATACCAACTCAGGAGCTCATGGAGGACGATTTCGATAGGAGAACGTATTTTTGTGAACAAATGATGGCAATGTTAGATAACAATGTGATCCAATTAGAAGATGTTTTGTTTTCTGATGAGAGCACATTTACACTTCACGGTCATGTTAATCGTCAAAATTGCCGCTATTGGTCTAATGAGAATCCTCATTGGATGAGAGAGGAACATACGCAATATCCTGAAAAAGTTAATGTTTGGGCAGGAATTGTTGGAAATCATATCGTAGGTCCCTTTTTCATTGATGGCAACTTGAATGGGGATAAATATTTAGAACTGCTCCAAAATAATGTCGTGCCAACTTTGACAAACTTATATCCAGATCCAGCAAACCCACAAGTTCCTGCCAATAAAATATGGTTTCAGCAAGATGGAGCACCGCCCCATTACCAAATCAATGTCCGGCAGTACCTGAACCAAATTTTTCCAAATCGGTGGATAGGGAGGCGCGGATCGATAGAATGGCCAGCACGATCTCCTGATCTGTCGCTATTAGACTACTTTTTGTGGGGATATGTCAAAAGTATTGTATACAAAACTAAGCCCCTCAACTTAGATGACTTAAAAAGACGAATCACGCTTGCGATTAGATCAGTCACGCCTGAGATGTTGAGTAATGTTAGAAGACATTTCTATACCAGATTAGCATGTTGCCAAGATGTTCGTGGCGAGCATTTTGAACATTTACTACATTGACATAAATTTTTTTTTGTTTTTTTAAATTATTAAGAAATAATCAGTATTTCTTATTAGAATTTGTGAAATAAAATAATTTTCTATTTTTAATGTTAATTTTTGTAATAAATCTGAAAATACTTAATATTTCCGAAACAGTTGAAGATAGGTATAGGACATTGTACATGAATTATGTCTAGAATTTTCTGAAGAATCCAAAAAATTAATAATATACAGGGGCTTGTATTTAAAATAAGAAAGTTGGTATTGGCCACTGTCACATGACGCACCCTAAATAATTTTTTTTTCTTGAAAAAGATGCGCAGTTAAAAATACAAATCGACGTGTCCAAGCGTTTTTCCCAACACGTCCTCATTTATCCGTTATCGAATTTATTCCATTTGGCTGTTCCACACTGTATATATATATATATATAGATATATATATATATATATATATATATATATATATATATATATATATATATATATATATATATATATATATATATATATATATGTAACGAAACATTAAAGGTTACATAAAAAATTTAAAACGTATTTAAGATTCTTCGATGGAAAATAATGATATTTAATTGATGGATCCCTGTAATAAAATGTAATTAAATAACTGTAGACACGAGGAATGATATTGCGTGACGTATGTTCATAATTAATAAAAGTCGTAATAAAAAATGCATATTAAAATGAAAAATACATGCACTGCATATGACATATTTTTCATTAAAGCTCGTGTCAATATTGTCTTGTTTAATTAAACTCTAAATTAAATAACGTTCATGTTAGGTTTTAATTTTCAGAGAAGAGCAAACTGAAAAACAAGTCTCTGCATATTGTTCAGAGCATACGTATACGTACGTACATCACGGCTCTTATTATAAATGTAAAACACTGATACGATACGGGAAACCTTTGTGTAATGTTGAAATTAAAAGCACACGTGTCATATTTTATTTTGTTCAAGTTTTCAGAAGCTTTTGTCTTGGTCCAAGGAACATGTGTCCTCTAAACATGGTCGTTAAAAATTATTCTCTCTCAAAATATGTTTGATATATCTTTTCTTTTTCTTTCAATGTCCTTCAGTAGGTATATTTATTATTTGACTTCGTCGTAACACCTTTTTACACGTTTTCCTTTCACTGTACCCTTTATTGGTCAAAGTCATGTCCAAAGTTCAAAAGCTAATCTTATTATATCCTGCCTATCCTCAACTTTCCGCTCCCTACATTACAACATACCACGTGCTTAGTCTCTTTCTCAGATACACGTTAAATTATTTTATTACATAAATAATTCGAAAAACTGTGACGATAGCGGGCATCCTTGTCGCATAGTTTTTCTTATTTTAGCTGTAAATTCATATTCGTCAATGTTTATTACGGTGCTTTGATTTTTGTACAGGCGGTTTTATCCAACACTATTTTTATATATTTACTAGTTTGATTTATTTACATCGTATTTTTTTTAATTTCAACAACACACCACGAGGGCTCACAGCCTAAATACTATCGTACCGTGGGTGTTGACAAGGAGGAAAGAGGCAACTTGTTAATTCTGGACTTGAAGGTTTGGAGGTTCGGGGGAGAAGGAAAAAGATGTGCCGGCAAGGAATTCCACAACTTGGAAGTCCTCGGGACAAAAGAGCGGGCATAACAAGATGTTCTATGTCTGGTGACCTGGACAGTAAAAGGGTGCATTTGCTCTGTTCCTCTGGTAGATCTGTTGGCGGCAGCAGGTGGGGGAACTATGGAGGAAAGCTCCTCTGAGCAGTGCCCGTTTATATATCTATAAAAGAGAGAGAGGTCACCAACGGCACGTCGGTGGGCAAGGGATGGCAGCCTTTGGGTGAGGGTACGGTCACCGATGAGATGTATAGCTCTCTTCTGAATGGAGTCCAGGATAGCGAGTGTAGAAGCGGCAGCAGCACCCCAGATGTGGGAGCAGTATTCGAGGTTTGGTCTTATTTGTGAAGTATATAAGGTATAAAGATTATTAGCTGGTGAAAAGTATTTGCGAGCCCGGAAGAGGAAACCTAATTTCTTAGCGGTCGATTCTGCAATTGATGTGACATGTTGGTGCCAATTGAGATTTCGATCCACAGAAATGCCAACAGTCTTCTCCAGTCTAATATTTTTCCACGGAGACAGATCCCTCCATGAGTCTGCGATCCTCATCTAATTGGGTTAAAGAGACAGGCTTATAATATTGTATATTTGAGTGGAGGGTGCTGTCGTCCGCGTAACTGTGAACTGGGTTGGATGTGCTAGAAAGGAGGTCATTGATGTGGAGAAGAAACAAAGTAGGGGCTAAAGCTGAACCTTGAGTAACTCCTGCATTAATTGGATACAGTTTAGAGGAATGGCCATCCACGACAACAGAAATGCTCCGGTTGGAGAGATAATTTGCTGTGCAGGTACAGAGTTTTGGTGGTAGGCCATAGGCCGGAAATTTATTAAGCAGTGCTGCGTGCCAGACCTGGTCGAATGCTTTGGATATGTCTAGAGCGACAATCTGGGATTCACCATGTAGTTCCATAGACTTGTTCCAAGAATGGGTGACAAAGGAAAGGAGGTCGGCCGTTGTTTAGTGTTACAGGGAATGGTTATGTTATAACTGGCCATTTTTTGCAGAAAAACTTCAATATTAAGATCAGGATTTTAAGACTTTTCATAAATTTCTTTAGATAAGCACGAATTGAGACTCTGGAACTCACATCCAAGGCCAGTGTCATTTTTATATGTTCACAGACACACACACACACAAATATATATATATATATATATATATATATATATATATATATATATATATATATATAAACACACACACACACACAGGCTGTCTCTAAAAGGTCTGTACAAAATTATATGACAGATTCCTTAGGCGAAAATATGATAATCTCGTTCAATTTACCTTAGTCCAAAAGTTGATAGATTTTGAAATACAGGGTCACGAAGTTATTATTCGTTGAAACTCCTTCTAAAATATATATCTGAGCAATAACAGGATTTGCATGAAATTTGGTTCTTAGAGGTTTTTCACGATGAGAAATCTATCTTTGATCATAGTTTTGATGTACCTTGCAGAGGGCGCCACCAACAGCCCTTTGTCTACATTTGAAGTTCAATAACTTTTTTCTGCCTCGGTATATCAAATTTCTTGTCAGGAATTTTGATTACCTGATATGGTATCTTCCAAAAAGGTACACCTTGTAGATTTTAAATTGAGGAGACGTTGGATATTCTTTTTCCTAATTAAATAAGTCAAAGAAAGTAAATTTAACTATTCTTTCAAAAAAGTTGTAATGAGATAATGAGTTGATGTATGTCGATACTTTCATTGTCATTTTATTGTTGTAACTGTTTATATAGTTATTATAGGCTAGTTCTATTTTTATGTTAAATATTGTCATACATCACGTAGAAATTTTGAAAGCCTCATCCGTCATCTGTGTTTCATTATTACAAACGTTTACATCACAATTTTTAAAGTAAGTTACCGATTGTGATGGAATATAAATAGTTGGCTGATTCAGTTTTGACATAATGATTATCCCACTGTTTTAGCAATATCCTGATATAGAAGTCACAAAAACCTCCTATGAAATTAGAAACAGTTTGTGCGTAATGAAACGAGCGTTCAAGGCCATCTACTCTACTCCACTCCACTAAGAAAAATCTAAATCCAATTTCTCATTTTAACCTGTATCTTTTTTTAATTTTTAAATTTGGACTCACATAAGTTGGGTTAAATCGCAATATCTTGATACCAAGTGTCCACTGCTGCTTTGTCTTCAAGTACATTTTGAGCAGACTGTAATTAAACGTTCTCTAAAAGGGCTGCCCAAAAACCAAATATTAGACAGGTATTCTATTTAAAAGAGCAAAGTCGTGATACTATTTTGGAAAGATAGATCATAGTGGAATGCATATTCATTCCTAGCAACTACAGGCCTATTCTCTCCTTTCAGTCGTCTCGAAAGTGATGAAAAAGTATATAAACACCGAATTACTAAAATTTCTTGAAAAACACAGTCTAATCCACGACAGGCAGTATGGATTCCGTCAGCGCAGAGCGACTGCTGACCTTCTTTCCTTTGTCACCCATTCTTGGAACAAGTCTATGGAACTACACGGTGAATCCCAGATTGTCGCTCTAGACATATCCAAAGCATTCGACCAGGTCTGGCACGCAGCGCTGCTTAATAAACTTCCGGCCTATGGCCTACCATCAAAACTCTGTACCTGGACAGCAAATTTCCTCTACAACCGGACCATTTCTGTGTCGTGGATGGCCATTCCTCTAAACTGTATCCAATTAATGCAGGGGTATCTCAAGGTTCAGCCTTAGCCCCTACTTTGTTTCTTCTCCACATCAACGACCTCCTCTCTAGCACATCCAACCCAGTTCACAGTTACGCGGACGACAGCACCCTCCACTCATATATACAATATTCTAAGCCTGTCTCTCTAGCCCAATTAGATGAGGATCGCAGACTCATGGAGGGTTCTGTCTCCGTGGATCTCAAAAAAATATTAGACTGGGGAAGTAGAAATCTTGTACAATTCAACCCCACCAAATATCAATCTTGCTTTCTTTCTCATAAGAGATACACCAGCCCTAGACCCATCACAATGAACAACCAAGTTATTCAAAGTAATGAGTCCTTTTCTCTTTTTGGCATTTCTGTGGATCGACATCTCAATTGGCACCAACATGTCACATCAATCGCAGAAGCGGCTGCTAAGAAATTAGGTTTCCTCTTCCGGACCCGCAAATACTTTTCGCCAGCTAATCACTATACCTTATATACTTCACAAATAAGGCCAAACCTCGAATACTGCTCCAATATCTGGGGTGCAGCTGCCGCTTCTACACTCGCTATCCTGGACTACATTGAAAAGAGAGCTATACGTCTCATCGGTGATCCTACCCTCACCCAAAGGCTGCCATCCCTTGCCCACCGACGTGCCGTTGGTGACCTCTCTCTCTTTTATAGATATCTACACGGGCACTGCTCAGATGAGCTTTCTTCCATAGTTCCTCCACCTGCTGCCCCCAACAGATCTACCAGGGGGACAGAGCGAATGCACCCTTTTACTGTCCAGGTCACCAGACATGGAACATCTTGTTATGCCCGCTCTTTTGTCCCGAGGACTTCCAAGTTGTGGAATTCCTTGCCGGCACATGTTTTTCCTCCGAACCTCCAAACCTTCAAGTCCAGAATTAACAAGTTGCCTCTTTCCTCCTTGTCAACACCCACGGTACGATAGTATTTAGGCTGTAAGCCCTCGTGGTGTGTTGTTGAAAAAAAAAACTATTTCATATTGATCTTTAGTACTTCCCTGGATTTTTTAAAGTCGCTCTATTCCCGCGAATATAGCCAATCAATGACACCATGAAGCAGTTTTAAAAAACTTTCCTGAAAATTTCGCTGAACCCCTCTTTTGTTGTTGTTGGAGAAATGAGTTGGGATATTTAACGTGCCTAATATCCCGTGGTACACGGGACCGACGGATTTACGGCCCATTCGAAGGCTGAAAGTACAGCCATTTAACTAACTCAAACACAATGCCACAATCTTGGTCGATGTCAATTTTACACTATCTACTGAAAAGCTGAAATAATCCCAAATAATCCCCTGCTGATTCGAACGCAGGACCGTTGGGTTCAGAGGCACACGTTCTTACGACTGGACCACCAAGAGTGCATTAATATTGTATTAAAAACGTATAAAGATTAAATTCGTCCCTCCTAGGGACTTAAAGTGCGAAGGTAATACACACACACACACAATATTTCGATGAAAAGCAAATTTACGTCTTCAAATGATTTGAAAATTGCCTTGTGTAGTTTGAATGTAACCACAAAGCCGTAACCACGGAAGATCGATTTTTTTTTTAAATTTAGGCGCACATATTCGGAAGATATACTTCTTTCGTAATCCCCTTAGAATTGTCTGACCTTTCACACAAACATACAGCTATTCGAGAAACGATTCAAGCAAATACTATAAAAACCCCTATTCTAAGCAGCGAGTGGGCGGAGTTTAAAGACTTAAAACGTTTTTTACGGGTTGTTAAAAAAGAAAAGCCGCTTATACAGTATTACATAAATTCTTTAATATAAAAAGCCTGTCCTTTACCAAGTTTTATATATTTTGGTATTGATGTTCCTCTCGATTTTCGTTATTTCATAAACCATATCTTACGCTTAAATCAATATTACCTACCTGCTAACACATAATGTTTGAAATACATTGCATCATAAATTCTTTACATTATTAGATAAAAATAAGTACCTAAATTATAATTTCTAATTTCCTAGTTTATCAATGAGATATAACTATTTGCCCTACCAGTGCTAAATGATCACCGATTAGGTCGCATACAAATGCAATTTTTAATGGTGAAAATATCATCATCATCGTCAGTGTCTAAAGGGGATGTCGCCCTGTCTTGTCAAGCATTATTTTCTGTCAGCAGCTCTCTTATGTCACTGTAGCTTCCACACTGCATCAAATGTACCAGGTGTTCCAAAACTTTCCCTGTATTTTATCTGTTCTTTTTTTTTCTCCGAATATGTCCAATGAATATTGCCTTTCTCCTCTTAATTCCTTCAACAAGCAGCTTTCTTCTCACGCCTGTTCTACCACACTTTCATTTGTGTTTCTACTGGTGCACCGCGGCTTAGTTTCCTGTTTATTTGAAATATTATTCAACAATATGTTCAGTAATGAAGAATATTTTGACATGCTGGAATGTTATATTCGTTCTAACCGAAATACTGAGGCAGCTGCAAATTCATATCAAAACAACTTCCCAGAAAGACGACAACCAAACAGCAAAATATTTCGCAGGATAGCGACCAATCTATTGAATGACGGTAGCTTCCACGCAAAGAAACTACCATTTCCTAGAAATGAAGAAAGAAATAATGCCGTCTTACAGGTTTCAAACGAAAACCCTTCGCAATCTGTTCGGTTTTATGGTGAACAAATTGACGTTCCAAAAAGGACGGTACACCGTGTATTAAAACAAAGTAATTACCATCCATACAAACCTACTATCATACAAGGCTTAAATGTTGACGATTACCCTAAGGGACTCCAAATCTGCAGATGGTATCAAGGACAATGTCAGCAAGATGAAACTTTTCATTTGAAAATAATATGGATTGATGAATCCAGATTTACAAATTGTGGTGTGTCTAATCGCCATAATAGGCATTATTGGGCAAATGAAAATATGCATCTAAAGGAAGAAAGACGATTGCAAGACAGATTTGGTATTAATGTTTGGTGCGGCTTATTAGGTAAAAAACTGTTATTTTTATTTGTAGATTAGACAGTTAATTTAAAAAAGAATTGAGGTAACTTCATTGTTGGTCCGTTCTTTTTTGAAAATAATTGAACTGGGGAAAGGTATCTTAATCTATTGAGAAATACTATCTTACCAACAATTAGAAGAGTTCATGATAATTTAGATGAGATTTGGTACCAACGGTTGTCCAGCTCACAATGCTAGGACCGTCAAAGAATCTTTGTACCAAAATTTTAATAATCGTGTCATTTGTAGCAATGGGCCGGTTTATTGGTGTGCTCGAAGTCTTGATATAACACCCATTTTTATTTTTGGGGTACTCTGAGGAATGATGTGTATAAATTCGAATCACCACAAGATATCAATGAATTACGAAACATAATCAAGGAAGCTATAAATCATATTAACCAAAACACCCTCACCAGAGTTTGCAGGCATGTTTCAAAAAGGTGTATAAAGTGCATTGAACAAAACGGTGGCCATATTGAACAATTTTTTATTTAGTTTATTTTTAAGTTTCTATTTTATTATTTGTTGAGTTCCGTTTCTAATTGTGTCGTTTTGTGGCGTTTAAGTTTCTATTTGTTATTGCCGGGTTTCGTTCTTAAACTGTTTCACATAATTATACCTAGCATTATTACCTAACTAAGTATTGTAAATTAAATCACAATATTTTTTATCTTGAATCATTACGGAAAATTATGTTAAAAGTATAAGTCTATTGTTAGACTCCATGGCCTACTGCTTTTTGAACACTTTTTTTGTCATTTGTTTTCTAGTATTGAATTTCATAACCTACTATCCTCAAAACGGGTTTTCTCAAAATTGTCAGTGTAATTACAAGATTTCTCAAGCATGTTGTACATCATTAGAAAGCTCTTTGCACAGGCTATCACATGAGCAAAAAATCCAGTATGGCTGCCATAATAAAAACAAACGGTGATACCTGAAGCTCAAAAACAAATGACAAAATCCAAAGTTGAGAATTGCACAAAAAGATTACGCTGTAAAAAGTGTCCTGATAATGTGCAACTCTTAGACTGGTCAGATCAACGCCTACTTAGATATTGAAGACAAAAGAAATCGACAAATTTTGGTTTTTTTGAAAATAACTAGAAAACGAAAAGAGGCAGGGTAAAATACAAGCGATAGTTGGAACGAGAATGAAATTATACGAAACATTGCTAATTTAATCGTCTCCCTATCTCTAATAATAACGGAGGTAGCAATACATTCCCATCCAGTTTGGGACACACTGTATAAAGGGTATCCGAGCGATACCTAAAAACTATAATCCGATTTTCATCTAACTTGGCACTTGCCTTTCTTTTGTAAATTTCTTGGATGAGTTCATTATAATTTTTATCTCAAACGTCAGCAATATCATAGCTGGTTTTATTACAAGGATTAATCAATAACTATTCATATTTTGAAATGGAGAGGTTTAATTACACATGGAAACAAATAGTAATTTAATTATAATTTAAAGTTTAATTTCAAAGCCACCTATGCAAGCTAAACTGACAAAAACATAAAATAAACCGCAATTTAATGTCCGTATGTTTTAATGGTACTGTAAAATTAGGAAATGTCATTTCCTGCAAACTCACTCAGACTTGCCATTACTAGATTAAACTTTCGCAACATATTTTAAAGGTCAGAGGCTCACACAAGTTGCTTGTGTCTTTCAGATTGTGTGAACTTCGCTTACTAGAGTAAACACTGTGGTGGAATAAATAATTAACTATGTTTGTATAACATGAGGAAAGTTTCCTATAAAATTGCTTCTCCCGAGCAAGAGCACGTGTTGTCTACAAATTTTATAGAGTGGTATCTGTCCTTCAGTACTATGTGGGTGTTACATCGACGTTCTTATTTAATGCCTTTACTTTGTGTGCGATTCAATTTTAAAATCGACCTGTGGGAGTTTAAGTCGACCTTTCAAGCGCATTTTAAATTTCATACCTTTCGAAAAACTCACTATTCAATTTTTTTCCGCTCACGTATATAACATCGCATAATATATATATATATATATATATATATATATATATATATATATATATATATATATATATATATATATATATATATATATATATATATATATATATATATATATATAGGGTATGTCCTATAAACATTTTTCCTATAATGCTTCATTAAAAAGGTATAGGGTGTTTAAGTTGAATTTCAAAAAATAGAAATTCCCAATTTTTAAAAAAGTAGTACATATATTTTGCTGAAACTTCGCATGTGTAGGCTGCTATCGAAGGCGCATATTCTACCATAACAATTGAATCGGCTAATCCAGCAGTGGCGCGCGTATCCACATGTCATTGGTTATCCCTCAAGAAAAAAAAAAACGGGTACGCCAATGATATTTTTTTTATTTTTTATTTTAGTGAATTTTCGTAGAAAAAATTCACTAATGGGGAGATCCCGACTTTTGAATTTTGAAAAAAATTTTGCAAATAAGCGCGAACTAGGACCCCTAGAACCCATATCCGGGGTCAGTTTCAATTTTTATATGTTTATATATATATATATATATATTATATATATATATATATATATATATATATATATATATATATATATATATATATATATATATATATATATATATATATATATATATATATATATATATATGTATGTATGTATATGTATCACACCGATAACTCAAAAAATAATGAGCCAATTTTAATAAAATTTGGCATGTACCTTTCTTTTGTTAATAGCTTAGATAAGTTCGTTAGTCAGGAAAATCGGACAAGGTTTTCCGGGAAAATTTTGAGTTTTCATTTAAAAAAAATTCATATCTCAAAAAGTAATAAGCCGATTTTAATAAAATTTGGCATGTACCTTCCTTTTGTAAATGGCTTTGACATGTTTGTTAGTCAGGAAAATCGGACGAGGTTTTCCGGGAAAATTTTGAGTTTTCATTCGAAAAAAATTCATATCTCAAAAAGTAATAAGCCGATTTTAATAAAAGTTGGCATGTACCTTTCTTTTGTTAATAACTTTGACATGTTTGTTAGTCAAGAAAATCGGACGAGGTTTTCCGGGAAAATTTTGAGTTTTCATTTAAAAAAAATTCATATCTCAAAAAGTAAAAAGCCGATTTTAATAAAATTTGGCATGTACCTTCCTTTTGTAAATGGCTTTGACAAGTTTGTTATTTAGAAAAATTGGACGAGGTTTTCCGGGAAAATTTTGAGTTTTCATTTAAAAAATTTTTTATCTTAAAAAGTATAAAATCTATGATAACCAAATTTGGTAGGTAGGTTTACGATATAAAAAGTAAACTATACACCAAAATTTAGATTTCTATGTTACAAGAAAAAAAAGTTATAATAAAATATTTTGTGCCAGATCATTTCTATGAAAATTCACTACCATAACGCACTTGCTGCGTCCCGACTTTTTTGAATCTTACTTTCATTCGTGAACAAAATAACTCTCGATAATTTTCTGTACGACGCTTATTTGTCAAGTAAGCAATGAATCAGGTAAGTGTTTTAGAGCACAGTTCATGATTTTTAACCAGTCGTTGTTTGGTAGAAAATCGCAATGATACACTTTTATGCCTCCATTGGCCTGAATACACGCACGACATCTTTTTAATATGGAAAATTTAATGTCTTGATAATTTTTTGTACGACGATTATCTTTGTTAAGTAAGTAGTAGTATGATTTGCCAAAGTAGTCAAAGTGTCACTTGACGTTTAGGTTAACAAGTTATTATTTTGAATAGGTGTAAGTGGTAAACTTTATAAAATTGCAAAATTTTCTACTCTTTTACTTCTTATAATGGAGTACACCTCAGAAGAGTATGCAGATATAATTTTTATCTACGGATATGCTGATGGAAATGCTCTAGCTGCTTGTCGGGAATATCAACGTAGGTTTCCCACTCGCCGTCAACCTACACCAAAGGTTTTTTCTCGATCGTCTTCAAGCCTTCAGCAGTGCGGTATTGGACAACGTCCTGACGCTAGAGCTAATGGTAGAAGACAACATCAACTTGAAGACGAAGAGAGAGTGGTGGATGCAGTGATGGATCAACCCTCTACAAGTACTCGTAGGATTGCCACGCAGTTACAATATTCTCAAAGCTTTGTTTGGAGAACTTTACATCGAGAAGCCTTACATCCATATCATGGACAAAATGTTCATTGCCTTCTACCTGGAGATAATGTGCATCGACGAGTCTTTTGTGAATGGATGTTGGAAATGAACAATCAAAATATCTTTTTCCCTAATCTAATCTTCTGGTCTGACGAATCAACATTTACAAGAAATGGTATTTATAATTCTCATAATGAGCATGTTTGGTCATTGGAAAATCCACATGCAACAAGGACTCGCACATTTTAACATAGATTTTCCATTAATTTATGGTGTGGTATTTTTAACGGCTCACTGTTGATGGAAGTCCTGCCACAACGTTTAAATGGATCTTCGTACTTAGCGCTCCTAGAAAACCGTGTAGAAAACATTCTAGATGACATTCCACTAGCAACAAGAGGTCTAATGTGGTACCAGCATGACGGTGCACCAGAGCATCATAGTCGAAACGTTGTTACATGGCTACATGAACATTATAATGAAAGATGGATTGGCAGAACTGGACCAATACATTGGCCTGCAAGATCACCGGACTTAAACCCACGTGACTTCTATCTTTGGGGTGATTTTAAGCGACTGGTGTACAGTGAATAAATAAATACACCAGAGCAGCTACAACAACTGAAAAATAATGCTTTTCGTCATATTCAAGCAACAATGAATCCTCAAGACATTAAATTTTCCATATTAAGAAGATGTCGTGCGTGTATTCAGGCCAACGGAGGCATTTTTGAACATTTATTGTAATAAATAAATTACTATAAGCCTGATAAAAGTGTATCATTGCGATTTTCTACCAAACAACGACTGGTTAAAAATCATGAACTGTGCTCTAAAACACTTATCTGAATCATTGCTTACTCGTAAAATAAGCGTCGTACAGAAAATTATCAAGAGAGTCATTTTGTTCACGAATGAAAGCAAGATTCAAAAAATAAAAAAATAAAAAATATATAATTGGCGTACCCGTTTTTCTCTTGAGGGATAACCAACGACATGTGGGTACGCGTTCTACTGCGGGATTAGCCGATTCAATTGTTATGGTTGAATACGCGCCTTCCATAGCTGCCTACACATGCGAAGTTTTAGCATAATATATGGGCTACTTTTTAAAAAATTGGGGAATTTTATTTTTTGAAATTCAACTTCAACACCCTGTATCTTTTTAATGAAGCATTATAGGAATTTTTTTTATAGCACATGCCCTCTCTAAAATTGTTTAAAAAACAAGGGGTTTAATTTTTGGTCACCACTTATGAATCACCCTGTATATATATATATATATATATATATATATATATATATATATATATATATATATATATATATATATATATATATATATATATATATATATATATATAGCAATATCATGCGAAACGTCTCAATGAACTGCCAATCTAACTACTAGAAAATAAAGTATCATCCTTACCATATGGAATTAGATCAAGAGTTACATAATGCTGACTTCGAAAGGCATGTAAACTTTTACCAATGAAACAAACTGAGATTAATCCAAACTTTTTGTGTCGTGTTTTCTGAGGAGGCTACGTTTTTAGAAGTAATGGTGCTGCAAATTGTCATAACATGCATTATTGTGCACTAGAAAATACATTTTGGATCCGTGAAATGCAGAAACAACACCACTGGTCTATAAATGTTTGGTGGGCTTTCTTCAAAACAGAATTAATAGACCATATTTTTTAATCCCTTAACAGATCGTAATTATCTTTAATTCCTCACAGAAGTTTTGCCCGGTCTTCTTCAATAGCTTTGTTATAACGAACGTCAGAATATGTGGCTGCAACGGGACGGTGCACCTCCGCACTACCAGCGCACCACGAAATACGACAATTTTATATGAAAATTATGCTCAAAAATAGATTGGGCGTGGAGGTTTTGATTAGTGACCCTAAAGTAACGCGACTTTACTCCATTACATTGATTTGTATGGGGTTATATTAAAGGACGGGTATATGTTGCACCGATCACTACAAGGGAAGCTATGCAAAATAGGATAAGAGACGCTTGCAGAACCATTACACTGGAGATGCTAAGAAAAGTGAGACAAAACAATAAAAATATTTAATGTATGCACTCAGCAAGAATTACACCTGTTTGAACATATTTTAAGAAGACATACAGTAACTCGGGCATTATGTATTAAATTAAAATGATTTTAATAAGATTTTCGGTTATTTTATAGCAAGTTATTATTATAATTTTATTATTTGATATTGAACCTCGGTGGTTCAGGGGTAGGAACGTGTGCCTCTGAACCGAAGGGTACTGGGTTCGATCCCAGGGTACTCCTTTCACTTTTTCGGTAAAAACTGTAAAATTAACATCAACCGAGGTTCTGGCATTGTATTTGAGCAAGTTGAATGTCTGCACGTTCCGCCCTTCGGAGGGGGCGTAAAACCGTCGGTCCCGTGTCCATGCGATGTTGGGCACGTTAAAGATCCCTACCCTCCTTACAGAAAGGCAGGGGTTCGGCAAAATTTCGAGGATAGTGAGGTGAAACTGCTCCCTGGCGTCGGTGATTGGCCATAGTCGCGGAAATAGGCCGACGTTAAAGAAACAAAACACACACACACACATTATTTCATAATGGTAATAATGTGTTGAATAATGTAAATATTTGATTCAAAGCTTTACTTATTATACAGAATATTAGGTAAAAATTTTTGGAAATAAAATTCTGTGCTATCATCTGATATATTCTGATCTTATTTAACAAAAATTAATACGGCATAAATTATTACAACTTGCAGAATGATAACTACAGTAGATATTATCCACTACTCAACAATCAACGCGTCGCTCGCGAAAATTTTGCCTTTTAGTGAATTTTCGTAGAAAAAATTCACTAATGGGGAGAGCCCGACTTTTTAATTTTGAATTTTTTTTGCAAATTAGCACGAACTAGGACCCCTGGAACCCATATCCGGGGTCAGTTTAAATTTTTATTCGTTTATATATATATATATATATATATATATATATATATATATATATATATATATATATATATATATATATATATATATATATATAGTGTCCCAAACTGGATGGGAATGTATTGCTATCTCCGTTATTATTAGAGATAGGGAGACCGTTGAATTAGCATGGTTTTGTAGAATTTCTGGCTTGTGCCAGATATGACATGCATTTTGCCCTGCCTCTTTTAGTTTTCGAGTTATTTTGAAAAAAACAAAATTTGCGATATATTTTTTCTTTAATGTCTAAGTAGGCGTTGATCTGACATGTCTAAGACTTGCACATTATCAGGACACTTTTTACACAGTAATCTTCTTGTGCTATTCTCAACTTTGGATTGTCATTTGTTTTTGAGCTACATGTATCAACGTTTGTTTTTATTATGACAACAATATTGGATTTTTTGCTCATGTGAAAAGAGCCTTCCAAAGATGTACAACATGCTTGAGAAATCTTGTAATTATACTGACAATTTTGAGAAAAACCGGTTTAAGGATAGTAGGCTATGAAATCCAATACCAGAAAACAAATGACAAAAAAAAGTGTTCAAAAAGTAGGAGGTCTAACAATAGATTTCTACTTTTAACATGATTTTCCGCAATGATTCACGAAAAAAAATATATTGGGATTTAACTTACAATACTTAATTAGGTAATATTACGTTTAAAAATCAAACAATTTTCAAAGGCGTCTTCGTAAATCATTAATCTGTTTTTTATTGAGTTCTGTTAGTAAACTTAGTTAATTAATAGGTTTACCTATTTAATTAAATTATAACAATTTTTAGGATAATGTTGTGATGTAAAATATAATTTGTAATAATGGACCGATTCATTGGTGTGCTCAAAGTTCATATTTTTTTATCGTGAATCATTACGGAAAATTATGTTAATAGTAAAAGTCTATTGTTAGACTCTATGGTCTACTGCTTTTTAAACACTAGTTTTGTGTCATTTGTTTTGTAGTAGTATTGGATTTCATAGCCTACTATCATCAAAACGGTTTTTCTCAAAATTGTTAGTGTAATTACAAGATTTCTCAAGCATGTTGTACATAATTGGAAGGCTCTTTTCACAGGCTATCACATGAGCAAAAAATCCAATATGGCTGTCATAATAAAAAAAAGTTGATACCTGCAGCTCAAAAACAAATGACAATCCGAAGTTGAGAATAGCACAAAAAGATTACTCTGAAAAAGTGTCCTGATAATGTGCAAGTCTTAGACTTGTCAGATCAACGCCTACTTAGATATTGAAGAAAAAAGAAATCGACAAATTTGGTTTTTTTCAAAACAACTTGAAAACGAAAAGAGGCAGGGAAAAATACAAGTCAGATTTGCCATGAAATTCTACAAAACATTGTTAATTTAACCGTCTCCCTATCTCTAATAATAACGGAGATAGCAATACATTCCCATCCAGTTTGGGACATACTTTGTAAAGCTAGATGTATTCTCACCAATAATTAGAACCGCAGACCGGTTTAGCTCTAATCAGAGCTCGTCAGTACGGTATACTAATCACAGCGAGAACACACCTATAAAGTAATACGGCTATGGGTAGTCAGCCTCTTAAAACATTGTGAGACGTACGACAGAGTCGCCATCTCGGTGCGGAACCAGGTAGTATGTTGTCACGGCAGCTCCAAATAACACAAAATGTTATAAAATAGAGACTGTGTACAACCAACTTACAATTTTGTAAATTGTTAGCCATGGCCCATTTCTTCTTTAATATAGGGATAATGTATGTAAGACTTGATGTATTCTCACCATAATTATAACGCAGACCGGTTTCGTTCTAATTAGAGCTCGTCAGTACGGGCAGAAATGGGCCAGGGCTGATAATTTACAAAAATTGTTAGTTGGTTGTACACAGTCTCTATTTTATAACATTTTGTGTTATTTGGAGCTGTCGTGACCACATACTACCTGGTTCCTCACCGAGATGGCGACCCTGTCGTACATCTCACAATGTTTTAAAATTTGATGTTACGTTCGATTGCTGCGATCAAATTGCACCCTTTTAAAAGCTTTCGCAAACACAATCATTTTGTCATTAGCCTGTTCTTCGGTAAAAACCTCAAATAATTCACAAAAATTTTCCAAACCGTCAAGAAGCTCTCGTTTAAAAAAACATTTTTTTTCGAATTTCAACTAAAACCCCATTAAAATAGAACCCAGGGTACAGAATGATGTTTACATTTTCCGTTTATCCTTTAGTTTACAGAATGATTACGGGTATAATGTTTTCACTCGTCAAACGATTTTCGTAATTGATGGCTGATATTGAAGCCAAAGCTTCAAGTAGGAACGCTCAGTTAACACAATCGACACAGAATGAACGACAAATATACAGCGCGTCATCAAAAGGCATCCAAATCATAACCGTTTAAAAAAATTCGTTTGGCAGCATAATTGACTGGAAATCAAGTCGCTCATGAAAGAACTATTAATCGTGGGCACCAAAAGTTGCTTCTTGTCTGCATTGGTCGAAAACTGGCGTCAAAAGAACTAAATTACAAATGGCGTGTTTAAAAAGGAGACTCATTCAATATCTCATCTAAAAATGCTCGTAACTAAGGTAACGACAAGCATGACAACAATCATTGGCTTATCTGTCAATTTAATTAAAATTCAGCAATTAATATTTGTAACATTGCCAGCAAACAACGATGTAATTGAGTTCTCTAAATGACAATTTTCGACCTATGTAGACGAGAAACAATTTTTAGTGCCCACAATTACCTGTTCTTTCATAAGCAACTTGATTTCCAGTCAATTCGGCTGCCAAAGAAAATTTTTAAAACGAGTAGGATTTGGACCACCTTTGATGCCGCGTTGTATGTTGACAGTTCATTTTGCGTCAACTCTGTTAACCAAGAGTTCCTGCCTAAAGCTTTGGCTTTAATATGAATCCCCCAATATAAAAATTGGTTGACGAGTAAGAAAGTTATACAAAAAAACAGACAAAGCTTTTTTTGTAACCATCATGTAAATAAACAAGATAAACGGAAAATTTGAACACCATCCGGTAGCTTGGGTTCTATTTAAATACGTTTTTAGTTGAAATTCAAGAAATATTTTTTTATAACCGGGAGCTTCTTGATGGGTTAGAAAATTTTCAATGCTTTATTCAACACCCTCTAAAAAAGTATGTGAATTGCCTAATATTTTACAGAACAGCGGGCTAATAGTGAAAGAATTGTGCTTGCAAACGCTTTTAGCTGAGTTCACTTTGATCGTGGCCATCAAATCTTCCATCAAATTTAAAAAGTCTTGACGCAGCAAATGCGTTATGGCAGCGAATTTTCGTAAAAATGTTTTTAACGGCAAATATGTATTGTTTTTAAAAGTACATTTGGTTGGCAGTTTAACCTATATATTAGTAATAATGTACCACATTTCATTTAAATAGCTTCGTTGTTTAAAAAAGTACAAACATTTTCCGAAAATAAACATAAAAGTTCCAGGAAAAACTGGTGCGATTTTCCTGGTGAACACACCTCTTCAAGCTATTTACGCACCTGCCAAGATATAATTATTCACAAAGAGCTTTAGGACCAAAATCGAAATTTTTTTTAAATGAAAATTTGCCAAAATATCTGTCCATTTATTTTTACAAAAATTGCCTTCGGTAATGTAACACTAAATTATATTTTTCACAAAAAATCGACAAATTTTTTTAACAATAACTTACTAAACATTTATTATTAATTACCAACATATCAAAAATCTGACAAATAAATTATTTCTACGGAAACACTAAAAACATTTCTGCGACAACTTTTCAAATTCAGCAACTAATTGAGAGCGCCCTGTATACGACATATCGATTTTTTTCAACCAGTCATACGAATATAAAGCTCTCTGAATGTGTAATTTACATGGCGCTCCGCTATCTATTAGTACAAACTCCCGTTCACAATTTGATATGTATTTGTGATATAGGCCAAAAACGTAAAAAGTTACAAAACAACTGAAATAACTCAAAAACGATAAACGATATCATTTTTTTAACTTACAAACATTCATTTTAATTCGATGGAAACTAATGCCATAACGCAAGATGTGTTCTATTAAAAAAAGAAAGTGTGTATCACCCACGACTTATGGGACATCCTGTGATTGTCAAAATAGCTTTATAAGATGCAGCTAAAACACCTTATAATTAACGTGTATAATTTTTCTCATATCTTGTATAATAACGAATATATTCAGCTTTACCGTAGAAATGCGTCACCCTGTATATGTGTAAACAGACAAAATTAAAACTGACCCCATACTTCCTTTAGATTGCATGGAGGCGTGTGCGCATACGTCCGTTGCAATCTACCCTGCACCAGACTCCCCAATTTAGAAGCTGGAAGAAAAGACATACTATGGATAAAACTCTCTCAGGGCTGCAACTAAATTCATCTGTTGCATTTACCGGTCACCTTCTGACAACAACTTTGTCCAGCTCTTTGACTACCTTTCTGAAAAAACCGACTATGTGATTTCTGAATATCCTTCCTCCGAGGTCACTATTCTTGGTGACTTCAATGTCCATAATGAGGAATGGCTAGGATATTCAAAAACTGATCCACAAGGGAGAGCAGCGGAGGCCTTTGCAGTCAGCAATTCTTTAGCCAATATGGTTCAGCAACCTACTTACTTTCCTCGTATCCCAACACACAGCTCAAATCCCTTGGATCTCCTTCTTACTACAAAACCTAAATGCTATAAGATATCAGTCACCGCCCCCCTTGGTCGCTCAGACCACGGCATGGTCACTGCTTCCTGCGCAATGCAACCCGAGGTCACACAGTCATCACACCCACGTATCGTTTGGCACTGCAAATCCGCAAACTGGGACGAAATGTGGGATTACTTTTCTTCATTTCCATGGGCGTCTGTCTGCTTCTCTTATCCTGACCCCTCTAATATCTCACAAAACGTCACCGAAATTATCCAAGCTGGCATGGAATTATTTATTCCACGTACACACAAAACCTCTTCAGCCACTCGAAAGACCTGGTTCTTTAAATCTTGTGACAAGGCCAGACGTGAAAAGGTCAAAGCTCACAAAACGCTTCTACACAATCCCAGTCAAGAAAATCATCAAGTTTTTAACGACGCAAGAAACCGCTATGTCTGCATTCTTTCTGAGGCAAAAAACTCGTTTAATAACCACATCAAAAACAAAGTCCTCTTAAGTTCCAACGGCGGCACACCCTTCTGGACTCTTTCTAAATCTATTGGGAATAATTTCTGCAAAAGCACGTTACCACCTCTTGTCGCAGGAAATGAAATTGTTTCTACTGCCCTGGGCAAGGCTGAACTTTTTGCTTCGTTGTTCGCGGGCAATTCTACTCTCAACCCACCTCCAAATGTTCAACCACCAACAGTACCCAATGTCGCGCATAAAATGACGGATATCATTTTCAAAACTAAGAAGGTACGAAAGATGCTCTCTTCTCTTAATACCAGGAAAGCCTCTGGCCTTAAGGAGATTCCAGCAATTGTTCTCAAAAAATGCGCACCAGAACTTGCTCCTGTCCTGACTCGTCTGTTCCAGATATCTTACAATAAAGGCATATTCCATAGTAACTGGAAAACTGCTCGAGTACAACCCATCCCCAAGAAAGGATTCAAAGCGCTTCCTAGCAACTACAGGCCTATTTCTCTCCTTTCAGTAGTCTCTAAAGTGATGGAAAAGTATATAAACACCGAACTACTAAAATTTCTTGCAAAACACAGTTTAATCCACGACAGGCAGTATGGATTCCGTCAGCGCAGATCGACTGCCGACCTCCGTTCCTTTGTCACCCATTCTTGGAACAAGTCTATGGAACTACACGGTGAATCCCAGATTGTTGCTCTAGACATATCCAAAGCATTCGACCAGGTCTGGCACGCAGCGCTGCTTAATAAACTTCCGGCCTATGGCCTACCACTAAAACTCTGTACATGGACAGCAAATTTCCTCTCAAACAGGAGCATTTCTGTTGTTGTAGATGGCCATTCCTCTAAACTGTATCCAATTAATGCAGGAGTTCCTCAAGGTTCAGCTTTAGCCCCTACTTTGTTTCTTCTCCACATCAATGACCTCCTCTCTAGCACATCCAACCCAGTTCACAGTTACGCGGACGACAGCACCCTCCACTCAAATATACAATATTCTAAGCCTGTCTCTTTAGCCCAACTAGATGAGGATCGCAGACTCATGGAGGGTTCTGTCTCCGTGGATCTCCAAAAAATATTAGACTGGGGAAGTAGAAATCTTGTAAAATTCAACCCCACCAAAACTAAGTCTTGCTTTCTTTCTCACAAGAGATACACCAGCCATAGATCCATCACAATGAACAACCAAGTTATTCAAAGTAATGAGTCCCTTTCTCTTGTTGGCATTTCTGTGGATCCAAATCTTAATTGGCACCAACATGTCACATCAATTGCAGAAGCGGCTGCTAAGAAATTAGGTTTCCTCTTCCGGGCTGGCAAATGCTTTTCACCAGCTAACCTCTATACCTTATATACTTCACAAATAAGGCCAAACCTCGAATACTGCTCCCCCATCTGGGGTGCAGCTGCCGCTTCTACACTCGCTATCCCGGACTCCATTCAAAAGAGAGCTATACGTCTCATTGGTGACCCTACCCTCACCCAAAAGCTGCCATCCCTTGCCCACCGACGTGCCGTTGGTGACCTCTCTCCCTTTTATAGATATCTGGACGGGCACTGCTCAGAGGAGCTTTCCTCCATAGTTCCCCCACCTGCTGACATAGAACATCTTGTTATGCCCGCTCTTTTGTCCCGAGGATTTCCAAGTTGTGGAATTCCTTGCCGGCACATGTTTTTCCTTCTCCTCCGAACCTCCAAACCTTCAAGTCCAGAATTAACAAGTTGCCTTTTTCCTCCTTGTCAACACCCACGGTACGATAGTATTTATGCTGTAAGCCCTCGTGGTGTGTTGTTGATATATATATATATATATATATATATATATATATATATATATATATATATATATATATATATATATATATATATATATATGTGGGTTTAAAGGGTTCCAGTTCGCGCTCATTTGAAGAAATCTTTTTAAAATTCATAAGTCGGGGTGTTCTCAATAACGAATTTTATTCGACGAAAATTTGCTAAAATATAGACTATTAGACTATTATCTCTATAGCTGCAACTACTGCCAAAGTATCAGAAAGAGGATCTATTTGAAATGGATTTTCCGAAAATATTTCAGTAAAATGAAGGACAATGATCGTTGAAGCTGAAACTTAAAGCTTTGTAAAACACTTATTACGAATTTTTTTATACATAATTCGTATTCGTTGTCTGAAAATTGCAAATTCTGACGTTTCAGATCGCGGCTGTGACGTTTGAAGTTGAAAAACTCTAAAATTTTCAAAATACTTTTTCTGGTACTTCTTGACCTCTATGCGCCAAGAAAACAGAACCGCTGTATGTAATATTCAATTGGTTTTGTTAATCGCACAAAATATTTTGTTCCTGTGCTGTCCTCTGATCACCAGTGGCAGCCAAAATGTTTTTCTTTAACTGCCAATAACTTCTCTTTTAATTTAGAGATCTGAGTTTTGGCACGTATGGTAAGTTTGATAGTAGAAACGCATACGTCAAATTTAGTTGTCACAGCTCCATTATTTTCGGAGATACAAAAATCGTTTTACGAAAAAATTGCTAAAAGAGGAAAATTTTCACGAGGAACGCTTTGAGTCTTAAGTACTTTATTTATTTTCAGCTTTTTGAATAGCACCTTGTGTTTACAGTATACTAAGTGTGATTTGTTGACATTTTTGAGTATAAATAAATAATAAAATAATAGAGTCGTACTTACCTTGTTGTAATAACATGGAAATCTTGATTGTGCCGTTTGATTTTTACCATCACGGCCATGACTTTGGACAAATTTAAAACATTCTCCTTTAAGCGTGTTAACACATCCTTCCAAATTAATATATAAGCGTGAGTAATTGTAAATGGTGAGCACTGATTGCATAGGAATATATTTCTGAGTAGGGTCCAATATTTCGCCAGATTTTCCTGCAGTTAAATTCCAGAATTGTCTAAATGACATAAACGGTGATGCTAACTCTTTAGTTTCATAAATAGTACCGTTTACGCAGTCAGTCGCACTAAAATATAATCAATAATGACAAAATTAGTTAGCTAATTGATGGGCTGTAGACCAATTACTATTATAATTGTTTATTTTATCAACTGGAAACAGCTCGAAACACTGAATAAATTTGCGGTTGTTTTGTTGTGGTGAGATCCCCATTAGCGTGGGTTACTGTTTTGCGCAATGTGATTTGCTACCTTTTCCATTAAGGGAATTTCGGTAGTTGTTTATACCTAACGAAAAGTAAACCGAAACTTTTAGTAATATACAGTGTGTCCCAAACTGGATGGGAATGTATTGCTATCTCCGTTATTATTAGAGATAGGGTGACATTTAAATTAGCAATGTTTTGTAGAATTTTATGCTCGTTCCAAATATGAATTTTGCACTGCCTCTTTTCGTTTTCGATTTATTTTGAAAAAAGCGAAATCTGTCGATTTATTTTTTCTTCAATATCTAAGTAGGCGTTGATCTGACATGTCTAAGACTTGCACATTATCAGGACACTTTTTACAGAGTAATCTTTTTGTGCTATTCTCAACTTTGCAATGTGATTTGTTTTCGAGCCACATGTATCAACGTTTGTTTTTGTTATGGCAGCCATATTGGATTTTTTTGCTCGTGTGATAGCCTGTTAAAAGAGCTTTCTAATGATGTACAACATGCTTGAGAAATCTTGTAATTGCACTGACAATTTTGAGAAAAACCGTTTTGAGGATAGTAGGCTATGAAATCCAATACCAGCAAACAAATGACAAAAAAGTGTTCAAAAAGCAGTAGGCCATGGAGTCTAACATTAGACTTCTACTTTTAACATAATTTTCGGAAATGATTCATGATAAAAACATATTGCGATTTAATTTACAGTACTTAATTACGTAATAATGCTAGGTAATCCATCAAAGTCCGATGGTGGAATAGGAATCACGCAGCACTACGCGGGCGGACTCGGAGGGCCTTAAACCGAGCCGTCCGAGAATCTGGTGAAGCAGCCTCGGACGAGTTTAGAACTGCCAGCAGGGATTTTAAGAAGGAATTACGACGGAGTAAACGAGCTGGCTGGCGTGAGTACTGCGGGGAAGTGAATTCCTTGCCGAACGCAGCCAGGCTGGTAAGGGTACTCAAACAGGAGTTAGGAAGTAGTAGGGTTCTTGATGAAACCGGGCGGGAGCTGGACCAACACCGGCGAGGAGACGTTGCGCCACCTCACCGAAGTTACCCGTGCGGGCGGTGGAGCCGTCACAGGGGTTGCTGACCTGGCCCGGTGGTCGGACTGGCAGCTGGCAGAGGGGGTAGTCACAGATGAATCTATAACCTGGTTGGTGAATGAGTTTGCTCCATTCAAGTCCGCAGGCTGTGATGGAATCTTTTCGGGCCTGCTCCAGAAGGGCCTGGATATACTGCTTCCCAACATAAGGGAGGTTGGCTGGGCCAGCCTGGCATGGGGCTATGTCCCAAATGCCTAGTGCCTGGTCAGATGGATCTTCATTCCTAAACCGGGAAAGGAGGACTACACGCTGGCCAAGGCGTACAGGCTAATCAGCCTTACATCCCCCCTGCTTAAGGCATTAGAAAAGATAGTAGATAGGTTCGTGTTGGGAGAGATAATCAGGGATCACCCCTTCCATAAAAATCAGCACGCATACGAGTGGGCAAAATCGACGGAGAAGGCGCTTCACTCTGCGACGCGAAAGGTGGAAAGGACCCTACACTACAGAAAGAGCATATTAGTTGTGTTTTTCGCTGTGGAGGGGGCCTTTGATAGGGTAAGGACGGATACGGTCTGTGCCGCCCTACAAGACAGGGGATCGCCTAAGTCTCTAATAAGTTGGGTGGCGAGGACAAGAGTCTCGCTGACCTCATTTGAAATTTTTTTCCCAAAATTCAAAAGTCAGGATCTCCCCATTAGTGAATTTTTTCTACGAAAATTGATTAAAAATAAGCTCTTTATCCTTCAGTATCTCCAGGTGTCTTTTTGGGGCATCCTGTATTAGTTTTAGGTGTTTATTCATACTAAATGTTACATTATTTATAACCTACACTATCTTTTAAAAAGTAGTGTCCATCACGTTGTAATTTTTCTAATTAATAATATATTGTTGTGAAGTTACTAAGTTATCACCTTTTATATTCTTAAACATGCTATTTTTCTACTGTATGTCGTTTAGACAGTTTATTTTAATTGCGTAAACCAATCACATCAATTAACATGTTATTAAGTGTTTCATTACCCTCACTTAGGTTAATTGTATCGACCGTTTCTTTAACAAAATGCAAAACTCTGACCTTTCCGTGCAAAACGTATATTACCCTGGGACGGTCTATGCAAAATAGGACATGTAAGAAGGAAACTAAATTAGAATAACATTTAAGGGGTTGTGAAACAACAAGTAATGACTTTCTATACGAAAAGTTATCCTTGGGCAGCAAGAACAATACATCTTGTTTGGATTATTGAATAAACATTGTCTAGCGATTTGATAGACAGCCACTGGGAAGTTATCGCTAAAGGATTATACCACAGTTATGTTCTTTATAGGCAAGGTAAACAAATTAAATTGATAAGTACCACATTTCAAAGAGCTTCGGTGGTTCAGTGGTAAGAACGTGTGCCTCTGAAGCGAAGGGTACTGGGTTCGATCCCACGGTACTCCTTTCACTTTTTCAGTACATACTGTACAATTAACAACAACTGAGGTTGTATCATTGTATCTAAGCAAGTTGAATGTCTGCACGTTCCGCCCTTCGGAGGGCGCGTAAAACCGTCGGTCCCGTGTCCATGCGATGTTGGACACGTTACAGATCCCTACCCTCCTTACAAAAAGGCAGGGGTTCGGAAAAATTTCCAGGATAGTGAGGTGAGAAATAAAAACACACACACATATACCACATTTCAAACTCTGTGATAATATTAAGGATAATAAAAAACTTGCCGGATCCTATATATGAGTCCTAGAGGATCTAATTCGCGCTCATTGGAAAATATTTTCTGAAAGTCTGACCGTCGTGACCTCTCGTTTGGTAAATGTTCTTAATGAAAATTTACTAAAAGCATAATAATGCGTACATTTTAGAACATCCACTAAAGATTCAACCTTGTTATTGAAATATAATATGTAAAAAATTCAAGCGAAATCAACCGAATAATTTATCACACGTTTGTGTGTACGTCGAAGCTGGAGCTGCTGTGGGAGCCTAGAACCGTCACAAAAACAAAGATAGCCTTTCGCTGTATTCTCCACTGCAAAGATATATATATATATATATATATATATATATATATATATATATATATATATATATATATATATATATATATATATATATATATATATATATATATATATATATATATATATATATATATATATATATATATATATATATATATATATATATATATATATATATATATATATATATATATATATATATATATATATATATATATATATATATATATATATATGTATATATATAGTGTGTCGCCGGATAGACGCATGAATAGGTGAAAAATTAATTTTCGAGGTGAAGCTTCATTTAATGGGAGTAAGCCCTGCTTGAATAGAAAATAATTTGTGTCATAATTTTAATTTCCGAAAATCAAGTATGTCTTGGAAATTTACAAAAAGTGATTTTTTACGGTAGTGAAGTGCCTTTTCTATAGGAGATACGAAAAAATGTTATTAAAAAAATGATCGGAAAGAAAAACTGAGTACGAATACAATATTTTAAAATTTTAAGCCTTTCAGGCATTCCAGGCACCCTTCTTATTAAAGATATTAGACAATTTCGTTAATAAAAAACAAATAGGGACTATAGCGTCGGCAGACCGTGGATCAACAATCACTTGTGTGATATGTATGAGTGCGGGTGGCACATTTGTCCCTCCAATGATGATATTCCCGAAAAAACGGGACAATCCGTTGATTGATGAAAGGCGCTCCGCCTGTTTGTCATCCACCAGATTGGATACACCTTGAACTATTTACTCAATGGTTCGAGCACTGCTTGAAGCACGTGAAACCAACTGCTGCATCGCCGGTTCTCCTGATTTTGGATGGACATGCTAGCCACACACGAAATATAAAGGTAGTGGATTTAGCTCGAGAAAACCACGTTCGCTTGCTGTCACTACCTCCACACTCGAGTCATAAAATACAGCCCCTTGATAAAACACTTATGGGTTCATTGAAAAAATACTTGACTAAAGAAACTCTCAAACGGGTACGAATACAAACTCAAGCAGTGACACATTATGACATAGCGGAATTATTTTGTCTAGCCTACATAAGAGCTCAGCGCACAGAACGGGCTATTAACGGTTTTCGTGCAACTGGACAATATGCCGTTAACAGAAATACCTTTTAAGATCATGACTTTATTGACGAACACCTTTCAGCAGTAGAAGAATCTTCTAATAACCGAGTGTGTGATATAATGATACCGGTCAATGATAATTACGATCACTGCGTACCTTAGGCAGGAGCTGTTGAACATAAATCTGTGAATGAACCCGATTCTACTCAGAGAACCGACAGAAATAACCATGCATACCTACAAACCAAAGATCCGACTACCACTATGGAGGAATCATTAGCTGGTCCCTCCACATCATCTACATGTTTGTAGCCAAAGGTATTGCAGCCCATACCACGTTTGAAGCAACCCGTCAGCAACAGAGGAGGAAAGGCCACCAAATATATGATTTTGACATCTTCACCTTAGAATCAAGATTTAGAAACATCGATGAAAAGGAAAGAAGTAATAGATAAATTGAAGAAGAAGAGACGGTTTTACATGAAAAAAAATGCCAAAGAAAATAGCCCAGAAGAAAAAAAAAGATCGCAAAAAATAGAGAATCTTCTGGAAGTTCTAGTGAGAGTGCTTATTCAGTCAATTATAGCACAGATTAAACTCCTGATCGTTCCCAAAATGAAAATGTTCAATGCTTGTGTTTTAATGGGCTTTTCTCTGAAGATATTCATGGAGAGAAATTGATCAAAGTGCACCTTGTAGGCAATGGGCTCATGAAAAGTGTGCTGGCATTGAGGGAATGGCTGCCTTTGTGTGCGAATTATGTACCAATGATTGATCTAAGCACTAATAAATTGCTGATTTAATTTTACGCATAATACGACTAAGAATGTTTCTATTATTTTGAACCAAATTGGCCATGGTCGATATTTTAAACCACGTGATCCATATTATGTTCACTTTTTGCAAGTTCGAAAAAATGACAGTGTTTTAGAAAATGTTGTTTTTTCAAGATGTTGATGTTTTTTAAGAATTTTATTAATAATGTTTGATACCAAATAATTATAGAATTGTTTAAAGTAAAAAACTCGGGACGCAGCAAGTGCGTTATGGTAGTGAATTTTCTTAAATATGTTTTTATTGCAAATATGTCTGTTTTCTTTTTATTTAAGAAAGCAGGCATCGACTTTGGTTACCAGTATAACCAATATAGTAAAAACAATGTTCCATGTTTCATAAAAATAACTTTATTGTGTGAAAATGTACAAAAATTTCCAAAAGTAAACTTAAAGTGTTCCCACAAAAACTCGTTTATTGGTCAGCCTTATAGGTTAATAGCAAATTGAGCTATTAAAATATGAAGCATTTAATCAAAATTTGCTACCATAACGCACTTGCTGCATCCAGAACTTCTTTTCTTACAAAGATGCATTATATTTCGATGGAAAATGCAAAAATGCAATACCCTAAAGGTATGTTTGATTAAAAAAATAAGAAAATTTGTATCACCAACGACTTATGGGCCAGCCTATGATTGTAGAAATATTTTTTTTAAGATGTAGCTCAAGACACCCTATAATTAATATATAAAATTTTTTTTATATCTTGTATAATAACGGATATATTGAGCTTTATTGATTTTTTACGAAAATTCGACAAAAATTATATAACATTAAACGATAAACTCTATAGCTAAGGCTACTGCCATCCATCAGAGAAAGGGTCTATTTTAAATGAATTTTCTGGAAATATTTTAGTAAAATGAAGGACAATGACGGTTGAAACTAAGACTTCAGGGTTTGTAAAACATTCTTCTTGAGACATTTTCTTTCCATATCCCGTACTAGATTCAAGTTCTTTGCCTAAATGTTGCCAATTTTTGACGTTTTAAATCGCAACTTTGACATTTTGAGGAAAATCCCAATAAATTTTTATTTAAATGCATATAACTTTTTTGTCTTTTGATCTACAGAGCTAAATTTTGGTAGGTAGCTTATGTATAATGATATAAACCTGCGTACCAAATTTGGTTGCCCTTACTTTGTTAATTTTGGAGATATAAATTTTTTACAATTTTTTTCGAAAGAAAACTCAAAATTTTCCGGGAAAACCTAAGCCGATTTTCCTCGCTAACGAACTTATATATATATATATATATATATATATATATATATATATATATATATATATATATATATATATATATATATATATATATATATATATATATATATAAATATATATAAATATAAACATATAAAAATTGAAACTGACCCCGGATATTTGTTCTGGGGGGCCTAATTAGCGCTCATTTGAAGAAATTTTTTCAAAATTCAAAAGTCGGGATCTCCTCATTAGTGAATTTTTTTAAGAAAATTCACTAATAAGGCCGATTACATTGTCAAATTCGGAATTTTGTTTGAGAAAATCCTTATGGTGGTCCATATATGGCACACTTACTGTACATATACACACATCGGAAATATCTAGGGACATTTTTAAAAATGCACGTATTTTTTTCTTGATATGATTTAAGAAGAAAACAAAAAATGTATGGTATAAGTAAGTGTTTAATATTACATAAAATGAAATGTTTTGTTCAAGAAACCTAGAAGATTATATATATACTGAAAGACAAATTTAAAATTTTTTCAAAATCTTCTGAACATGTGAGAAAAAAGTTTAATACAAAGTATGACCTCCACGTTGAGTAATTATAGCTCTACGTCTATTGTTCATAGACAAAATGAGATTGTCAGGGTCTCCTTGTAGTAAACGTGCCCACTCTGCTGTCAGAAGCTCCTGGAATGTAAACAAATTGTGAATGTTGCCCATATGTGAAGTAATTCTTCGTTGAAGCATATACTAGACATGTTCTATCGGATTCAGGTCCGGAAATTTTGCTGGCCATGATAAAATTTCAATTCCCGCGTTATCCAGCCAGCTGGTTACGATGCGCGCGGTATGTGGACGGGCATTATCATGCATGAGGTGGAACTTTTGACCAACAACTCCTGCAAATGGACGCACGATATGTTGAAGAATGGTATCAAGATAAAGCTGAGCTGCTAAGAAGCGATTTGTAAAAACGAGTTCGGTTCTGCCACCAATAATTATTTCGCCCCATGCCATTATTGTACCACCTCTTTATGGGTACACTTCCTGAATATGTTTTAAGCGTTCCGCATTTCCAGATCGTCTCCACATCCTTATTCGACGAGAATCCAGATGGAAACAAACCTAGATTCATCTGTGAATAAAACTGTAGCCCAGTTATCTGCAGACCAATTCAGATAATTTTGGCAACAGTCCAATCCTGCAGCGTGATTGCTTCTGGAAATAGGTGGACATCTGAGTGGACGTCTACTAGAGAGGTTTGCTTCGTGAAGACGATTTCTTACAGTATCTCGGCTAATGGTTACATTATTCGCCCTTTGCAGAGTCTTAACCAATTCAGGTACCGCAATTGTATGCTGCCTTCTGAGAGTTAAACATAAAAAAATATCCTGACCTGCCGTCGTAGAGCGTGTCCTCGTCCTGAGTGTTGCTGGGCCAGACTGCCATTTTCCCTTAAACGTCTTTATAAACAAGTTTGGGAAACACCCATCATCCGCTCAGGTACTTCATTCTGCCGCATGCCCGCTTGAAGATGGCCTACCGCTCGTCTAAAGCCAAATGTCGCCGTTCCACGGTAAATCACAATATTTTTAATGCAGCCATTAAACAACAACTGAAGAATGACTGAAGTCGAAAATAACTTCACTGGTACATAAGAAAATTCTACTTTTATGATATATCGGGTTTATCAAATTTGATATCATTTAAACTTTTTTTAACAACATATGGTTTTATATTGAGTGATTGATTAAATACATACACCGTGAGTGCAATTTGGCGGATTCCACAATCAATTTGTTCCCTTTCTTGTATTATTTAAAATTATCCCTAGACTTTTACGATATATATATATATATATATATATATATATATATATATATATATATATATATATATATATATATACATATATATATATATATATATATATATATATATATATATATATATATATATATATATATATATATATATATATATATATAAATTAAAACTGACCCTGGATATGGGTTCTAGGGGTCCTAGTTCACGCTTGTTTGAAGACGTTTTTTCCAAATTCAAAAGTCAGGATCTCCCTATTAGTGATTTTCTTCTACAAAAATTTACTAAAACGATAGCTTGATACTGGAAATGGTAACTTAATTTTCAAGGATTTTATCCAATTCAAAGTATGCATAATTTGCGATAAAATTTATTCGGCGCTTAGTTGTGGTTTAAATTAATAAGGAGCTTTCATAGTTTAAGTATAACATATTATGAAAATACGGGTGGTTAATTACTTAAAAGGACATTCACGATAAATACACAAACAACAACAAGCTATTTTTCAAACTGTAATTTTATTGTCTCTCTTATAGCTTCTCTTGATTATAAAATAGAAGGCAATTAGTTATTTATAATCAGTTTTGGGAATCAGACTAAACCACTAATTAAACATTCATCAACCTCTATCAATTCAGTTACGTGGCTAACGTAACCTAATTCTGAAATGATGATAGTAAATATTTATATAATATTAATTACATGTAACATTTAAAATAGTTACTGCAGCCTCGGTGGTCTAGTATAATAACGTGTGCGCCTGGACCCAACGGTTCTGGGTTCGATTAAAACGTCAAATTAATTTTTCAGCACATACTGTAATTTAATATCAACAGAGACAGTGGCATTATGTTTGAATAGCTGCACGTCCTGCCCTTCATAGGGGCGTAAATCAGTCGATACCGTGTATCATGCAATGTTTGGCACGTTAAATATCCCCATTCTTTTTACACAAAGAAAATGACTGGGCAGAATTTCTAGGATTGTGAGGTGAAATTGCTCCGTGGCTTCGGTGATTGAACATAGACTGACGTTAGAAAACAAATTATAATGCAATACAAAATAATTAATATATAATATTTGACTGACGAAAAGTGCTTATCTCATATTCTATCACGGCCTATTTTCGCAAATATGGCCAATCACCGACGCCAAAGAAAGAAAATACAATGCAGTGCAAGAATAACTTATACCTACAAAAAAGCCTGGACGCACCAGGTGCGTTATGGTAGTGAATTTTGCTAGAAATGTTGTTAACAGCAAATATGTCTTTTTTCAATGAAAGCGGACATCAGATTTGGTTACCGTTATAATCTATATAGTAGAAACAATGTAACATATTTAATCACAATAACTTTATTGTTTGAATGACTACAAAAATTTCATGTGACTCCGCTACCTATTGGTAAAAACATCGTGTCATAATTATTGATATGTGCCAAAAATATGAAAAGTTGCAAAACAATTGAAATAACTCGAAAACAATGAACTTTATCAAAGTTTTTTGCTTACAAACATGCTAAATACAGACGTGGAGACTATTTCTGTGGCTTCACTAATATTGGTTTTCTCATCTGTAAATAAAGGACGTAGCCAGCCCCAAGTTAACTGGAGAAAGTGGCCCTTCTGAATTCTAGATGCTCTAGAAGTTCTTCGACGTTTCTGTGACCAATTTAGCTCCATGTCTGTATTTAGTATGGAACAGTTTCACCAAGTAAGAGCAACAACAGTCAATGAATCACAAATATGCATTATAATTCTATGAGGAATGCAAAAATGTAATGATATAAGGCGTGTTCGAGTAAGAACAATTTTAATTTGTATCACCGACGATTTACGGACCACCTGTGATTCCCAAAATAATTTTATAAAATGTAACTCAAGACACAATATAATTATTTTTTTCTCGTAGCTTGTATAATAATGGATATATTGAGCTTTACCGTAAAAATGCGTCACCCTGTATATACGTATACAGATAAAAATTGAAACTAGCTCGGGATATAGGTTCTAGTGGTCCTAGTTCGCTCGCATTTGAACAAATCTTTCCAAAATTCAAAAGCCGTGGTCTCCTTATTAACGTATTTTTTCTACGAAAATTCGCTAAAAATTATAGACTATTAAACCGTGAATTCTTAACTAAATTTACTGCCAAAGTATCAGAGAAAGGGTCTATTTGAAATGAATTTTATGTGAATATTTTAGTAAAATGAAGGACAATGACGGTTGAAGCCGAAACTTAAGGTTTTGTAAAACACACTTCTTGCGACATCTTCTCTACATAAACCACTTGGACATGGTGAGTATGCTTGGTGAAGTATAATGATCGGTATATATGGTGACCATAATAACATAAGGTCGTATGTGTGATCTTCAGTTATTTGTATAGTTTAATCAAATGAAGGAGAGTAACAATTGAAACATAAATCTATAACTTTGATAAAGTCATTTTATGCAATATTTCCTACCCATAAACCTCACCAGTTTCAGAATATTTGTTTAAAAATCACCACTTGTGATGCTTCAAATCGTCACTTGACATTTTCAGAAGAAAAATGTCACATTTTTAAAGTATTGAATACATTTTGTTAACCACAAACAATATTCTGGTATTGTCTCTTCTTCTTCAGACAGTGGCAATCCAAATATTTTTCATTAAATGCTTATAACTTTTTCCTTATAATTTAAAGATCTAAATTGTGGTATATAGTATTATTACTATTTACTATTAATTAAAATTATACATTATGTCGTACAAAAAATTATGCCTGTGCTTGCACTGGGACACGATTTTGAACAGCCTCTTCTTATACTTTTCATAATAGAAACCTGCGTACCAAATTTGGTTGCCATAGCTTTGTTATTTTCGAAACTGTTTCAATTTTCCTGGCTAACAAACTTATCCAAGCCATTGGCAAAAGGAAAATACCCACAAAATTTCATCATGATTGTTTGAATGCGACACACACACACACACACACGCATATATATATATATATATATATATATATATATATATATATATATATATATATATATATATATATATATATATATTTAATATGTATATAACTAAATCGAAAATGATCCCGAATCTGGGTTCCAGGGCTTCTAGTTTTGACTCATTTGAAGAATATTTTTCAAAATTCGAAGGTTGTAATATTTTCCTAATTATTTTTTTTACGAGAATCCGCTAAAATATAAAAATATATAGTATATTTCATTTAAAATGTGGCTACTTCCGTAAAACCGAAAGCAAAACAAAACAAATAATATTTTAGATGAATAGAGCACCATAAAAGTCTGCAGCAAGTGCGTTATGGTAGCGAATTTTTATAGAATTGATGTGGCAGCAAATATGTTTTAAACTTTTTTTCTTCTAACATAGAAATATAAATTTTGATATAAAGTTTACTTGTTATATCGTGAACCTACGTACCTAATTTGGCTACCATAGCTTTTTATTTTTGTAGATACAAATTTGTTCCGAAAGGAAACCCAAAAATTTCCTGGAAAACCTGGTCCTATTTTCCTGGTTAACGAACATGTACAAGCCACTTACAAAAGGAAGGTGCATGGTAAATTTTATTGAAATCGGTCCAGTATTTTGTTAGTTATCAGCGTCAAATTAGAACTGATCCCGGATATGGGTTCTAGTGGTCCTAGCCCATGTTCAATCAAAAAATTTTTCCAAAATTTAAAAGCCGGGATCTCCCCATTAGTGAATTTTTCCTACGAAAATGCATTAAAAAATTATATGTATGCAAAATGTTGATCAGTACATTTTTGAAGAACCCAGTTTACCACAACACATTTTTAAAGACCTGACGGTAGTTTCACTAACAAGTTAGCATCATCAGAAAATAATAGAAACAAAATCTATCATCATCTGATGACGCTAACCTTGTTAGTAAAACGATCTTCAGGTCCTTAAAAAAATGTTGTGGTAATTTGGGTTCTTCGAAACTGTACTTATCAATGCTCATCACAAGTTATAATCTTCATTTATTACAAAATCTTGTGAATATATTCTTAATATTTTAGAAAATGGAGATAGTTTAAAGTCGTCGCGACACAGACTGTATATGCTTTAAAAATATTGTATGTACTTCTATAAAATTTCTATGAAATCTCAATTTAATACTTAAATTGAGGTCAAAAATATTAGTAAGCAGTTGATTGTGGCTACCATTAAATAAAATAATAATTGGTCTACAAATTTATAAGAATAGAAATCAATATCAAATAATATTTGATTGTGATATGCTTACTTGATAGAGTTGTTTTCAGCGTTAAATGAAACCTGATAGCATGATACCATAAGAATTTCATTTTCGTGGTCTTTCCAAATCTCTATAGGATCAATCTTAACACCTTCTTCGTTACCTCTTGCTTCTGTCAAGGCAACTGCACGTTCGCAATGTGCTTGGTGCACGCTGTTATCAGATATAATAAACAAATTTCTAGCTGACGAGGAAATGTTTTGCTTACATATTCTGTCACAAGAAAATGCCCTCTTGATCTTGACACATTTAGAGCCTTCGCATTCAAAGAAACCATTAAGCTTAACATTATCTCGATGTGTATCAATTGTAAAACCATCTGCTTTATAATGACAATCATAGATTCTTGACATATTCATACAATGTCCTAGAGAGCAATTAAACAAACCCTTCAAAGAACTGCACTCTGTTCCATTATTACAATTGTGCCTTTTTAATTCGTCTGTATTTACAGGAGGACATTCTGAGGTTCTAAACGTTGTGCAGTTAATAAATTGTACTAGAGTTCCATTCTGTCTGGTGGTAGCGAAGAGTTGAGGGCAAAAGCCAGATGCCTTTGTGAGACACCACTCTCCACACGATGCCCAGCTGCAGTTATTGAGCATGCTTTTGTTTATTGTTTGGCACATCACCGGTTTTTTCTCAAAACCAGATCGGAAAGCTCTATAAGAAGGAATGTAAATAGCTACTGTTAAGTAAATTAAGGAAACGCAGCTAAATACGACGACTAATTGACAAAAGCAGATGCATCCACATATGCGTTTGTCTTGCTGAGGGATCATGCGGGGTTTGCACTTGTTTCTTCGGCCCATCTCTTACCTTACTACACTAGCTCACACTACATGGTTATGTCAAGAATCAGGCCACTACGTGCCGATCGACTGACAGGTCAGCGAAGACGCTCGCCGTACTACGTACTACTAACGTTGACGCCTCCCTTTAGAAATGCGACGCTCCTACAAGGGCGCAAGCGTACACGTTATTTCGGTGACATTTACAATTCAAATATATAATTATTGGTTTTTCGACCATCCACATTTACGATCTCCCACACACACACATATACAGTTTAGTGGATTTGTCTTTCTAGTGTCATTTCCACTTACAATTACCAATAAACTACGCACGGGTGGTTAAATTTAGATTCTATTATTCGATCGTAGGCAATAATTGCAAACGCAACATAATCCCCTGCAAGTTGTCTAACATTTGAACTTAATAAACGGGTTTTAGTTGCCGGTCATTACATTAAGGTTAAAAGACTACTATTCATAATGGGTAATTTAATATCCTTCTAATTTAGCCGTATTCTCTTACCCAATTATTTAATAGCAAGGCATTTAGCAAGTGCGTTAAATAAGCGAATTTGTATAACAATTTTCTCAAAATTTTAAAAACCCGATCTCCCTTAAATTTAGAAAAATTTAGTATAAGCTATAGCTTCTACAGGATGACATACGGCAACCGCCTATTAGACGCATTTAAGGAACTACTACTACCCCTCACGCAATTCCCATAAAGGGGTAGGCGCCCCACAGTGTCTGCTATTTCTTAACAATATTTCCCCATGCACTTCGGTCCTGGAATGATATTTTCGCTTCTTTTACATTCATGCATCTCCACATACACATTTTTTTATTACACAAACTTCGGAACAAAAAGAATTCGCATAACATTCGACCAAGCATTCCTGTGTCTTTCTCGACCTCTCTTACCATCCGCATGCTCTCTAAAAATTCTATTTTCCCTCAGATTTATTGAGTAGTACTGCATCGTCAACGTATAGTAATAGTATTCTATCTTCGGACATACTTCTATTATACATTTGTTTGGAGGTTCGGAGGAGAAGGAAAAACATGCTCCGGCAAGGAATTCCACAACTTGGAAGTCCTCGGGACAAAAGAGCGGGCATAACAAGATGTTCTATGTCTGGTGATCTGGACATGAAAAGGGTGCATTGGCTCTGTTCCCCTGGTAGATCTGTTGGGCGCAGCAGGTAGAGGAACTATGGAATAAAGCTTCTCTGAGCACTGCACGTGTAGATATCTATAAAAGAGAGAGAAGTCACCAACGGCACGTCAGTGGGCAAGGGATGGCAGCCTTTGGGTGAGGGTAGGGTCACCAATGAGACGTATAGCTCTCTTCTGAATAGAGTCCAGGATAGCGAGTGTAGAAGCGGCAGCAGCACCCCAGATGTGGGAGCAGTATTCGAGGTTTGGCCTTATTTGTGAAGTATATAAGATACAGAGGTTATCTGGTGAAAAATATTTGCGAGCCCGGAAGAGGAAACCTAATTTCTTAGCAGTCGCTTTTGCAATTGATGTGACATGTTGGTGTCAATTGAGATTTTGATCCACAGAAATGCCAACAAGTGAAAAAGACTCATTACTTTGAATACCCTGGTTGTTCATTGTGATGGTTCTAGGGCTGGTGTATCTTTTATGAGAAAGAAAGCAAGACTGAGATTTGGTGGGGTTGAATTGTACAAGATTTCTACTTCTCCAGTCTAATATTTCTTGGAGATCCACGGAGACAGAACCCTCCATGTGTCTGCGATCCTCATCTAATTGGGCCAAAGAGACATGCGTAGAATATTGTATATTTGAGTGGAGGGTACTGTCGTCGGCGTAACTGTGAATTGGGTTGGCTGTGCTAGGCTGTGAGGAGGTCATTGATGTGGAGAAGAAACAAAGTAGGCGCTAAAGCTGAACCTTGAGGAACTCCTGCATTAATTGGATATAGTTTGGAGGAATGGCCATCAACAACAACAGAAATGCTCCAGTTGTAGAGGAAGTTGGCTGTCCAGGTACAGAGTTTTGGTGGTAGGCCATAGGCCGGAAGATTATTAAGCAGCGCTGCGTGCCAGACCTGGTCAAATGCTTTGGATATGTCTAGGGCGACAACCTGGGACTCACCGTGTAGTTCCATATACTTGTTCCAAGCATGAGTAACAAAGGAAAGGAGGTCGGCAGTTGATCTGCGCTGACGGAATCCATATTACCTGTCGTGGATTAGACTGTGTTTTTCAAGAAATTTTAGTAATTCGGTGTTTATATACTTTTCCATCACTTTAGAGATGACTGAGAGGAGATAATTAGGCCTGTAGTTGCTAGGAAGCGCTTTGGATCCTTTCTTGGGGACGGGTTGTACTCGAGCAGTTTTATAGTTACTAGGGAATATGCCTCTATTGTAAGATGTCTGAAACAGACGAGTCAGGACAGGAGCAAGTTCTGGTGCGCATTTTTGGAGAACAATTGCTGGGATCTCGTCAAGTCCAGAGGCTTTCCTGGTATTAAGAGAAGAGAGCATCTTTCGTACCTTTTTAGTTTTGAAAATGATATCCGTCATTTTATTCGCGACATTGGGAGCTGTTGGTGGTTGAACATTTAGATGTGGGTTGAAAGTAGAATTGCCGGAGAACAACGAGGCAAAAAGTTCAGCCTTGCCCAGGGCGGTAGAAACAATTTCATCCCCTGAGACAAGAGGGGCATGCTGAACATCCCAAATCTTTCTCTCGTTCTACCAATAGTGCCCCAAATAGCGTACTCACAAAACTTATCGTTAATTTTTGCAACCAGTCTTGCTTTATATACTTTTATACAAGACCACTAAGCTAGCATTCTTCCACTCCACTTATACTTGACCTATTTTTATGCATACGATAAAGAGCCCGCATAGCCACACAACCAAATTTGATAATCCATTTTAACATCCCTTCATAAATTTTATTAAAACCTCCTACTTCTTCGTTCTTCAAGTTATTGATCGCTATTTTAATCTCATGCATTTCGACAGTGTCACATTATATCTGACGTTTAATCGTCAGACGGTTTTGATGATTCTTATTACTTCCATATAATTTCTCAACAATTTTTTCTCGCATTCTCTCACAGCGTTGTGTCTCCATCCTGCGTTTTCACTTTCTTGTTATCCACTTGCAAAACAATTTCTTATTCCCTTCTAAATTATTCTACATTTTCTTAGCGTCTCTCAGCTATAGTTATCGCTTACTATCACAAACTATTTGTTTGTACTCACTTTTCACTTCTCCGTACTCGGACAAACGCTTCTATTTATTTCAATTCTTCTATATGCTTCCTTTTAGTGAATTTTTGTATCAAAAATTCACCAATGAGGAGATCACGACTTTGGAATTTTGAAAACATTTCTTCAAATGAGCGCGAACAAGACTTATTAGAACCTATACCTCTTACAATTAACCCCCTTTGAGTGACAGTTGCAACAACCAAATTTTTAAACAGGAAGAAGGGGCTTGTAATATCTCATTTGAAGATCTCTTTCATCTCTACTCAAAAATGCTATGGTTCTAAAATTTATTGCAAAAATTAATAGTAAAAAAAAAGAAATTCATTTGATTGGTGAACTTTACAACACACTGAAAAATTAATAACTAATCGCGTTTCATTCTTGATAATGAAAAATAAAGTTAAAAGTAAAAACTCATCAATCTTAATGTAGAAGATGTTTAAAATGCATGCCTTGAACATCTTGGCAGCATCCTAAGCGCGAATTAAAATGTCTTCTAGCGTTAATCAACATCTGAGGTGTGACCGAGCTAAACGCAATCGTTGTTCTTCTTCTTAAGTTAGTTAAGTCGCAGGTTGAGTTTCGTATACCATACTTTTCACATATCCCCATAAGAAGGAAGTTAGTAGCCTACGACTAAATGATCGTGCTGGCTGTTCTACCAATCCTTGCGTCACTGCCCACTGATTTGAAAATATTAAGTCGAGGTACAACCGAACCTTGATTTGGTAATGTGCTGGTGCTTCCTCCTGCTGTAACAATATCACAGTCACTGGACTTGTGGGTTTCCCGGATCAATATATGAGTTTGCCAAAGTAAGCACGACCTTATTTTGAAGCAGTATTGAATAATTATCTTCATTCAAATTGCCATCAGTGAAAAAGCGAAAAATGACATGGTTTTCAACTATTCCTGCCCAAACATGAACCTTTTAAAGGTATTGCGTATGTTCTGCTCCCATCGAGTGTGGATTTTCTCTAGGCCAGTAGCGAAAATTTTGACGATTAGCATGGCCGTGCATTGTAAAAATGCATTCATCAAAACACAAAACATGTTTTCGTTGGATAGCATTGTTATCTATTATTTAGATCATTTGCTCACAAAAATACGTTCTTCTATCAAAATCGTCTTCCATGGGCTCCTGAGTTTGTATCAAGGGATGCATCTTATTTTCTTTTAATATTCGAATAATCGATTAATGACTAACATCCCATGTTGTGGCACACTCAAGCATTACATCTAATATCGTATTATTACCTAGTGCATTTTTTAAACATGCCTTACATGTCCAAAGTCGCGAAATTGATTTTTAATTTTACTAACTGTCCCTTGGGATGTAAGCGGCAAATCGGAAAATTTGTCTTCAAATAGGGGGGGCAACTTCGATCTGTGATCGTGTTTTATCTCTGGAACCAATCATGTCTAAAATTGTTATTTCATGCATTTATGTTAAATAAACCATGTTTCTGAATTGCAAACTGACAACTACTGTCATGCTTTTACAATTACACAGAAAGTTGTTAAGGCGTTTTACACAAAACCAACATTGCCAGATATGAAGAATGTTGACAACTTTTTATGTCTTATTTTTAATTGATACCGCGCAAGAAGGACACTGAAATGGTTTTTGCTTGCTTTCTCACTATCAAGAATGAATAGCGATTAGTTATTAATTTTTTAGTGTGTTGTTGCGGAGTTCGTTAATCAGATTATTTTTTTACTTTTAATTTTTGCAAGATGTTTTCAAACCATAGTATTTTTCCAAAGAGAATAAAGAGATCTTTCAAATAAGGTATCACAAGCTCCTACTTCTCGTTTAAAAATTTAAGGTTTGCAACTATCACTCGAAGGGGTGTAGGGGTGAAGTTTTCGCGTTGCAGGATGTCATTTCTTAATCTAAAATTCACGTATACATATATATATATATATATATATATATATATATATATATATATATATATATATATATACAGGGTGACTTGGGGTCGATGGTAGGTTAGACATTTACGAAGAATGGGTCTTTTGAATTATTTCGGAAGTTGGTTTATGGGTAATTGGTTCTGTTCTGTCTAACTAAAATATTTTCAGCGCTGCGACGTTGCCACCTATAACGAAAACTAACAATAACTTTGACATTTTAAATGAGACACCCTGCAAATAATTGCATTTTTCGCTTCACTATTGCTTTACGATTATTTTTGTATGATATTCCCCTATACCTATCTCCAGCGGTTTTCGAAAAATTAATTGTTTTCCTTATTTTTGTGCAAAACTGCGCGACAATTAAATGTTTATTACTGCGGTATGAACCTCGGTGGTTCAGGGGTAAGAACGTGTGCCTCTGAACCGAAGGGTACTGGGTTCTCTCCTTTCACTTTTTCAGTACAAACTGTAACATTTACATTAACCGAGGTTCTAGCACTGTATTTAAGCAAGTTAAATGTCTGCACGTTCCGACCTTCAGAGGGGGCGTAAAGCCGTCGGTCACGTGTCCATGCGATGTTGGGCACGTTAAAGATTCCTACCCTCCTTACAGAAAGGCAGGGGTTCGGCTAAATATTTAGGATAGTGAGGTGAAACTGCTCCCTGGCGTCGGTCATTGGCCGTAGTAGCGGAAATAGGCCGACGTTAAAGAAACAAATCACACACATTACTACGGTGGTTGAATTCGTAGACAGCTGAATATCTTGGTGTGGTTTACCAATGTCCTGTGTATTAGCTATGTCTAAGGAAGTTCGTTCTCCAGTATACAGTTCGTTCAAAATTTATGTGTTTTACCGTTAGATACAAAAACTGTGAAAAGTGAACGAAAAATTTACTAATGGAGAGATCTGTGTTTAAATATATATATATATATATATATATATATATATATATATATATATATATATATATATATATATATATATATATATATATATATATATATATATATATATATATATATATATATATATATATATATATATATATATCACACCGATAACTCAAATAAATAATGAGCCACTTTAAATAAAATTTGGTGAGTACCTTCCTTTTGCAAGTGGCTTGAATAAGTTCGTTATCCAGGAAAATCGGACCAATTTTTACGGGAAAATTTTTAGTTTTCTTTCGACATTTTTTTGAATCTTCGAAAATAACAAAGCTGTGGCAACCAAATTTGGCACTCACGTTTACGTTATCAAACTTACCATCCATGCCGAATTCCGATCTCTAAGTTAAAAGGAAAAAAAATATAAGCATTCAAAGATACAAATGTTGGGTGCCACCGATGACCAGAGAAACGCACAAAACCTAAATATTTTGAGTGGATAACAAAATCTATTGTATACTACAGACAAAGATTAAGTTTTCTTGACGCAAAAAAGTCAAGAAATTAAAAAAAAAAACTACTTTAAAATTTTTATAGTTGTTCCTTTTAAAATGTCAAAGTGGCGATTTTAAACGTCAAAATCTGCACTTTTTAGACGAACAACCTGAAATAAATACGGCTCCTGTAGAAGAAATTACATAAAAAGCGTGTTTTACAAAGCCTTAAGGTACAGCTTCAACCATCATTATCCTTGAGTTTACTAAAATTTCCGCAACTAGATGGCGGCAATTGCTTCGTGTCTTACCACTCACTGAGTGTTAAAAGGCTGGCTACCATAGCCGTATTACTTTATAGGTGTATTTGCGCTACTATTAGTATGCCGTACTCACGAGCTCTAATTAGAGCGAAACCGGTCTGCGGTTCTAATTGTGATGAGAATGCATCTAGCCTTACATATTTTGTCCCTATATTAGGGTAGAAATAGGCCAGGGTTAACAATTTACTAAATTGTTAGTTGGTTGTATACAGCCTCTATTTTTTAACACTTTGTGTTATTTGGAGCTGACGTGACAACATACTACTTGGTTCCGCAACTAGGTGGCAGCACGTGCTTCGTGTCTTACATCTCACTTAATGTTGGAAGGCTGGCTACCATAGCCATATTACTTTATAGATGTATTTTCGCTGCAATTAGTATACCATACTGACGAGCTCTAATTAGAGCGAAACTTTTCCGCGGTTCTAATTGTGGTGAGAATGCATCTAGCCTCACACATTTTATTATTGCATTACTGCATTTTTCATCGAAGTATAATGCATGCGTGTAAAAAAATGATATTGTGCATCGTTTTCGAGTTATTTCAATTGTTTTACAACTTTTCACATTTTTGGCACACGTCAAAAATTGTGATACGGTAGCTTTTACCAATAGAAATTGGAGTCCCGTGAACATTACGCATTTAGGGAGGGAGGGTTTTGTTTATATTATTCCTCAAAAAATCGAGATGTCATATATAGGCGATCTTAAATACTGGCTGAATTTGAAAAAGATTACATCACCGTAACTAAATTTGTCCAAATGTTTCTATTTTAGAAGTGAACGTCATGCCCTCTGCTCCAACTCCTGTATTATACCGCCTATAACTAAAGACTATATTTTTGGAAATATATACATTTATAATCGCATGCCATGATTCACGTAGTCATCAGTTTAACAAATTTTTTTCAGTTTTTTATTCAATTATATTAACCGATCAGATTATGGGATTCTTTAGCGAATTTTAGAGAGAAAATATGAAAATTTTAAATTAAGTTTGGTATAAAAAAGGTGGTAAATAATTAATTTGAGTATCTATAGATATTTCAATTTTTTTAATTGCTTCCACAAATGTCAAATGACACTTTAAAGTGACAGACTTAAATACTGTTCTTATTTCTGACAGCTTGTGACATGAAAATATGAGTATTTAATAATAATAATAATAATAATAATAGTAATTATAATCGCCTTTATTCACAGACCCACTTTACAACTATAAAGTGAACTATCAAGTAGACATTAAATTGACATTTTTCTGCTTATGTTTTTCTTTACTTACATTGGTTCAAATTTTCTTTTTTTCAATTGTAATTACACATTAGGTGCATAATTTTAATGTTACCTATTTTTTTAGCAAATTTTTGTATAAAAGTTATTGTAAAAAAATCTTTGCGAATTCATGTAAAAAATGTTTTCGAATTTTAGGGAAGAAAAGTTTGTATAGCAAATTTTCGTGTACATTTTTTAGAAATTTTCGTAAAAATATGTTTATGTGATTTGTGTGCAAGATTGGCCAGTTTTTGTAAAAATGACGTATTTTCATGTAACGAATTATTTGCAAATTTTCATATAAACATTTTTTTATGTCTGTCAAAAAGCTTTGTGTGAATAATTATATCTTGGCTGGAGTAGTTTTTCTGTAAACTGCTTGGGTAGGTTCGTTGGCCAGGAAAGTCAGAGCAGTTTTTTTTTTGATAAAATTTTTAATATATGTTCAGCAAATTTAGGTACTTTTTCAAACAAAAAGTTAGTTTGATGAAATACGGTGCATTGCCTCTACTATAACGGTTATGATATCTGCTACATCTGCTGTATTTCTTTAGAAAAAACATATTTACCATTAAAAACAGTTCAATGAAAACTCGCTACCATAACGCACTTTCTGCGTCCAGACCTTTTTAAATGAAACACTGTATATTATCAAATGTCCTGAAAGACAATTAAAGTTCCTTTTTAATGATGTATCATGTTCCTATACCAAAATAATCAGGTTTTCGAGATAAAAGCAAGCTTCATTTGTTGTAAATCGGGATACATTTCAATGAACCTTCTGCATGTTCTTGCTATAATTTGATCACATTTGCCATGAAGAATAAACAATTTCATCAAAACTTCCTTTAAACAGTTATTGCGTATCATTTTGATCCTTTTGAAAACAAAATTTCGTTAAGAACTCTCAAACGGTTTATTATTATTGATGCACTAATTGTCAAATAAATTTTCATAATGACATGCTCCATGACAAATCATACTATAATACATACAAAATATGATAAACTAATCCGATATTTAAAGAAATCTGCTATTATTTCGGAAACCTGACTATTTAGGTATAGAAATAAACTTGAATTGTCTTTCATGATACTTGATAATACACAGGTGTTCCATTAAAAAAAAACGCTTTTCACTATTTATATATCTATTGGTAAAGTCACAAGTTTTGAACGAACCTCTGTAATGGACAATGAATTACCTTAGACCTCAGCCATGCACAGGATACTGGTAAACCACATCCAAAATTTTAGCTCTCTAAGAATCCAACTACCGCAGTAGTAAACATTTAATTGAAGGTATGTTTTGCACAAAAATAAGGAAAACAATTAATTCCTCGAAAACCGCTAGAGATAGGTATAGAAAAATAATCGGAACGGAACAGTGAAGAGACAATAATGCACAGGTGTTTCATTTAAAATATCTAAGTTTTCCATATGTGTTACGGCAGCGCTGAAAATATTTTAGATAGATAGATCAGAACCAATTACCCAAGAAACCAAATTTCCAAAATAATCCTAAATCCCATTCTCCGTAAACGTCTAACCTACCATCGACCGTCAGTTACCCTATATATACAGGTGTCCCACGAATTTGGACGGTTAGCAATATATCAGGAACTATTCAGATTTGAGAGCTCAAAATTTCTAGGGGTATTTTTTATATAATTATATGTTTAAAAAATAGTTATAGCTTCAGATCGTTTTCGGTTACACCGGAACTGAACACCAACTTCATTATTTTAAATATAACACTCTATACATTATTATATTTTTGTAATCCTTGTCAAATTGTAATATGACGTTATGTACCATAGTTGGTACTTGTCTCTTAAAATTTCCAAAATATGCCGACCTGACGACAAAAATTGACATCTGAAAAGGTTTAATAAAACTGTTTTTGTTAACTGAGTTTTATCTTTTTACCTACAATTTTATTTCATATTAATGCTGAAATATTGCTTGACGTTAAACAGTTGATAACCCCTGATAAAATTATACAGTAGTGTGCTCCTAAAACATTACTAGGTTTTAGAAATTGCAAGCAAGCGTAACTTGATTTTTTCAATGAAACAGCCTCTATATTATTGCATATTTGAATTCTGCGTTTAATTCTCGACGGAAATATTTGAAATTGTTTTATATTATGTGTGCGTCTTAAATTAATTATTCCTCTCCCGGAGGTCTGAATGGAGGGGTATTTTACCCCCGGAATGTTTTGTACAAGGAGGAGCCATCATCATTTTTGCTTATAAGGGAAACCGACTCATACACTAGAACCGGAAATGTCCGTTGGGACTTCACTGGCCCCTTGATGTAAGGGGTGGTACCTCCTCGGGAGTGAAAAAAATCCTTTACTATCACGTAAAGAAAAATTCCACTACCACCTACCATATTGCAAGTATACCACACCAGCCAACTATTCAAGAGCTGACCAGCTCTAGAACTTGCTTATTTGACACAGTAAATCCTTTTTTTTGTGAAGTAGAAGTTGCGGGCGCTGGGGATAAGAGGCACTTGCAAGGACCTTCTGGTTTTTTATCTCACGAAGAGACAGTTACTTGTAAAAGCGAATAATATAAATTCCCAAAGATATAGTGTAAGTATGGGCACACCCCAGGGAAGTCTCATTGGTCCACTTTTGTTTACACACTATGTAAACGATTTGCCGCAATTTACGCAAGACAGAAAAGTATTGATGTACGCCGATGACACTTCTATTGCTATCTACGGCAAGACGGTGGAGGAAACGGAATAAAATTAAAATCCGTAGTACAGTCCTTTGATGAATGGTGTTATACAAACTGATTAATTATAAACTATGACAAGACCTTTTCTTTTGAATTCCATAACTGCCACCGAAGAAAGAGAAAATGCGGCAGCACTATCTTGGCGAACGGAAAACCGGTGCAATTCAAAAAGGTGACAAAATTTTTGGGTGTTGGAATTGACAGTAGGCAGTTATACCTAGACCAGATTGATTACGTGTGCAAGAAATTAGGTTTCGCGTTTTGGGCAATTTTGATGCTTAAAGATTAACCTCCGATCATCTGCTGAAAGTCTATTACGTCTGAGTTACGGTCTCGTTATCTGGAGCCAATCCTCGGACTGTCATAGAATATTTGTGCTACAGAAACGAATACTGAGATTAGTATACAATCTACCTTATGGGCATTCTTTTCGTGACATCTTTAAGCAAAATAACATTATGACGTTAACGCCAGTATCCTTGTTCCATCTGTTAACTTATATTCTTAAAAACCAGAGAAAATTTGTCATCAACTTGGATTTTCATGGATACAACACTCGAGAAAAAGATACTTTTCACCTGAATAATTGTCACCGTTCTTTTTTAAAGAAGTCGCTATGTTATGCAGATTGCGTGTTCTACAACCAGCTGCCTTGTTCTCTGAGGGACACAAATTGTGCAAAAAATTTAGAAAACAGCTGAAGGTTGTTTTGATTACTCATGTTTTTTACAGTTTAAGTCAATTTTATGAAGATGCACCGCGAATTTATGTTTTTCGTTGTGATTTTAAGCTCGTTATGTCTTGGATTTTTGGGCACGTACCCTTGTGATCAATTGTGATACGTTTTTAATCTTGTAACCTTTATGATTTGTCTGATTTACAATCCTTGTAACTAATGTAAACTATTATTATTATTATTATTATTATTATTATTATCATTATCATTATCATTATTATTATTATTATTATTATTATTATTATTATTATTATTATTATTATTATTATTATTATTATTATTATTATTATTATTATTATAGACTGTTGTGAAAGTTGCATTGCAAAGTATTCCAGACCTGGGTGCCGCTGAGTGGTTTTAGTTTGATGGAGCACCACCGCATAGCACTCGAAATGTTGAAGACATTTTAGAGTGTATGTTTGAAGATAATGAGCTCTTTAGATGGCGAGTAAGATCACCTGATCTAACTCCTCTGGATTGTTTTGTCTGGGGTTGTATCAAGAACAAGTCTCCGACCACAGAAGAAAATATGCGATCTAGAGTAAGCGAGGCATTTAATTCTTTAACAAATGTTGAATGACAGTCATTTATTAAAAAGAATTAATAAATGTCTGGAAGTCGGCGGTAGTGTTTAAAAACCAATTTTTTGAAAGAATATTACGTTTACATATTTTGGCCTGATGTATTATTGTTCAATGTTTAGTTTACTTTCAGCCATCTCTTTATTATTACGCGATTTGTTGGCCATGTATTGTTAGAGCTAATGAACAAAGACATTAGAGTTTTATCACTGTGTTTTGATGTCATGATGGAAGTCAGAATGATAGCAATAGTAATCTATTTATCATAACATTATCGTTACACAATGTGCTTCACAAAGAAAACTTAGCTTGTACTTGTAAAAATAAAATTTAAAATGTATACATCTCAAAACTAATCTGTTAATCTTTGTTGTCATAACTATCACATAGGTAGCAATAATAGAAAACAGTGTCGTTACTCAAACCAAAAATAAGGAATTTAAAACAGCGAAGTATCTATTTTTTAAAATTCACTATAACAATCCACTATTTTTTGGGAGCAAATTCAAATTAAATAAATAATATTGTGTTTCAATGTATTGCATCAACGTTCTGAATTAACATTTGACTAATACCAATTTGTTTCCAAAAAATTGCGTAACTGTTTATGAAACAAGTTATTTTTTTCTTAGAGTTAGAATTCGCCAAACATGGCAAGTTGATGTAAGCGTTCCATGGCAATCTCATTACGGACACTAGTTTGATAGCTCTGGACACATTAAACTAGAAAAGGTTGTTTAATTTTCCCCATTATGTACTTGTCAGAATATTTCTTAATATACCACTGGTCAAAACTTTTGAAGTAAAAGTATTTTTCCAGAGTAGATGCATTTTTCCTCGTCGATTTATTTTATAAAATAAAAACAAAAACGGGGTCAGATATATAAGATTACTCAAATTGACAAAATAATGAAATATTTTGGTTAAGACCCAAAAATAATATAAAACCGTATAAAACATTTCCGCCGAGAATTAAATGCATAATTCAAATATGCAGTAATATACAGGTGTGGGGTCGAGGAGTCGGGGGACAAAGGACTCCAAGGGGCAAGCTGAGGAAGTGGAAACCACAACAAGAGCTTTCGATTAAGCTTTCCCCAAGACCGTCATGCGCGGTGAAGAGCCGCATCCTACACGAAGTTACCCTGATTATAACTAAACATGACGGATCTAGACGTGGAGGTGGAAAAAAAGTTCCCCCAATCCACGGTGTCACGTGACCCGTGCCTAGGAATGGATGGCACCAGGGTGATGGTGTCGTGAACGGAACCTCTGGAGTACCAGGAAACCATCCAGAGTAACCCGCTTTGCACCACACAGGGGGCTCTGATGGTGTGGACAGTATTTCCCCCCATTCTCGTGGGAACAACATGAAGAAGAGAGACATAAACAAAACCAAAACAAATGAGGCTTGAGGAGTTGCTTCGACTACAGACTCGTGCCTTGAGTCTATTCCGGCAACGGAGACGAGCCAGGGGGAGAAAGCATCCGCGGACTCTGGAGGTCTCACGACCGACGTAGATACGGGGGATCAGAGGGTAGATTCGGCCACGGACCTGTCCCTGACACCCAAGCTGGAGGCTGGGTCCCACTGGAGGGCGGCGAGGTCCACGGAGTGTGGGGGCCCCTCCACCAGTGAGGACACTACTGCAGGGGTAGAGGAACTGTCCCGGCAGTCCAAGCGTCTTTCCGAGGCGCAAAGAAAGAAGCTCCGGAGGGCGTAGAAAATGGACGTGGACGATCGACAGACCTGTAAAGGCGCAAGAGGGGAGTGCGAGTCAGAAGAGGCCGCGCTCGGGATCTAGCACGCCTACTACAGACAGACGTCCCAAAAGGGCCAGGGCTAGAACAGCGGCGTAGACTGGCTTGTATAAGGAGGCTGCGGAGGGCCACAGGATGGCGTCTTTCAATCACCGCCATACCGAGGCTACCAGGGGAAGGCGGACCTGATCCAGACTGCGGTGGTAGCTGCAGTGGACTCTCTTCAAGAAGGGGAGAGCCCGCCTCAGTTCCACCGGGCGCGCCTGGCGGGAGGCATCCTCTGGATAACCTATGCCGGCCCGCAGTTGCGAAATTGGCTGCGGAAAACGATTGGGGGCCTCAGTAAGATTTGGGTGAGGGCCGACTTGAAAGCCGTCGAGACCAAGGAACTCCTAAAGAGACGCAAGGCCCTCGTACGGATCCCGGACACTGTCCCGCAAGAGACGGTGATCAGAAGACTAAAGATCCAGAGCACTGAACTGGGGACACAACACTGGTCGGTTGTAAGCAGAAAGGCAGAGAAGAAAGGGCAGACTCTCGCCTTCTCGATCGACCAGGCTTCTTACAGAGCCCTGGAAGGAACCTCCTTCAGGGTATTCTGGGGCCTAGGAAGGGTTATCTTCCGCCCACTGGGGAAGCAAACGGGGATTGATGGGATTTCGGTTCCTTCAGGTCAACCTGCAACACAGTAGGGCAGCCACGGCCAGCCTACTGATGGTTCTGAGGAACACGGATTTGGCCCTCAACCGTACTCCTATAAAGGAGATATCAAGGGACTCGGCGAAACCGCTGGAAAGCTCATCTACAGCAGATCCGGCGAGAACCCGAGGGCCTGCATTTTTGTCAGGGAAGGGATAGAGTTTCTGCCATAATGAATTTTTGTTCCAGGGACCTGGCAACGATCAATCGATCTCGATTGCTTCGCGGATAATTTGGTTTTGAAGTTGTAAACCGGGGTTATTGTTTTGGCATTGTCGAAGTTTATTGTGTGCCCTGTATGAATATGATGCATGGCCAGGCCCACAAGGGGTCGGATTTTCTAACTGCGAGGGTGTGTTAATATATTCTAGAATATTCGTATAGAATATATTAACCCATGGCGCTGGCCATGCATCGTATTCATACAGGACACAAAATAGACTTCGATAATGCCAACACAATAGTCACGGTTTACAAATTCAAAACCAGAATTATCCGCGAAGCAATCGAGATGGAAAAATTTCCCGATTGTTAAAATAAGAGAGATGATGGTCTTCGTCTTCCGATTACTTGGAAACCTATTATATCTTCATTATACACACACAAAAAGACAGTAAATTCAATAGACAATTTTATTGCCACATTACCTAACTCAACAAATACCTTCAATCCTATTAACTCTTTAAGTACCGTGACAAAAGCTATTGATTCAACAAATACCTGCAATCCTCTTAATCCTTTAAGTACCGCGACGAAACCCCGTGACTTAATTGACCGTGACCCGACTCATTACACTGATAACGAATCAGGTAGACGAAACGATACATACAATACAAGACTTGCAACGAACTGCCAGATCTCTCTTAGGCCTAGGGTTGAACACACTGAGACCTTAGAGACGATCTCCGGCGAGATTTAGGACGTAGGCAGATTGAGGCCCCATAATCGACCTACAACAACCCAGCCCACTTTTGTACACCACTCTAAGGAGTAGGCAGATTGAGGCCCTAGGGTTCATGTCCTTACATATTTCCTTTACCTCTTGAAAATGGCTCCGAAACGTCGAGTTTTAATAAAGTCTGGATGCGGTTCAACCCGAGAACCAAGTATGTTATATATATATATATATATATATATATATATATATATATATATATATATATATATATATATATATAATATATATATATATATATATATATATATATATATATATATATATATATATATATATATATATATATATATATATATATATAACCTACCTTTGTCCACCGTTGTAAGGATAGGCAGATTGAGGCCTTAAAGTTCATGTCCTTACATATTTCCTTTACCTCTTAAAAATGGCTCCGAAACCACGAGTTTTAATGAATTCTGGACGCGGTTCAACCCGAGAACCAAGTATGTTTTATATATATCTCTCACACCGACAATTCAAAAATAATGGGCTGACTTTTATCAAATTTGGCAGGTACTTTCCTTGAACAAGTTTGTTAATCATAAAAAACAGACAAGTTTTCCCAGAAAAATGTTGTATTTTCTTTTAAATTTTTTTCTGTATCTCTGAAAGTAACAAAACTATGACAACCAAATTTGGTAGGTCGGTTTATATTACAAAAAATCATCTACATACTAAAATGTTGATTTATAGGATAAAAGAAAAAAAAGTTATAAGAATTAGATGAAAAAAATTTTTGATGCCAGTGGAGGTCACAGACAAAAATATTTGTGTATTAAACAAAATATTTTAAATATTACAGACAAATATTATTTTTGCTGGCACATATATACTGTTCGTAAAAATGGGTAGGTCATTTCTATAAAAATTCGCTACCACAACACACCTGTTGCTTCCAGACTTTTGTATCATCCACAGATTTATTTACTTTTTCATTTCACCACGCATTCCTTTTAAAACATCAAATTTCTGCTTCACTGCGTTCCTCTGTTGCACAGCCAATTATTAGATTTTCAGGGTCGTTCGTGCAGTTTGCACATTGCAATCACAGATGAATTCGATCAATACTTGCAACCTAGTGATCCTTTTTTACTAGATAGACATATAGATCCTTTTTCTCAGGTCTTAAATGTACCTCAGCTTTGATTCTAATTTGTTTTTATTGTTACCTCACCAGCCTCTTTGTCCATCCTTGTGTCAGTTTTATCTGAGACATGGTAAAAAAATGGTCTGGCCCACACTCAGCACCTGATATTTGTTACCACAGCGCGCAGTCTCTCATCATACGCAATGCATTAATTGTTGTTGACCTTCCTTGGTGAAAACGTTCCATACTAGATAAAGAGGTAAAGACTTTTTTCCATGACAACTCAAAATAAAAATCTGGTGCTACGTTGTGGTATTTTGATCAAAAAGTTCTTTAAAAATTGATATATAATTGTAAGATGACGTCTTTAAAATGTCTATGTGATGTATGTTAACATTTAACATGAAAATAAAATCAATATACAACAATAATTAGTATAACAGCAATTATAATAGATTATTGCAACTATTTTTAATATAGTTGGATGCATTATGTTTGATATATAATTAATTAGAAAAATAAGTTTCTGAGACATGAGAATTCATGAAATAAATCTGCTAACTTAAAACAAGGCAGTTGTTGTCGTGTTTGTGCCTTTTATTTCTAAAGTTTCAAAAAAGTCAAGTTTGCGCTTATCATTAGAAAAGTTTAGTGGTTCTGTTCGGTTCTTTACTCTGGTCCTATGTTCAGATAGATACTATGTTTTGCAAATGTAGATTTGCCAGCGTGGTTATCTCTAAATACAGAAATATGCTCTTTGTATCTGGTATTAAAACGTTTAGATGAGGACCTCGGTGGTTCAGTGGTAAGAACGTGTGCCTCTGAAACAAAGGATACTGAGTTCGATCCCAGGGTTCACTTGTTCGGTACCTACTGTAAGATTAAAATCAACTGAGCTTGTGACATTGTATTTGAGAAAGTTGAATATCTGCACGTTCCTCCCTTCGGAGGGGGCCTAAATCCGTCGGTGCCGTGTCTATGCAATGTTGGGCACGTTAAAGATCATTACCCTCTTTACAGGAAGACAGTTTGGCAAAATTTATAGGATAGTGAGGTGAAACTGCTCCCTGGCGTCGGTGATTGGCGATAGTCGCGGAAATAGCCCGACGTTAAAGAAACAAAAACACACACACGAATATTAAAGGGAATTTTAATTAATCACAACTAATAACAGAAAACTTTTTTAAATTTTGCGAACATTCACCCCTACTGTTTGTATAGATTATGTAGCTTTCTCGATTATGTTTCTAGATTCGCTATTTTTTTGCACCTCTAATTTATGAAGACTGCGTTCTCCTATACGAGGGTCGATCAATAAATGCACGTTTTAGGAATGATGGTAAAAGTTCTTCACAAATATAATTTTTATTTTTCAACGTAATATTCTTTTAGGGGGATACACTTTTGTCAACGTTTCTACTATTTATTTTACCCCTACAAAAACATAATTTGTCAAACTCGTTAAAATACGTATTTGTCTCGGCGATAACCTCCTCTTCTGAGCTGATATTTTCCCCGAGCCAGGTTTTCATGTTAAGGAACAGAAAGAAGTCCCAGGAAGGCAGGTCGGGCGAGTACGATGGGTGCTGCAGCACTTCGTAATGCAGTTTATGCAATTTGGCCGTGACAATTTCAGATGAATGTGCTGGTGCGTTATCGTGGTGAAACAGCACATTTTCTTAGCCAAATAGGGCCGCGTCTCCTTCAACTTCATATCAAATCGGTCATGATCGTTCTTCTTTTCTGAAGGAAGTCCATTTGCATTATTCTCTTCGAGCCCAAAAAAATCGTGGCCATGACCTTTCCGGCCGATGTCTTCACGTTCTTTGAAGCAGATTTTCCTGGAGAAATTCATTGTTTTGACTGCCGTTTGGACTCTAGCGTATAATAATGTATCTAGCTTTCCTTGTCGCAAAAACTCTTGCGAAGTTTGCGTAAAGGGGTGCAAACACTGCTTCGATATTGATAGCTGTATCCTTTTCTTGTCCACCGTGAAGAATAGCGGCACCCATCGGGCCGACACCCTTCTCATATTTAATTTATCACGTAAATTTATGCTTGCCGTTCCGTACGACACGCCTGCGGCTTTAGCTACTTCGCGCACTTTAGTTCGACGATCAGCGAGAATCGTGTCGTGGGCGTTTTCAACGATTTCCTCGGTAACCACGCCTTCCGGGCGGCATGAGGCTCCTCATCAAAAACAGATGTATGAAAACATTTAAATTCGCTGAACCAATATTTCATGGTTGCCATAGACGGTGAATGGTCTCTATAGACAGCATCTACTGCGCTTTAATTTATTTGCATGTCTTCCCATCCAAAAATAAAAGGAAAATTACAGGTAGATACTGCACTTTTTTCATTTAATCGAGAAACACGAAACACGTGTGATACAACTGAATGCCAAGTAAAAACTAATCGATGAATCAGTCTGAAATTTAGTGTGGTGTCGTTTGAAAGATGACAGTAGACGGCGAAAATGCCAACTTCCATCAGCAACGCTACCTGTCTTTAAACACAGGAAGTTATTGATTGACGCACGTACTATAGCGACACAAATGCCACCCTTAAAGGCACCTTCAAAGATATGCGGCTTGCTATTTCTATCTCTTTGTATCTAAGAGAAAAAGCAATTTCAACACATGAAGAGAGTAATGTGTGTGTGTTTGTTTTCTTCCTTTAATGTCTGTCTATATTCGCGAGCATGGCCAATCACCGACGCCAGGGAGCAGTTTCGCTACACTATCCTGGAAATTTTGCCGAACTCCAGCCTTTCTGTAAGGAGGGTAGGTATATTTGACGTGCCTAACATCGCATGTATAGGGGACTGACGGCTTTACGCCCCATCCGAAGGGCAGAACGTGCCGAAATTCAACTTGCTCGAATACAATGCCACAACCTCAGTTGATATTAATTGTACTGTATGCACTGAAGGAGAACCCTGGGATCTAACCCAGTACCCTTCGGTTCAGAGGCATACATTCTTACCACGGAACCATCGAGGCTCTAAAGAGAGTAATAGAAACATTTACATCTTTACAACTACACAAGCTATGAAAATCAGTTTCGGTATGTATGCTAACATTATTATCAGCATAACTCAGTCATGTTTTTTTTTAAGTGACATTTATAATATAAATAACATGACTTTATCAATAATATACATATCATACAAATATTATTACAAAATGAAGGTTTTTTAGTGAATTTTCGTAGAAAAAATTCACTAATGGGGAGATCCCGACTTTTGAATTTTGAAAAAATTTTTGCAAATAAGCGCGAACTAGGATCCCTATAACCCATATCCGGGGTCAGTTTCAATTTTTATATGTTTATGTATATATATATATATATATATATATATATATATATATATATATATATATATATATATATATATATATATATATATATATATATATATCACATCGATAACTCAAAAAATAATGGGCCGATTTTGATAAAATTTGGCATGTTCTTTTGTAAATGGCTTGGATACAATAGTGCATAATAGTCCACGGTAACAGTACATGTCATATTCAACTGACAAGTTCGTTAGTCAGGAAAATCGGACGAGGTTTTCCGGGAAAATTTTGAGTTTTCATTCGAAAAAAATTCTTATCTCAAAAAATAATGGGCCGATTTTAATAACATTTGGCATGTACCTTTCTTTTGTAAATGGATTTGACAAGTTTGTTTTCCGGGAAAAATTTGAGTTTTCATTTGGAAAAATTTTTTTTCTTAAAAAATAAAAAATCTATGATAAACAAATTTGGTAGGTAGGTTTACGATATAAAAAGTAAACTATACACCAAAATTTAGATTTCTATGTTACAAGAAAAAAAAGTTATAATAAAATATTTGGTGCCAGATCATTTTTATGAAAATTCACTACCATAACGCACTTGCTGCGTCCAGGCTTTTTACGTTCGTGAAGTCTAACAAGTTCCTACTCTACTCAACCAACGAAGCCGAAATACACATAGTTATAAAAATCATGATTAAAATTTTAATCATCCCAACATCAAGAAAGAAAAAAAGATGCACATGCGCAGACCTGTCCTACACTCCCACAAATCCAGTACACTACCTTAGAAACTAACAGACAATTTCTGTCAAAAGACAAAAATTCTTTCAACTTATATTTAACAAATGGGGTATGCTTGTCAAAAGTGGACTTTAGAAAGTTATTAAAAATGTAAAGCTTTTGATCAATATTCTGCTCATTTAGCAACTGATACTAGTCCCGAAGGGCTAAGTCACAAATGAAATCATTATAACTGAAATTTTTAAAACACCTATATGTTATATTCTTCGACTGAGACCTGATCTTAACAGAAGAAATGTCACTGTAAACTAGTCGGTGATCCGATATTTGATCAGCGTTAAGTGTACCAAAATTATTAACAACCAAAGATTGTGAAACAAAAATGGGGACAATAAGTGTAGAAAATATATTTGTAATTATTGTGGGTTCGTTAATAATCTGAACTAAATAATAAGCATCTAAACAAGACTTGGAGACTACTTCTCCGATTTAACTGCATTGACCAGTTGCACCAAGTAAGGGCCACAACAATCAATGAATCTAAACAAGAACTTACAGAATTCGCTAAATTAAAGAAATTAACAAAATCACCAAGAAATATGATATAATCAAACAGTTACAGTTTGATGGACTGTAAAAGACACCAAAAACATACACCATGCCAGAGATGCTTTCCCTGAAAATAAACAACTCAATAGAGTTATCAAATTTCGCACCAAAAATTACTCTGGAACGGCAAATAATCCCTGGCATAAATTGCAACACCACCACCTCTACCCGCAGGTCTGTCACAACAAAATAATTAATATCCAGGCATAGAAAGAGCATCCTGTGGTACATCAGCACCAAGCCAAGTCTTAGTGATCATCACTAAATCAAAATTATTTTGTCGAAAAACCGCGACAAAATCATTGAAACCGGTAAACATGGACCCCATATTTAAATGTACAATTTTTATAACAGTTATTGAATAATAAAAAACCATCTGGATGCAGCAAGTGCGTTATGGTAGTGAATTTTCATAAAAATGTTTTTAATAGCAAATATGTGTTTTTGTTTTTCAGAAAGCAGGCATCAAATTTGGTTACCAGTACAACCTATATAGTAAAAACAATGTGCCATGTTTCATCAAAATAACTTTATTGTTTGAAAACGTACAGAAATTTCCGAAAGTAAACTTAAAATGTAACCGAAAAAATCCGTTTCTTGGTCAACCTTATAGATTAATAGCAAATTGAGTTTTTCAAATATGAAGCATTTAATCAAAATTCGCTACCATAATGCACTTGCTGCGTCCAGAATTTCTTAACTTACAAACACGCATTATATTTCGATGGAAAATGCAAAAATTATAAGGCGTTTTCCACTAAAAAAAATTATTATTTGTATCACCAACGACTTATGGGCCAGCCTGTGATGGTAGCAATAATTTTTAAGGTGTAACTCAAGACACCGTATAATTAATGTATACAATATTTTTTCATATCTTGTATAATAACGGATATATTGAGCTTTATTGATTTTTTACGAAAATTCTACAAAAATTATATACCATTAAACGATAAATTCTATAGCTAAGGCTACTGCCAAGCATCAGAGAAAGGGTCTATTTGAAATGAATTTTCTGGAAATATTTTAGTAAAATGAAGGACGATGACGGTTGAAACTAAGACTTCAGGGTTTGTAAAACATTCTTCTTAAGACATTTTCTTTCCAGAGCCCGTATTAGATTCAAGTTCTTTGCCTAAATGTTGCGAATTTTGACGTTTTAAATTGTCACTTTGACGTTTTGAGGAAAACTCCAATTTATTTTTATTTAAATGCCGATAACTTTTTTGTCTTTTGACCTACAGAGCTAAATTTTGGTAGGCATCTCACCTATAATGACATAAACCAAATTTGGTTGCCCTTACTTTGTTAATTCCGGATATATATTTTTTTGAAGGAACCCAAAATTTTCCGGGAAAACTTGGGCCGATTTTCCTGACTAACGAACTTATCCAAGCCATTTGCAAAAGGAAGGTATTCACCAAATTTAATCAAAATCGGCCCCTTAGTTTTTGAGTTATCGGTGTGATACATACATATATATATATATATATATATATATATATATATATATATATATATATATATATATATATATATGTATATATACATATATATATATATATATATATATATATATATATATATATATATATATATATATATATATATATATATAAACATATAAAAATTGAAACTGACCCCGGATATGTGTTCTGGGGGGCCTAATTAGCGCTCATTTGAAGAAATTTTTTCAAAATTCAAAAGTCGGGATCTCATTAGTGATTTTTTTTAAAGAAAATTCACTAAAAATTCCTAATCTAGTAAAGGAAAGCTCATCAGTGGAATTCACCATCAAAAGATAAACAGTCGCAATATCACAGACATCATAAAATTAACTTAAAATACATTTATATCAAAAAAATCACCTTGTTGACAACAAAACTGAATCAAATCTGAAATATTAACTGCAAAACTAAGCAAAATAATCTTATTTACAAATTTAACTCGTTTCCTCTCAGCATTTCTCTTAAAAATAACTAATAACACAGAAAATGAATTTATTCCTTGCTTTTAAGCGCGCTGTATATGACTTTCTTGCTTTATTTGAAAAAGTTTTACATTATGTCTAATGAGTGAGGTTTGGAACCCGTGATGAGCACTGATAAGTACAATTTAGAGAACCCAATTGATCACAATGCAGTTTTTGGAACTGACGATCGTTTCGCTAACAAAGTTAGCGTCATCAAAGGGATGATCGTCAGGTTTAAAAACTGTATTGTGACGAATTGGGTTCTCCAAATTGTGCCTGCTATGTCTAATACAATAAGTATAGTACTTGTGGTGTATCTTGCAACATAATATAGATAAGGTTTTATCCAAATGAACTTGACATTGGCGTTTCCAAATTTAATAAATAATATATAATAATAATATATTACATATTATAACATAATCATCCAATTCCTGTTAACATTACTTTGCTAATAACTGGGGGTTAAATCAGAAAAAGAAAAGCAGAATGACTAAAATTCATTTGTCTAGCACTTAACGACATCTGCACCAAACAATAAGCTTGTGATATTGCAGGTATCTTCCAACCAATTTAGATACGTTTTACCTCTGCTAGTACTTGTATGCAGTGTTCTGTTCAATCATTCGATCAATAATATAAGAAAGCTCTAAGCTTTTGCTTTGCGACAACAGATTCATTTATAAACAGAATTTTGCCTAACCACCCCTAAACTAAAGAAAATTGATCTTATTTACGCTAAATATTGTTACCGTAGAATCTAAATTTAAGCTTATTCTCAGTAGCAGCCTGGTTGAAAATTGCTTTTAGTGAATTTTCTTAAAAAAAATTCACCAACGAGGAGATTCTGACTTTGAATTTTGAAAAAATTTATTCAAATGAGTGCAAACTAGGATCCCTAAAACCCATATCCTGGGTCAGTTTCAATTTTTATGTGTTTATATATATATATATATATATATATATATATATATATATATATATATATATATATATATATATATATATATATATATATATATATATATATATATATATATATATATTACACCATATATGTATCACACCAATAACTCAAAAATTGATGAGCCGATTTTAATCAAATTTGGTGAGTACCTTCCTTCTGTAAATTGCTTGGACAACTTTGTTAGCCAGGAAAATTGGACAACGTTTTCCGGAAAAATCTTGGGTTTCCTTTCAAACAAAATTCATATCTCCGAAAATTAAAAAGCTATAGTAACCAAATTTGGTGCGCTGATTTCTGCTATAAAGAAAATCCTTGGTACCAAAATTCAGATCTCTAGGTGAAAAGGCAAAGAAATTACAAGCCTCTGATTAAAAAAGTTGAAACGTCAAAATTGATAATTCTGGTAGTCGTACATTAGCGCTTTACGAGTTAAAAATAGGGCTCGAAATGACTCACAGGCTCCTAGATCTGTGACTTAACCGTCATTTCATTAAAATATGATAAATGAATTTTAAACAAAAATTGGATGCTGTAAATAATTAAGACGTTATAAAATTAATATACAAGAGTATATACCTGTTAGTACATAAGTCATGTCGAGAATGGTTGAGAGGTAGAAGAAGCACTGTGATTTAATAATGGACTCCTATAACACGCGTTGTAATCTCAGTTAGTGACTTCAGTTTTTTACATTTTTTAAAGTTTTATTTCATTTTACCGTTATCTGATTAGATCGCGTAATTCCGATTAATTTTTTAGCGAGTTTTTGTATGACAAATTCAATTAGAACCAGATAAAAAATTGTAAGACTTAATTCAATTTGAATAGCCCATCTAGTCGTTTGTTATTGCCCTTACTTATCGAAACAGTTCCATACTTAATACAGCCGTAGACTTTTCCCGTGTCTTCACAAGTGCTGGTTCTTTTCTGCAATTTTCAATTTTTATTAAAATTATGGTGCAACAGAAGTTTGGTCGTACTGAATGTGGAAAAATTCGTAATTGTCAAGTTTACCAGGAAAAGGATTGCTCCTGACAGTTTCTTGAGTGGTTTGATGTCGTGTGGTTTAAAGCTCTCAAAGTCTGTATTACTTCTGGGAACCGTAATTAGCCACAATTTGAATTGGGGTTGTCATATTGAGACAGTTTGTAAAAAACTGAATAGTTCATTTTTTTTGCACTGAGCAGGTTGAGGGTTATCTTGGATACAGATATGCTAATAAACATTTATTATGCCCTGATTAATAAAGCCAAACGCCTTCAAAAGTATATATATATATATATATATATATATATATATATATATATATATATATATATATATATATATATATATATATATATATATATTATTATTATTCAATATAATAACATAAATTGTATGAATTCGGCCTCCTGTGTCCAGTTTGTTGATTGACTACTTTACTAAAGATACCAACAATCGGAACGTGGGAGTGTTGATAACCGAATTCAGGCAGAGGTAAACTTTCGGCAAGCCAGCAGTGAAAATGTTTTATTTTCTTTGAACCACCCTGAATCGTACAAGCTTAGTACCTCCACCGAATATATACACTGTTGTAGTCGGCAAACATTTAGAATTATTCATCCTCTGATGACGCCAACTTTTAGTGAAACGATCGTCAGGTTTTTAAAAATGTGTTGTGGGGATTCGGGTTCTCCAAGTGTACTTGTCAGTGCTCACCACAGCAGTGACAGCGTAGTATAGGTTGTCACCCAGGGCCGTTTTCTATTAAGCACCCCCAAAATAAAACCACAAATCAAATACGAAACGTGCTTACGTGACTTTATTTTGCTAAAATATTCGATCACATTATCAAAACTTACTTTCCTGTCCTTTTCAGTGGACAATATGGAAAGATTGGTAAGTCGCGCTTGGATCATTGTAGATCTTAAGTAAGATTTATCAATTTTAATTGTGAGAAACTTCTCCACCGAAACAAACATGATTAAAAAAAGACTGGGAACAGACTCTGAATAGTTCCATTGTACAATAAATTTCAGAAGCTCCAAGGTAGTCCATTGGACCGCTTCTTGGTAAGAAATGCTGGCGGCTTCTAAGTGACGCCTCAGTCGTAAAATCTCCAAAATAATGCCCTATGCAGAAAATTCATCGTAGATTTTTGTCAGATTTGGAACTATACCACAAAGTTGTTCTTCTGTTGACGTAAGCAGAGTTTTAGGCTGAACAACACCAAATGTTATGAGACTGTCATCCATTGCCTTGTTGCGATGGTTTAGTTCTCCGTAAAATCTATCAAGACATTCTAACAAAGCTCTCTGTAGCTCTTGTGGCAATGTTAGTCCAGTCTTGCGTTTTTGAAATCTCCTCCTTCCTCTTCTTTCAATCGAAATATCCAAGTCCTTACATTGTTCAGTTGCGTAATAAATAGCTCTTTCCACTATTTGGATACGTTGGTTCCGAAGAAAAATTTTTAGGGTTTTGATTTTTATGACACACTTTTCCAGCGATAGCCCAGATATTTGTATATAATTTTGTGTCTGGTTAACTTCTTATAGGACTTCACATCAAAAAGAAAGGTAGCATAAAAAACTTAAGTCACACAAAGTTGGTAAGAGTGTGGATGCTATTTCTCTTGTATCGGCGTTTTCTCTGCTGCTGCTGGGATCACATGTCTTCGAGTGTTGATACAAGTTTCTCAAAATTATTCTTCGGTGGTTTAACAGCGCCATGATGAGCACTCCATCTTGTCTCTAGTAATCTTTTGACCGATACGCCTACACTTTTCATTAGAATTTCCCATCGATGTGTGGATGACGAAAAGAACGTGCAAACTCTTTCTACTGTTCCGAAAAAAATTACACTTGAACTAACACTCCCGAAAGAGTGCACTCCACATAGATTTAGCGAATGATTAGCACAAGGCATAAACAACGCCTTAGGATTGTGTTCTTTGATTTTTGCTTGTACACCACCATGAGCTCTTGCCATGGTTGCAGCGTTATCATATCCTTGAGCCCGACATAGATGTATGTCCAAGTTATCACTCTCCAGTTGCGTAAGGATATTTTCAGAAAGTTCGACTGCAGTCTTTCCAGCTATTGGAAAGAAACCTAGAAATGATTCCTTTACTTCAACTTGGTCGCCTTCAATATAAACATATCTGATTACATAACTCATCTTATCAACATGTGATATATCTGGAGTGCTATCGAAAATAATTGCGAAAAATTTTGCATTTTTCCAAGATTTTCCAGTTATTAAAACAGGAGAGACGGTTCTCAGAATTCTCGTGTTGACACTGTAGGATTCAGTTTCCACCATGAATTAAACCCGTTAAGACTTAATCTTTTTTTAACAAATTCATATAATCTTGGATATATATTTCAATCCGTATAATACGTTCTAGCTCTTGATCACCTCTTTTGTTTTGGTCAATCTTACTGGATGCAGTATGTGTAAGTCACAGTTACGCGAGACAGTCTCCTTGAGATTCAAGAACCGGTTTAAGGATCCGGATCTTCCAAAAGATCCGGAGCCGGTGATCCGACTCTTCGAAAAGATCCAAATTTTCCATCTTTACTGACTGTGATGTTTGTTTTAATTGACACATAGCACGGCGGAGCGGATACGGCGCGGACGGAGGGAGGGACCGAAATCACTTGCCCTTCCACCCTCGCCGTCCTCGTCGGGCAGTTGCACCAGTGGCTGGCTACTAAGCTACTCGAGTGAGTTGTCACCATGTTGTCACCCCTTGGTGCTTGGCACCCGGGGCGGACCCCCCCCTCCTTTACGCCGCCACTGCATCACAGGAAGATTCATAAGATTATTAGTCGGATTAAACGTTTGTCCTGTATGTATATTATCAAAGTGTATTTTAAGTTCTGTATTGATATTATTCATAGTAAGTGTTGATAAATAATTATATTTTCTAACTGCAAGGGTGTGTTTGTATATTTTGTAGGGAATATTGTTGTTCGTTTGTTCTCTATAATTCAGGAAACAATTGGAACAAGGAATTCTGTAAACTCTATGTAGTCCGGTCAATTTAGACATTCGAAGGTGCATAAAATCCCAACAAGCTGAAAATCAGTAAAATTGTTCAAAATATAATTATAAATATAATTTAAAAGTTCCCCATCATTCCCGTGTATGGAATTTTTTTTATTCAAGGTCAAACGTCAAAAAAATGAGTTTTTCGCAATTTTCAGCAAAACGGTAAGTTTTATCATAAAAGTACTTCAGACAAAAGATCATAAAATTATCTATAAAAAATGTATTAATACTTTTTTTCCTACGAGCCACGGTTTTTGAGATAAAGCGATTCAAAACGTTGTAAAAGTTGTTATCGTCATAATATGCACACGTTTCCACGCCACCTATGAGGTAGTGTACTTAGCACTTTTTTTTTAACGTGGTTTCCCCAGTAGGCCTACTCCACGGGTCAGTTGTGATCCTGTTTAATTTGAAACTATTGCAAAATAACGGAAATTTTCAAAGATTGGAAAAGATAAAAGCGATGTAAATTAAAAAAAAGTGGTGAAGTTCATTCGCCTGATTCGTAACTTTCAAATTATTGTTCTTCTTCTTGATCTTCTTCTTGTTCTTGTTCTTCTTCTTTTTTTTCTCCTGCTTCTTCTTCATCTTCATTTTGGATGTAAGTAAATTGCGTCAATAGCGATGTATCGCATGACTCTTCGTTGGAATCAAACGAATCCTCCACTGTTGGTGCTTCAACATTAGAGCACGACCGGCCTTGACAATTTGTGCATGACAGAGAACAAAACAGTCCGACTTTTTTGCAACCACATTTAGCACTACATCCCTTTTTGCAGTTGCAAAAAATTGTGTTCAGCAGTTTTTCCGGCGTAGGTGGGAGTAAAGTTTGAACTGGCTCTAATATATTGTTGACCAACTTCCAACCCCAGTCTGTAGGGTCTAGCTCATAACCAAGCCACACTTGAACTTGGTAATATACCCGAAAAAGATGTTGATCAGCAGCAACTGAGGTTGGAGGAAGACAAGCTAATTGAACTTGTTTTTTAACGAAACATGCATATCGATGCTTATCTAAACAGGTAGTTTTTTTGGAACTCCGTACATAGAAAGAAGAAAGCGGATGCCGTTGGTGATAACTTCTTGTTGAGTTGAATTACTCTTTTTAAAAACTTCAGCACATTGAACTAAATCTTGTTTTTCAAACAATTTGAAAACTGCTGTTTTACCCCTCCTGTAAAATGCAGATGTCGTATCACAGCCAGTTATTGCGTGTAAAAATAGTACATGATTTTGACACTTTACAAAAGTAGATAAACTTTTTGATGAATATATATCCGATTGATGTTGAGCTTTTCCTGGTTTTAAGAAGAAAATAGTTTTTTCAGTTGGCGTTCGAGCAGTGAGTAATACGAGTAAGTCTACATCTTCACCAACAACAATAGTTGTATTTGTCAAATTGAATTGCTCTATTGCTGTTTCAATAATCAATACATCGGCATCATTATTAGCTTGTTTTACCAATATATTTTCAGCAGTAAACTTTTCTTTCAACATTGAAATGAACCGAGACTTGTTGTGAGTATTTGTAAGAAATTTCTGTTGACTGGTTGGAACTGTCATAAGTTCATCAAATAAAATATCAGAAGATGAAGATGTTGCTAAAGTTCGACGACGTTGTTCTGCAGCTTTGATATTTCTCGTGCACTTATCATGTATATTTTATATTTTATATTTTAAGTATAAGTTACAATGACCAATAGAAAAATATTTCAACATATATAACAACTCTAGAGATGTATATACGTGGCGTACTCATGCATATTATGACGATAACAACTTTTACAACTATTTGAATCGTTTTATCTCAGAAACGGTGGCTCGTAGGAAAAAAAGTATTGATACATTTTTTATAGATAATTTTATGATCAACAATTTTTGTCTGAAGTACTTTTATGATAAAACTTACCGTTTTGCTGAAGAACGCGAAAAACTCATTTTTTTGACCTTTGACCTTGAATAAAATTTTTTCCATACACGGGAATGATGGGGAACTTTTAAATTATATTTATAATTATGTTTTGAACAATTTTACTGATTTTCAGCTTGTTGGGACTTTATGCACCTTCACTCTCATTTTTTGGTCTAGATTGACCGGACTAATGTGATTCATTGGAAAACGTATTTTTGGGACTTCAAACGAATCTAATGTATGTATCGTATTATCACTTCCTATTACCTGTCACAGATGCGTCGGAAGGAATCAATGTAAAATATGTAGAGAATAATTAAATACAATTTGTTTAACGATGTTTATTAAAATTTATGTATATATACGTATAATAATTTTTATTTAATAAAATATGAAAATGGAACTATCATTATAATTTTTTAACCCAGTTAATAAATCAATATAACATCTTAAATTCAAATAAAAAAAATGTTTTGTAGATATTAAAGTATCAGTACCTAAGTTACATGGATTGTAATGCATATTAAATGCCAACAACATTTACATGCCGGTCTTATACAAACTAGCTATATTTTTCAATATTAAATCATAATCAAATTCTCAGCACGATTAACATATGTTTTAGCGAATTTTCGTAGAAAAAATTCGCTAAAGAAGAGATCGCGACTTTTGAATTTTGAAAAAGTTCTTCAAATGAGAGCGAACTAGGACCCACAGAACCCAAATTTGGGGTCAATTTCTATTTTTATATGTTTATATATACTTAAAAAATAATGTTCCGATTTTGATGAAATTTGGTAAGTAGCTTTCCTCTGTAAATGGCTTGGGCGTGTTTCTCGACGAGGAAAATCTAACCAGTTTTCAAAGAAATTTTTACGTTTTCTTCCGGAAAATTTTTACATCTCTGAAAATAAAGCTAATGGCAACCAATTTTAACACGGTGATCTATATTACCAAATTTTAAATTTCTAAGTTAAAAGAGAAAAGTTATGTGTTTAATAAAAAAAATCGTGATTTGAAATATTTTAATGAAAATTCGCGACCATAACGCACCTGCTGCGTCTAGACTTTTGCATCTTGAAAACTATAGCTCTATTTCGCTATCTACAATAATAAGCTTAAATCATGGCTATGTGTTTCCCTATTTTTAAAAAAGATATGATTATATCCCACATAAAGAACTTTAACAATTTATAACCGATTCGGTCTTTTGACATAACTATTTTCGCTAACAGACATAACTATGATTCTGAAAATTAAAAAAATAAGCCTATTTATACATTTACTACCAGCAATACACTACAGAGGCTATTGTGTATAGTGTACTGTATAAATAACTAACAGTTAAGAAAATATAGAGCACCATATAACAATGAGGGGTCAAATAGTTCAAAGTCAACGTGTTATTCTGCTGGTTAAGTTAACGTTGGTTGTGTGTGACGTCAGATTGCATTGGCTGCGGTATGGTTACCATTCGCACATTTTAAAAAGTTAACGTTTCAAAGCATCAATATTCCCAGCAATTGAATAGCGACTGGAGACAAATTAAATCTAAAATTTCTGCGCAGCTCCTCTTATTTTAACTTAAAATGATGCTCACGTAGTCCTTGTCTGTCACATGCGGTCTCAGGTGGTGAAACAAGCTCAGAGATAGACTCATGGTTATTGCAAAATAAGTAGACAGATGAGTTCTAATTCATTTGGATTTCAAAGTAGGCATCTATAGGTATGCCAAACGTTCTTCATAGGACAAGTGTTGCAACTGTTGAGATAATGGATCTGCAATAGTCTGAGTTCTTTTCAATACGTTGGAGTCTTTAGTCAAAACTGGTAACCACGCTAGAACCCCATACTCAAGAAAAGGACAAACATAAGTTATTTATAAACGATTAGATAATCCAGGAGATGGATCTCTAAACATTTACTACGGACGCCTTTTTTACGGTGACAGTAGTAATATGTGATGTCTAAGAAAATCGCTTTTAACATAAACTCATGTCAACCTAAGTATCTAGTGAGGCATTCAGTTGACCATCGACGACCTATAAAATATCAGTTTCTTGGGTGCTTGGTACTAATGCGCAATCGAAGACCAGGTCGTGCACTAATCACTAAAAAAGCTAAGTTTCTTTAAGAAAAGCAGCATTTGTTGTTATACAGAAAAATTGCTTATTTTCGTGTCTGCATAAGCACTGTAACTAGATACTTTTCAATTCAAAAGATTTGCGGTGTATAGAAGGAATAATATGGGTCCCAATATCTGGCTATGTGGGACACAATTAGTTAAATTGGAGGCGACTTGAAAGGGTAGAACCAGCCATCACTGAAAATGTACGGAGAGTATAAAGTATACCTATCCAGTTACTATTTACACGTATTAACATTTGAAATGTCAGTAGCGTACGTTTTAAATGAGCTTCAAAAAGTCGATTTTTCCAAAAAAACTGTTAGCAAATATTTTATTGCATTTTAAGTTACGGCGTTGTGAATAGCATCCTTTAAAATCCCCAAGGATAAATCTTGAGTTATATCACTTGACCGTTCAATGTAATGCAAGTCTCCAAAAATTGGTTTTTTGATTTATTGAACATGCCTGTATTACATAATAATTGACATTTTATCGACTTGAAATTTTGGTGGTCAGAAATAATCGATATGGTGTGTGACTGCCTTTTATTAACATTCGATTATGTCTCAGTAGCGTACGTTTTCAGGCGCCTTCAAAATATCGACTATTTGAAAAAAAATTCTTCCTTGCATTTTTGACAAAATACAATATTTATTTTGGATTAAACAATAATCACCCCAACCTATCGATTTCTGTTATCTTAGACGTAAGTCACATGCTATTAAGTTTTTATACACTTCCCAACATCCCCGTATACCTGTTAATTCACATTTCAGCACACCAACAAAGCTCCATGTATTTATTTTCGTCACACTCGACAGTATTTTGTAATTTAATTGAAATTTAAAAGCAGGCTGTGGCTTTAGTTCCTGCGGAAATGTCAGTTTATGCAAATGTCATTATATTGTGAGTTGCATACTTTGTAGTTGTTGTTATTCAACTAGAAATTGTTCTTTATCACAATCAAAACTTATATTTATTGGAATCTGGAATTAGAAAATTGTTAGACAATTATTGGTACACGATAAAATACGTCTTCGTGGAGACAACGACCGGAGAAGTATGCAGAATATTTAACGATATACATCAAGATCGTCGCTCTAATAATATTAGTCAGTTCTAAAAATCAAAAAATCCGATACGACTATTTGAAGATGTTTCGAAAAGCATAAAATGAACGCATTTAAACAAAAGTTTTGTTATACTTGTTGGAGAAATATGCAGAATATTTAGCGATATACATCAAGATCGTCGCTCTATTAATATTAGTACAGTTCTAAAATTCAAAAAGGTATTTAATGAAACTGGAGCTGTCAGTAAATCCATTTAAAAAGTAACGCAAGAAGGAAGAATGTACAACATGACCGGATGGTGTTAGATCATTTTAGAAATAATCCGCGTAACAGTGTCAGAGTGGCGAGTTTAGATTTGAATCTGCAGAGATAGACTATTTATGTCTCGAAAAACATAAAACGAACACATTTAAACCAAAATTTTGCCATACTTGCGTTGGAGAAGTATGCAGAATATTCAGCGATATACATCAAGATCGTCGCCCTATTCGTTCAGTTCTAAAAATAAAAATATTTTTTTTTAATGAAACTGGAGCTAGTAAATTCATTTAAAAAGTAACGTAAGAAGGAAGAATGTACAACATGACCGGATGGTGTTAGATCATTTTAGAAATAATCCGCGTAACAGTGTCAGAGTGGCGAGTTTAGATTTGAATCTGCTGAGAGAGACTATTGAAGATGTCTCGAAAAGCAAAGAATGAACGCACTTAAACCAAAATGTTGCCATACAAACTGGCAATGATGACAAACGAAAGAGAATTTTTTGAAAAAAATTATTTTCAGTGGTGAAGCTACGTTTACAATAGCGTAGTATCGTCTCAAAACGTACGGTATTGAGCGACTGAAAACCGGCATGGTACGATAAACTGTAAACCGCAATATTCTGAACAAGTCAATGTGTGATGAAGCATAATAAATAACCGAATAATTGGGCCCTACTTTTTCCACGGGAATCTAAATGTACAAAAGTTTTTAGATTTCCTAACAAATGAACCAGCTGATGAAGTCATCAACTTCCACTTACGACAAGACAAAATTTGCATATTCAGGTAGACGGGTGCTCAGTCCACAACACAATAATTGACAAATAATGGCTAAATACCAATTTTCCGAATAGGTGAATATACCAAGATAGTCCACTGATTTATTGGCCACCCAGATCACCCGATCTCACAATACCTGATTTCCTCCTATGAGGTATTTCAAATGTTAATACGTATAAATATTAACCGTGGCTATCTTTTTATACCACCAAATCTTAAAGTCTCTCAAAAGTCAATTAAAACTAGGAAGAGGGCATTGCGATATTAAGTGGGTCAGACTGTATATATGTATATTCAAGAGTTTTGATGACCTACTTTCATCACACATTCGATGCTGGTGATATGGTGCAAACTAACTAGGTTAGTACGTACAGTGTTGCTTCGTTGTCCTTTAAAGTTACTGAAAATTATTTGTCGTTCAACACAAACTGGTGACTAAGCGTCGATTTATGTGATTTATCGATGCGTTTATGCCATCCAACAGCATCACTTGTCCTTGCCAAAAATAATCCACTTGGAACTCTGATTCGTATTTTCTGGTGTCAGAAGTAGTTCGAGGAAGCTGGGGACTTCATTTATTTAAAGATTATCGATACGGTGAAGCCCCTTTGACACCACTGCCTTTAATTACTCGTTTTACAGCATCACTTGTCCTTGCCAAAAATGATCCACTTGGCACACTGATTCATATTTTCTGGTGTCAGTAGTAGTTCGAGGAAGCCGGGGACCTCATTTATTTAAAGATTAGCGATACGGTGAAGCCGTTCTGACACCACTGCCTTTTATTACTCGTTTTACAGCATCACTTGTCCTTGCCAAAAATGATCCACTTGGAACTCTGATTCGTATTTTCTGGTGTCAGTAGTAGTTTGAGGAAGCTGGGGACCTCATTTATTTAAAGATTAGCGATACGGTGAAGCCGTTTTAATGCGACTGCCTTTAATTACTCGTTTTACAGCATTAGTTGTCCTTGCCAAAAATGATTCACTTGGCACCCTGACTCGTATCTCATAGCTTCTGTAGTGGTTCGAGAAAGCTGGTGACCTCATTTATTTAAAGCTTAGCGATACAGTAGTCGTTTTGACGCCACTGCCTTTAATGATTCGTTGTACTGATCGGGACTTCTCAGCGACGAGCGCTAGCTTTTCTGAAGAAAATTTTGAAGGGAATCAGCTACTTGAGGGTTTGTTTAGTATTTCGCGTCTATAATGAGGTGCGACGATCGATTAACACGTCTGAATCGCTACGAACCTTAAGACTGCTTAAGATTTTACCTTACATAGTTATGTCTAAAGCCGAATACCTAAATTTGATTATTAAAAACTATATTGTTACAGTATTACTAATAATATGATATGCTATATATCTAAAACACAAATGGTATGCAGCCCAAACACATTTTAAAGATTGACAGTGACATTATTGACACAAGGCTTGATATATAGTTTTTCAAAAGATGGTAAGTATTTTTGTATTGAAGTCATATTTCTGCAGAAATGCTTACTTTTATAGACTCCATTTTCAGTTTACAAAGTTATCGCACGTGAACAAATTTATAGACTAGTGTTATTCTTTTTGTACTTTATAAAAATGTTGTCACAAAAATTTGACATATTTGATAGATATAAAAATTAGGTGGCAACACTTTGTATTTCCGTGACACACACACATATATATATATATATATATATATATATATATATATATATATATATATATATATATATTTTGTATAACAATTTAAGACAACCATGTTGGGTGTGGTTCACTTCGACCAAAAATCGACATGTGCGTATTTGCTAGATAGGTGTAAAAATTCATTATAATTATTAGGCAATTTTTTTTGTAATATATAATATAATACAATTCTTTCAAGTCGTCTTCAGCTCATTAGCATTATAGATGAATCATAAGGCTACTTCAATATACAATTTTTTTTAATTCACTCCTATGTGCTGAACACTCTGTATAAGGCATTGTAATAAAATTTGATACAAAAGCATCTAAAATATGCCCCAATTAAAACATCCACACATGTCCCGAAAAAGAAAATTACCCAATAGACAGAATAGGTTTTTGGGCACGTTACAATCCTATGATGGTAAGTAAGGGGCCAAGTTTGAAATTCTGTTTACATTAAGTTGGTCATTCGAAGAAGTATGGCATGAGGATAAGAAATTCAAAAATAGACCAAGCAGTTCTAATATATAATATATATAATATAATATAATATATAATAAAATGGTAGACTGAAGATCAACCCAGGCTTCAGGGGCCACTGCAAAATTCAGGAGATCGTAAAGGAGCCCATGCTTGAAATGAGGTCAGACTTCGCGAGCCCGCAAATGTGCAGGGAAAACAACTTTACAGTGGAAATCCCCGACCGCGAGGCATGGCGGGAGGAGACGCCGGGCATACCACGGGACGCGCTCGTCTAGTTCACGGACGGATCCGGCGGGGAGCGTGGGACGGGGGCAGGTGTTTACTCGGAAGGACCGAGGGTAAGTCATAGTATTTCCCTCGGAGCCCATGCAACGGTGTTTCAGGCCGAGATGTGCGCCATCCTGCACTGTGTGCGGGAGAACAAGAGGAGGGGCTACATCAACAAGCGGATCCCCATAGCCACAGACAGCCCTTAAGGCACTAAGTAGCCCACGGGTAAATTCCTGGCTGGTGAGTGAGTGCCGAGACGAGACGAGCGACCTGGCTGGGCAGAATGAGGTGACCCTAATCTGGGTGCTGGGTCACTGGGGGGTCAAAGGCAATGAAGAAGCTGACAGTCTCGCGAAGAAAGGGTCAGCAGAACCATTTATGGGACCAGAACCAGCTCTGGGCGTGACAAAGAGCACTGCCAGGGGAGTCATTAAGTTCTGAGTCAGAAGCCAACACAAAGTGCACTGGGCAGACTGTCCAGGGCTTAGACATGGAAAGTCAATAATTGACGAAGCCAGTTCAAAGAGAGCTGAGGCGCTGCTAAATCTTAGCAGAGGACAGCTCAGAAACATAACAGGTCTCTTGACATGACGCGTGGCCATCAAGAAGCACCTGTATAAAATGGGGCGGTTCGAGGGGGACCTCGCATGCAGACTCTGTGGCGAGGGGGAGGAATCAGCCCAGCACATCTTGTGCGAGTGTAAAGCTCTGGACCGCAAAAGACAACTGATCTACGGTCAGTCTAGACCGGAGACAGAGCAATATAAAACTTCACCCTACCAATCGGTGTTCAAGGCACAGTGATTTTGGAATGGGTGGAGTAAGACTAAGGGTATGCACAATCGACCAAAGGTTGCAGTGCTATCGGGGCGGCAAGGCCGCGGACGAGCCCTGAGGGAACAAAAAAAAGCAGTTCTAAGATAAGGTGTGTTCAATTCAAAGGCATATAGGTATTTCTAAATGTGAAACGTTTGGGGCGGTTTGAGGGGGACCTGGCATGCAGACTCTGCGGCGAGGGGGGGGGGGAATCAGCCCAGCACATTGATCTACGGTCAGCTTAGACTGGAGACAGAGCAATATAAAACTTCACCATACCAATTACTGTGCAGACTAGTTCGAGGCACAGTAATTTTGGAATGGGTGGAGACTAAGGGCATGCATAATAAGCCAAAGGCTGCGGTGCTATCGGGGCGGCAAAGACGCGGACGAGCCCTGAGGGAGAAAAAAGGGCAAAGTTTCAAATTATGTTTACATTAAGTTGGTCATTCGAAGGAGTATGGCATGAAGATAAGAATTTAGAAAATAGACCAAGCAGTTCCAAGGTGAGGGGTGCCAATTCAAAGGCATATAGATATTTCTAAATGTGAAAAGTTGAAGAGACAATTTTAAGAAAATACGTTTCTATAAACCTACAATATTAAAAATTTCTTAGTTTTCAAAACCCCCGCTATTAATTTTTTGAAAAAGTTATATATATATATATATATATATATATATATATATATATATATATATATATATATATATATATATATTTAAATAGCTCTGAAAATAACTACAGCATGAGAAAACAATGAAGACAATTAAAGAACGTTGAACCTTTAAATATCTTGACAACTAATCTAAGATTCCAGATGCACCATCGATTTCTTTCAACAAAACTTTTACATCACTGATTTTATTGTAGAAGATTACACCATTTTACCATTTCCAATATATTTTATAAAACCTTTTCGTACTTATTAGACGTATTAAAAAATCACGAAGCATGTTTTAAAACCGTATGAAAGGCGCGTTGGGAAAACATTTTTTATAACGTAATAGTTTTCAAACTTTCGAAGGCACATTTAGAAACACTTATTCTAAATCTTTTCCTGCTGTGTTCTAGACTTTTTTAGAACAATTATTACAGGGCTATTTTTATGGAACTATACATTTGTTAACAGTGTTTTCCATTAAATCTACAGGTGTTCGTTAAAAAGCTTCTAGCGAATCACTTTATAGAGAAAGCACTTTTAAAAAAAGATTCTACGGAGCTTTTTAGTGTAAAATCTGGAGCCTTCTGATTTGAAAATCACCTAAACAAGTCAATTGTTTTATTGGTTCACGTTGTAAATTTTTAACTACTGGATCTACTTTTTTATTTTATTATTTTACGTCACCATTTTTTGAAAACATAAAAATTATAATCTAGTAACTCTAGTGACGTGTTTTAGAAGGAATAAATATTGCAATTTTTATATCTTATATGGAATATTTCTAACTTGAGCAATTCTACATGAGCTTTCTTCATCTACAGCCTAAAGCCTTATATAACGGAGTGTGTATTTACTAAACATACACATAAATTAAATAAGAAAAGTAAACAATTTATACATGTCATATTTACTAAACATACACAAAAATTAAATAATAAAAGTAAACAATTTATACATGTTAATTTAATATTTAGTTTTATCCTGCATTAGCCACGCATTTTCATAAATCTAAGGAATGTTGCGCTCAAATCTTATAACTAAATTGCCCATTTCTAGGCTTCACAGTTTCGTATTTATTGGCTTATATTGCATGAACTTTTAGGGCTGTATCTACATATAAAAGCTAGTAAAATCTTATGATAAAAACTTAAAACTAAATTGCCCATTACTAGAGTTACTAGTTTCTTATATTTAACATATATTTTTTATATTTGTAGGGCTGCATCTACTAATAAAAAACACATAGTTGAACCAACAGGATAAGCCATGAGCAATATACAACATTTTATATTTAAATATCTAACAAATAATATTAAATAATGTTAAATGGCTTCCGGGCCGTTTTGCCGTAGTTAAACGCACTTGGTTAGTAGCTGGACTAAAACTTTTGAGCCACAGTAGAATAGCCTGAAAGCCATTTATCATTTCAAGTACCCAGCATCGGCAGTGAAAGTCTAAAAGCACCAATAACAAATAACTTTTCAAAAAATTGTATATATGAGTTAAGTCGGTGATTTTGTGATGATCATGTTGGATATGATATATTGCCAACTATTGCTCCTTCGTGGATTACTCAATAAACCCTTGTATAAGTGTTTACAAAATCTTATTGCTGTATTTTAGTTTTTTTGGGGGTTATAAAAACCGAGTAGAAAAGTTGAATATCATGTTGATAACGGTTCAAATTTTACTTGCAATCAATTGTTTTGAGGGCATTTATTTGCTTAGCCAGTGTCATAAAATTTTATATCTGACTTCATGAACTGGAAATTTTATTAAGCAATCGCAACATGTTCAAATTTTATGTAGAACATGTAACTGATGCTTTGACATTAAGCTATTAAACGGTATTTTTTAATTGGCACAATTTCGACTGGGTTATAACATGTACCAATTTAAATGGAGGGGAACGTACACTAAACTTGCTGGTGCAAAATATTAAAGAAAATGGTCAGGTAGTTTATAACAGTATATCAGCGTTTCTCAACCTTTTAGTATTTGCGATCGAATTTTCAATCACAATTCTAATCGCTCCACCCCCACCATAGCGGATATTTTTGCGACTTTGCGAAAAGTTCCGATTTGTTTAGAACATTCTGGAACTTCGTCGCAGCGTGTATAAATGCTGCATCGCGTTTAGTCCCAGCCAGTCCCAGTCGAGTCGATCCTTCTACCGCGAATGTCCTTTTAGTCCTTTTAGTCTTAGGTAGTTCTGATCGTACAATAATTATATTTGTAGCCCTATAAGGTTTTTGAATAACTGATAATTTGGCGACTGTACAATTGCAAAACATCTGTAAATTTCTTTATCCTTTAATTGGTTGTAAGCCTGTTGGGCAATAAATAAATAAATAAATAAATAAATAAATAAATAAATAAATAAATAAATAAACAAACAAACAAACAAAGAAACAAACAAACAAACAAACAAACAAATAAATAAATAAATAAATAAATAAATAAATAAATAAATAAATAAATAAATAAATAAATAAATAAATGTGGTAATTTGCATATTAACCGCAATTCACGATATTCGAGTAGCAGTGGATACATACAGAATCATGGATCAATTTTTAAGTGTGCCTAAGCAAGAATTTGACGATAGTGAAGCATCAACAAATGCGCAGACGAGAGTGGTTCTGAAACAAAAATCAATTAAATATTCCCAAGAATTTTTAAAGTTTGGATTTACAAGCACTGAAGTAAATAAAGACGAAAGACCTGTGTGTCACTTGCTCAAAAATATTGACAGCAGACAGCATGAAACCTAATAAAAACTTAAACGACATTTGGAAACGATTCATAGTCAGTATGTTAGCAAACCTCGAGAAATCTTCGAATTGCCATTAAAATCAGATAAAAAGCAATTATTAAAAAAAAGTTACTTGCCCCTTACAAAGTTTCATATTAAATAGCCAGACGTAAAAAGCGTCACACCATTGGTGAAGGACTAATTCTCCCAGCTACAATTAAGATCGCAAAAACTATGTTTGGAGATAATTTTGCCAAACAATTGCAGTCTAGACCCCTATCAAATGATACTGCCCCTCGAATTGGTGATACAGCTTAAGATGTACTCCATCAACTTTTCGTGGAGTTGCGTGACAATTTTTTTTCCATTTAGCTTGATGAGGCAACAGATAGCAATAATGGTGCTCATTTAATTGCATATGTTAGATTTGGTGATGGTTTGCCAGTAGGAGAAGAATTATTATTCTGCAAACCAAGAGAACTCAAAGCAATAGCACTTGCATTATTTGCTATCTTAAATGATTTTCTAAGCGAGGCAAACATACAGTGGAAAAATCGCGTCGGAATATACATCGATGGTGTTCGTACAATGTCTAGAAGATTCCAAAGTATATAAGCACTTGTGAAACAAAAACCTACATAGTGTATCTGGGCACATTGCATAATCCACAGAGAAGCTCTGGCTTCCAAGGAAATGAGTCCTGGTCTAAATATTGTGATAACGATTGTGGTAACCGTAGCAAATTACATAAAAATAAGACTCCTCAAATCACAAATATTTTCTGCACATTGTAAAGACATGGGTGCAGTACATTCAGCGTTGAGATGAAATCGCCATTTTTCTAGAAGAGCAAATCGACTAGAAGCCGAGAAGTTTGGAGATGATTTATTTGTTATGAAATTAAGCTACTTGTTCGACATACTCGAAAAAGTAAATAACTTGAATCTTCAGTTCCAAGGAGTAAACACATATGTTGGATACGAGTTAACGCCTTTTGTAGAAAACTGGAATTATGGAGCAGAAATGTAAAGCAAAAAACCTAGAAATATTTGCAAATGTGTTAAAACTTACAAGACTGAAGAACAACATGTGGAAGTTGTTTGTGTAACCATGCTGACTTTAAAAATTATTTTCTTGCTGACAAGTGGGTTAGAGACCCATTTCAAAATACTCCCGAAGGTCTCTCAACTGCCGAGGAAGAAAGACTTAACGGTAAGTGGCGAAATCAAAATACAATTTAGTAATAAATCACCCTTTGAACTTTGGACAGGGTTGGATGATAAGTTTTCTGCACACCCCACAGGTTGAGAATCGCCGCAGTATATGGATTCATACAGAGTGTATTACTATTACTGTATTATTATTACTATAATCTATAGAAAAAATCGTCACTCAATAAATTACGTATGTTTGACAATAAAATATAATTGGGTTTGCCAAAAAAACTAAATTCCAGGTAGAATTTGAGCCGTCTTTCTGTTATAGTCAAAATTTGTCGAGACTGTATTGTGACATACTATTATAAAATTAAAATGCCACAAACACAGCTTATTTAAGGCTGAACCTGAAGTAATCAGATAATCTGAACTTGGTGTAGCAAGACTTAAAACATTTCCACATAATAGTTTTTATCTTGTATGGCCTGGTTTTGGTACAGGTGATCTACACAAGATGGCATCTCCTTAACCTATTTATTTTTTAGCTTAAAATTGTTGAAATAGAAAGGTTGTAGATAATTTGTTTTTTGTTTGTTTAATATACATGCCAGAAGATTTAAATATAAACTAAACATATTTTTTTAGTTGAAAACCAGTTGAATATTCTTTTCTTGTAACCTGCCATTTTTTCTAATTGCACTACTATATAGGGTGCCTATTAAAAAAGTTACACCAGGGTTTTCCTGCGAACTGCTGACAATTTAGAAAAACCCTGGACACAACGTCTTTGCATGCAAGGAGATACTTTTTGAGCCGTAACAGAATTTGTAGCGGAGGTCACTTTTACTCCTTTGATTTTAAATAGGGAATGTAGGTTGGGTGGCAACTTTTTGGAAAGCTCTTTTGATTCTCTATTCAAAGCTGCAATTTTAAACAACTAGTTTCTTAAATTTGCTTTCAAAACTTCAAAATGAAGCAAATTTCGTAAAAAATGTATTGCAACAATTCATTTTGGAATTAAAAATAAAGAATACACGAAAAAAAGTATCGAAAACGGATTATCATAATTTTTTACTTCTTTCTATCAACTCGTATACTTAATTTGTCAACGAAAACACCCCAAGACTAAAAATTAGTTTTTTAATATCCAGTGACTACCAAAGATTTTCTAATTTTCCAAAAACTAATGAGTTAAACACAAAATAAATATAACTGTTTCAGGTTTTTTATTTTGAAATCTTGCAAGAAGATATCTAAAAAGCCAATCGGTATATTTTAAAATTGCAGCTTAAATTTTGAAAGCAAAATCTAAAAACGAATCGGTGTATTTTAAAATTGCACCTTTGAGTAGATCTTTCAAAAAATGTACCCCTTGACTTACCTTCCCTATTTAAATCAAGAGAGTGAAGGTCACTCACACTAGGGGTTAAATGCTACAATTTCTGTTATGGTTCATAGAAGTATTCCCCTGGCAAGCAAAGTCAACGTTTTTTAGGGTTGTTCAAAATTCTTAGCAGTTTTCGGGAAAACTCTGGTGCAATCTTATAATGGACACTCTGCATATACTTTAGTCGCTGGGAAGCTATAGAATTTAAGATTTGAGAACTTCGTAAAAATAACGCAACTGCTGACCGTTTGTCAGCAACACAAAAATGTTTTTATGCGAAACATGAGTATGCTTTGAAAAAAAATTATCACCAGAACCTTGTTAATTATTTTTCTGTGCCAAAATGCTGCGTAATACCTACACACGTTATCCAATATTACGGTAGATATCTAATAAATATAATTAACCTGCTGAAACCACTCCACACTATTAACAAAACTGAAAATCTGCTAATGACAAAAAGATACAGCCATTATGTGTTAACAGCAACAACAAAAAGCAATGCTGTGTCATATATATATATATATATATATATATATATATATATATATATATATATATATATATATATATATATATATATATATATATATATTGTTAGTTTCCAAAATGTAAAGTCACATTAAAGGCTATCAAACCCATAAATTTATGGGTATTGAAAAACGCAAGTTCTTTCCTAAAACATGCTCTATATTTCGCACCTTGTTTGGTACATCTTCAGGAGTCGAAAGCTGAAAAAACTAAGATAATCAACCAGCAGGGGAACACACGAAGAGAGTGAGGCATCTGACCGGTTTGGCATTTCACACATAACAACCACACAGGATACACCAGGCCACTCACAAAACGTTGGTTACATGTCATATTTATAAGAACATTATTAAAATTTAAAATCTGAGGTGAAAGAGTTTATGACAAGTTTACAAGAACCAAGTGTGTTACATAAACTCTTTCACTTTAAATTTTAAATTTTAATAATGTTATTATAAGTATGACCATGTAGCCTAGGTTATATGAGTGCCCTGGTTTGTCCTGTGTATTTTTGATATGTGAGATTCCAACCCGATGAGATGTCTCACTCTCTTTTGGGTGTTCCCTGGCTGGTTGCTTATCTTACTTTGTTCAGCTTTCGACTCTACAAGATGTACTAAAAACTGTGCAAAATATAAAGCATGTTTAAGCAAAGAACTTGCGTTTTTCAATGCCCATCGATTTCTGAGGTCAATAACCTTTAATGAGATTTTAAATCTTGGATATATATATATATATATATATATATATATATATATATATATATATATATATATATATATATATATATATATATATAAGATATAAAACAGTGGCTATATGAACTGGGTTATCACTTCGAAGCCAATAATAATAATTAATAAAGAAAAAAGATATAAAACCATTCTAACAGTTTCCAATTTTAAAATTTCCTGTATAGAAAAAATTTAAGATTAAATGATTTTACGTCCATTATTTTAAACACACAAAAAATATCTTCTCATAAAGTTTTGTGCACGTATGTGTATAAAATCAAGTGACTGGGACAATATTTTACCAAGGAGTTATAATACACTACTTGTAACTTTTGTGAAACACACTTTTCCATTAAAAAAATCATAAAATAATATTTAGATAGAAAATGTGAAGAATCAATAAAAATAAACTGCACAATGTTGTAGCAGACAAGAATGTCGCTCCAAATGACAATCTGCTTATTATATTTTGTGTATTTGCAACAATGGGGGCATATGTGTCAGGTCTGGGAGAAAATATTGTGACCATTCCAGATGTTTTCTGGGAACATGTAAAGCGCTGCAGGAATACATATGACAAATTATCTGAAATGAAAGTAGGTGATGAAGTTTTACGTGATAGTAAAAGCATAGCTGATGGGTTTGCTGTGTATTTCTCCTCAGTGTATGCAGAATCGGAACGTCCTCGTTTCTTGACGAGTTACGGAGTGTAACGGTTGGTGGAGATGTTGACCTGCTTCGTAATCAGAAAATTATGCCCAGAGACGTTGAAGAAGCCATCAAGAAATTAAAGATTGGTGGTGCAATGGGTGTTGATGATGTTCCTTCGTATGTGATTAGGGGCTGTATGGAATTTTTGATCGCACCACTATGCTATGTGTTTAATCTAATACTGATGAAATGCCAGTATCCCCTACTATGGAAATTCAGCAAGGTCATTTCACTTTTTAAGTCTGGCTTAAGGAAACTCGTGCAAAACTAGACCTATTTCGATACTGTGCAATTTTTCCAAAATTTTTGAAAGTATTTTGTATTCTAAAGCATTCTCACATGTACAGCATCTGATTGTAGATGAACAACATGGATTTCTGCCGCGCAGGTCTACTCCTACCAACCTTGCTCTCTTTACTCAGATGGCAAGCGAGACAATCAATGCTGGTGGTCAGCTGGACACCATATATGCAGATTTTCAGAAGGCATTCGATAAGGTGGACCACAAGGTTCTCTTGAGGAAGCTATATATGTGTGGGATTTCTGTAGAACTGATGGAGTTATTTACATCTTATTTGACTGGAAGGGTACAATATGTGGTTTATGGTGGAAGCGAGTCCTCATTGTTTTCGTCACCCTCTGGGGTGCCCCAGGGGTCAAATTTGGGACCTTTATTGTTTTTATTGTTTGTCAATGATCTGCCGAAAAGTATAGCTGACTCCCGTTGTTTGTTGTTTGCTGATGATTTAAAGATCTTTCGTGTTATTTCTAGGATTGGTGATTGTGAGGAACTACAGAGGAGCATTGATGCACTGTCAGAATGGTGTTTTGTGAATAGAATGTTCCTGAATATTGGGAAATGTTTTGTTTCTACTTTCACAAGACGTCTTGCCCCTATTGAGTACCAATATACTGTTGGAGGTGACCAAATTTTGCGTAGGACCCAGTTTGGTGACTTAGGAATTGAGTTTGACACTAAATTATCATTTGCGAAGCACGTGGAAAAATTGCTGCCTCGGGGTTGAAAACGTTGGGCTTTACTGTGCGAAACTCGAGAGGATTCAGTAGAGTTGAAACACTTAAAATTCTTTTTAATGCATATATACGTCCAAAAATGGAGTATCTGTCGGTGGTTAGGAATCCTTTTTACAAGGTTCATTCTGATGTGGTGGAGAAAGTTCAGCGGAGGTTTGTTTGTTTTCTGCATTTTAAGTTTTTTGGATCTTATCCCAATTTTGCTTGCTGTGTTTGACATAACCAGTCTTCAGAGCAGGCGCATAGCTGCTGACCTGGTGTTTTTGTTTAAAATCGTGAGGAACTTTTCTGAATTTTTGGGCAGCATTCAGTTTAGGGTTCCTCAGAGGGATAGTAGACTAGAGCAACTGTTTTATATACCGGGGTGCAGAACGAATAGTCGGTTTAGTTCTCCGATTTATATAATGTGCACAAGTTATAACAGACTGTGTAAGCATGTTGACATCTTTAACATGAATTTAAGAGCATTTAAAAACGCATTGACTGAACATATACATGCCTGACCACGTTGTCCTGTTGACTTTGTTGGGTCTCCAAATTACTTGTGCTGAATGAGATATGAATTTGGAATAGACAAAATAAATTGGAATTTGATCCTAGTTTCGTACAATTGATGGACTGCCTGGGAAGCCTGAAATGTAATCTAAGCTTGCCAAAATGTTGTTTTGTATTGTTATTGATTTGATGTCGGTAATAAGTGAGATTGTAGAATTATAGGTGTACACCATAGTTATAGTTTATCTTGTTATGCAATACGTAAATGGTTTATAAACTGTGTATTTGCATATTGAATAAATAAATAAATATTATAGAACATTTATTGTAAGCTCACAATCTCCTAAAATATATGTATTTTTAGAGTCAGCAGTAAAAATGATTTTCAGCTGCAAAAATCTCTGTATTATCTCACAAAAGACCGGTTTAGCATGGAAATTGCCAAGGAATATGTTATAATTCGCAAGCGAATGCATGGTGAAGTATGTTTTTTTTATTTTGTGAAAGAAAAACGCCTTGCAGGCGCATGTACGACACAGAATATTTTTGGACACCAAAATATTAACGAAGCTCTGATAGCAGTTTTCTCAAAGTACGCGGCATGTGTTAAAAAATACTCTTTTGTTACATTGGTGGACTGGAAAATGACCAGCGAAGGCTTGATTTAGAGCAAATTCCCAAATATAAAGTTCTATTACTTATGAGCGACCCAAGCAAATATGCAAAATATATTTGCGCAAAAAAATAGCGGAGTACAAAGAACTGTTAATAAGCCTGTTCTATTATTATTTGAATCACCCTGTACAACACACAAAATAAAACTTCTTTATGAAACTATGTGATGCTCTTATAACAAGTTGTAGTAAATTAATATACAACTACTTAGCGATTAAGATTTGATTAACTATATTCCTAATCACATACACTAATTAATAACTAGATACAATTTTTTCAACAATAAATGTTTAATTTTCATTTACATTCAGCATTAAACAAATATTATAAATAAACCGGCAATAAAAAACACCTGTTTTAAAATGTACCCAAAATCTGTGAAAATTTCAAAGCAGGTGTTTTTGTTAGTGATTAGTTAAACATTAATTTTCATTAAGTAACAGTTTCGTATGTCAAAATACACCCAGTTTACAACATTAAAGAACCGCATTTTTTTGATAATGGCTACGTTTACTAAAGTACAATAAATATGTAAAGATGTAGAACAACCACAAGTCCAAATTATTTATATCGTCTATGATTTTTAAATTATACATAATTTTGATTTCTAGCTTAATATTTCAAGTTACGTACAATGCGGACTTTTACAGTTAAAACGGTAAATAATTTTTGCTTCAGGTTAAAAATTATTAACAGTTTGGCTGTAATTTGAAAATTGTATTTAATTTAGGCTTTGAAAAAACAATCGTATAGATTAATTTATTAATCAGCACAGAAAAGTCAATCAAGATTCTTTGATATATTTTAAGGAGGGGGGGGGGGAGGTATATAGATACAGATATTTTTTTGAAGATGCCGTAAAATTAAAACATGAACCTTGGCAGTCGATCACTACCAATTAAAAGCTTGCATAATGTATAAGCTTTACTAAAACTGGTTTTCTTTAGCGAGGTAAATCGCTATGCATATTCTAGTTTTTTTATTTGAACTTTTTTCTTAATAAATAATTTTAAAATTCATATTTAAGAAGGGCACGGCAAGGATCAGACTGCGTTGAACACATTAAGCACGGACAGTATTTGGATATGTGACCACCTGGGAGCACCGTATGCTTTTGAATGCCATCGGAAGGCAATGGTAAACTATCTTAGGGATACAGCGATACAGGGACACTGGAGTTGAATTAGATATTTACTTTACTTATATTTAAATGGTTCAACACATTAAAAATAATGCCTTTTGAAAATGCATTCTATGTTTTTCAGTATATCTTCAAAATGCTATATATAGGTCCAGGGTAATATGTGATATTGCTTATCAATTAGAGGTTTTGGAACAACAGCACAAAAAGTTACTTTCATATGGGTAAAAGGGCAATCAAAGCTTGATGGTAATGAAAAGGCCGACTATTTTGCTAAAAAAGCAATGATAACAGGTTGTAAACATTACTTTTACAGTAACAGAGATCTACTTCCGCAAGTAAAACATGTGTGTAATATAAGATGGCAGGATCATTGGAATAAGTTGAAAAGTAGCTGTAACAAGCACTTCAGTAGTATCATCCCTAATCTAAGAAAACAGCCCATTTACAAAGAACTGTTGCTTCCTAGGTACTTGTCTACGACACTTAACAGAATTATCATAGGCCATGGTGCTTTTAAGTCTCATTTGTATAAAATAAAAGTTGAAGACAATCCATTTTGCTCATGCGACAATACTAGCCCAGCTGATTTAAATCATTTGATTTTTTCCTGTATTATGCATCATGAACAAAGAAAAATATTATGTTGTAATTTGATAGAATACAATGTTTCCTTTCCACTTGATGTGACATCACTTATGTATGAAGCTGTTTGTAATAAAAGTGTCATGGTAGCTTTCATGTGTTTTGTTAAAGCTTCTAAGTTAGCTAGGTTTACATAGCTCCTAGTAAAAAGATGATATTCTGAAAATTGGACTGTTCCAATAAATATTGTACTAGTGGTAATATACTATATAGTCTTAAGGGATACTAAATAAACTTATCAGATTAATGTATAGTCAGAGAGATAAAAGTAAGTTCCTTTGTGTCTTTCCTTGTGTTAACCTCTTTTGACCCCAGCCTCCCCAGTATGTTAAAAAGTCACCATGACAGGCTCCATTGGTGTGAAAAGTGTCCCAGTGTTTCTCCTGCAACAACTTGTAGCGTAGATATGTGCATGCATATGTATGTGTGTGTATGTGTATGAAGTACTGGACGTATAAAGTCTATTGACGTGAGTGCGTATACATGAGTGTATATGCGCTCGCGTATGTGTGTGGGTGGATATGTATGTAGGTTTTAATTTTAATATATATTTTTAGTAAACAGTAAGTGTATAGGGAGATAAAAGAAAAAAGTTAAAGAGCTTGTTAGATTAACATTCTTAAGACAGGTTTTTCCATAATGAAAAGCAAGGTCAGATGCATCCTTGTTAATTTTGAAGATTGACAGTGACTTAATGAGCCAGTTCTCAAAGTGAAAACTCTAATAAAAAAAAAGTTTTTCAGTATCCGAATATAATAATTATATTCAACTGCTCGCACACATTCTTATTTCAATTAGATAAGCAATAACTTGTAAGGGATACGGCGTACGATATTGTCAGAAAAAACCTAACATTACCCTCACTGTGGATTTATTTCAGTTCAATAAGTGAAGTTTTGAGCCTGTGATGAGCACTGATAAGTACAATTTGGAGAACCCAATTCATCGCAATACAGGGATAAATAAAACTGGTTTATTTATCCCACTGATGACGCTAACTTTGTTGGCAAAACGATAGTCAGGTATTGCGACGAATTGGGTAGTCCAAATTGCACTTCTCACAATCTTATCACCACTTGTTTAATTTAGCTATTTCAGTGTCAAAGTAAGAGTCTCGGTGGTTTAGAGGTAAGAACGTGTGCCTCTGAATCGAAGGGTACTGGGTTCGATCCCAGGGTTCTCCTTTCACTTTTTCAGTACAAACTGTAACATTAACATCAACCGAGGGTGTGGCATTGTATTTGAGCAAGTTGAATGTCTGCACGTTCCGCCCTTCGGAGGGGGAGTAATGCCGTCGGTCCAGTGTCCATGCGATGTTGGGCACGTTAAAGATCCCTACCATCCTTACAGAAAGGCAGGGGTTCGGTAAAATTTCCAGGATGGTCACGGAAATAGGCCGACGTTAAAGAAACAAAACAAACAAACAAGTGTCAAAGAGCAATATTTTTCTTAAATCTACTATAGAACCTAACGCAGTTGTACTTTTAATGAAGAATATTCCAAAATGATTTCAAGGCGAACGTCTTGAAAATGCAGAAACAATTAGGATATTGTATACATACCGGTATTCTAATCGTCGGATTTTAAATAAAAAAAGTTATAAATTAACATCTAACCTAAGACGTACACGAAGCTTCCATGTAAGAAACTGATATAAATAGTGTCAGCATGAAACAACGCCTTAACGAGAAGAAAACATTTAGAATTTTTTTCAGATTCATCCTGAAAAAAGTGTAGGTGTTCAGCTGTCGAATTCAATGTTAGTTCAGCAACATTAGGGATATATATGAATTCAAACTTTGTCCTTATCATTTTATAAAAGTAACAGTTGACATCTGAAGATCTACCCTAATGAATGTAGATTTTGAATGTATCTTTCGGGCAACGAATTCTAGAAATGCGCTGCCCAATGAAAATACTATTCACCCATAATGGTCTTTTTAAACGAGATAGTGTATGTAATTACCATAACAAGCAATATTGGTCAGATGAGAATCCACATTTAGAGAGGTCGACAAGTTACCAATATAAAGTTCCTATCGGCGCATGTGCAGCTATTATAAGAGATCGATAAATATGACAATCTATGCTTTCCAGTCTTGGATGTATATCTCAGGGACTACTCAATATTCCTCCACAAATGAGGCGCACTAACTCATTTCGCTGTAGCTGTAAGACAATAGTTTCATAAGCGGTTTTCCTGAAAATATATAGGATAGGACAGGACGCCCCTCTGCAGTGGCCTCGTAGATCACCTGACCTAACCCCTATGGATTTTTCAAACGGCGTCATGTGAAGAATATATTAATGAAATGCATGTAGATATAACAATATCGAACTTAAAGAGGAAATATCCAATGCTTCGGAAATAATAAGGCACGCTGTGGCATTATTAGGCACTGTTAATGATAATCTAATTAATAGGATAACGACCTATATTCAAAAAAATTTATGGAAACCTCCCTTAAAAGTTGCCAGGTATTTTTTTTTACTATATTTTCTGCACTGATGAATGAAAAATGAAACGCTGTATACAATTTTGACATAGTGATGGCAATGTTTCCAATTTTTAGAAGATTAAGATCCCCGTACAATAGTCTTTATAATGCGAGCACTAAAAACGCAGGTTCCTTGCTGAAACATGCTCTTAACTTAGAATTTTTTTTAATTAAATATTAAAAAAAAGCGAAAATGCTACTCAAGTTATGAAATAACGCTGAACTTTTTCCTTCAAGAGTTTACCCCCCATGCCGTCTGTTTGTTAATGTTATTCTACAAACGAGAGAATCAAGTATGTAAGGCTAGATGCATTCTCACCACAATTAGAACCGTAAACCGGTTTATCTCTAGAGCAGTTTACGGTTCGAATTGTGGTGAGAATGCATCTAGCCTTACATATTTTGTCCCTATATTAGGGTAGAAATGGGCCAGGGCTGACAATTTACTACATTATTAGTTGGTTGTATACAGTATCTATTTTTTTAACACTTTGTGTTATATGGAGCTGGCGTGACAACATACTACTTGGTTCCGCAACTAGGTGGCGGCACGTTGCTTCGTGTTTTACCACTCACTTAGTGAGAGAAACAAGTAGTTGTTCGTGAAAGAAATTCAGGACGACATAGATGAATCGAAAATCTGCAGATTAAAAAAGAAATTATAAATTCTATCGAGCAAGATGCAACAAGTACTCGGGAATTGCAGGTCCAGTGGAAGTGAGCAAATACAAAGTGTGGAAAACCCTTCGGGAAATTTAGTGTTATCCCTTTTACGTCAAACGTGTTGAAGCATTACTGCTAGTAAGATTGAATTATGTAAATAATTGTTACGGAACAATGCAAATGATCCACTTTTTACTACAATGTTAATCCAGGACGAGGCATTATTTAGCCAAAATGGAATTAAGAATTTCCATAGAACCCATGTTTGGTCTTACAAAAAACCTTATGCTATCTCAAGAACAAAATTTCAACAGCAATTTTACGTCTATGTATGGGTAACATTTTTGAATAGAATACTTGTCAAGCGTACATATGACCATTTGTTAAGCAAAAGTTATTTGCTGTTTTTGAAAATAGCGTTGTCCAACGATTTAGAAGAGGTGCCTTTAAATATCGGAGATAACATGCGGACGTTGGGCCACCTGCCCATGTGCAACAGGAAGACGAGGATGTAAATAATAAGAGCCACAACATAGGCATTTGCAATGGCCAATTAGGATGGGACAAAACAAAGAGAGAAATATATTTGCCATCTCTTTTAACAATGGGGGGCTATTTGAATTTAAAAAAAATGTAACTTAGAATTACTAAAATAGCTGTTTACAATGAAAAAATATATATGCATATGTACACGCCTTGCATAATTTTTTTGCACAAGCTTTCAATTTTGAAATAAAAATTCGTGTGTTTTATGTATGATCCCATTACAAAGTATTAACTATGACAGTTTTAATGTGGCCCTTTATTATAGTACTAGTACAATAAGCACCTTATTTTACTTTTTCTTAATTAATACGTGCAAAATCAAGATTCGTAGTTGACAGAAACCAACACACAGCAAACTTGCTAATATATAGGGTAGCGCATTGAAAACGAAACAGACCGATTTGCGTCCAGATAATTTTTTTAAGAAACGCTGAATCACGTCAATTTTAATATTGAGGGGGACATGTTTTGACACAAAACTCAACTTTGTCACATCAACACTTAAGGGTGGTGATAACAACCCTTATATTTTAAATAGGGAACATGGGTCGAGTGTTACATCATTTGAAAGCTCTTTCTTTTCTGAATTCAGCACATAATTTTTTTTGGAAGTTTTATTAACTCGTTTAAAAATTATTCACAGTTGAAGATGCAAAAATGCATTTTACTCATTCCGATAAGAAATGTGCTGATAGTCAATGTTTTGTTGGTTTGTAAACAAAAAATTGACTATCAGAGCATTTCTTATCGGAATGAGAGAAATGCGGTTTATTGTTTCAGTTTATCGGTCGGTTTGATACTTGATAGTGCTACCGAAAATTAATTTCACAATGGTATATTCTGTAAAAGAAAGAGTTGAAATAATTACTCTTTCTTTCAAAAACGATGACTGTGCCAACCGTACCGCAAATTTGTTTAATGAACGACATCCAACCAGACATGTTAACAGAAAATACATTTTGGAGTTAGTTGCAACGTTTCGACAAAGTGGTTCAGAAGCCAACAAAAAACGGGATCCTGAACGTGAATTTCCGGTTAGAAATGAGACTACTGAGATTGAAGTTTTAAGACAAATTGCTGCAGACCCAACTTTGAGCACGAGAAAATTGGCCACTGTTTCAAACATCAAAGGAAGAACTATTCAGCGAAATTGAAGCATCATAAATTTCACCCGTATAAAATTCATCTTGTACAACAACTGAATGAAGATGATTTTGATCGGCGGCTGGAGTTTTGTGAAGTTACGGCTGCACGAATAGCTGATAACGGGAACTTTCTGTTCAATATCTGTTCCTCAGACGAGTGTACGTTTTTATTAAACTCTACAGTCAATCATCAAAATTGTCGTTATTGGGCAGATAATAATCCAAGAAATTTTCACGAAGTCCATACTCAAACTCCACATAATTGAATGCCTGGACTGGCATTTTTGGAGACCGTTTAATCGGACCAATTTTTTTTGATGGCAATTTGAGTGGCGAAACGTATTTGGAGTTACTAGAAGATATCGTTTACCTTCTACTAATTGACATTGTTAAAAATGATGATCGATATCAAGAAAATCAATTAGTGTTTCAACAAGATGGAGTTCCTCCGCATTTTTCACAACGTGTTAGGGAGTTTTTGAACAGAGAGTTTCCAGGACAATGGATTGGGCGTAGAGGTGCTATTGAGTGGCCCCCTAGATCACCGGATTTAACTCCTTTAGACTTCCTTCTATGGGGCTATTTAAAGAGTAAAATTTTCGCAACAGAACCGGAGTCTCTGGAAGAATTACGATGACGCATTGTTGAAGAATGCCGTCTAATAACACCACAAATGCTCCAGAATGTCAGAGCCTGTTTTGAACAAAATTTGTACTTTTGTATGGAAGCTGGTGGTCAACAATTTGAACACTTACTTAACTGAATAAACATTTTTGAACGTTTGGTTTTGTTTTTTAGTTTTTAACAAAAAATTGACTAATTAGTGCATTTCGTATCACAATGAATGAGTAATATGTTCTTGCAACTCCAACTGTGAATAATTTTTAAACTAGTTGACAAAACTTCCAAAAAAATTAGTGTGCTGAATTCAGAAAAGAAAGAGCTTTCAAATGATTTAACACTCGATCCATGTTCCCTATTTAAAATATAAGAGTTGTTAACACCACCCTTAAGGGGTTGATGTGACAAAGTTGAGTTTTATGTAAAAACATGCCCCCCTTAATATTAAAATTGACGTGTTTCAGCGTTTCTTAAAAAAATTCTCTGGACGCAAATCGGTCTGCTTCGTTTTCAATGCGCCAGCCTGTATATTTTTATCATTCTGAGTGTCATTTTGGAATGCAAACAGCGCGCCAATGTTGATAGAAGTGGCGGACATCTTTTTTTGGCGTCACTGAGTGAAGATTGGAATCTGTGATGAGCACTGATAAGTACAATTTGGAAAACCCAATTCATCACAATAAATTTTTAAGACCTGGCGATCGTTTCGCTAACAAAGTTAGCATTATCAGATGGATAGCTTCCTGTATCCTGTATGCTATTTGAATTCTGGCCACGGGACGTGCGTACATTTTTGAACCATTTGTTTTGGGTTGGTCGAAGTGGACTAATTCCGTAGCCACCGTGATCGCCGAACCTTAAGACCTGGAGTATTTTGTGTGGGGATACATAAAAACTTTAGTATTTAAAACGCCGGTGAATACACAAAAGAAAATGATCACGTGATGGAGCAAGTTGCTGGTATAATCTGAAGCAAACCTGTTTCTCTTTCTCGCGCGCCATCAAAGACTCGAACACAACTTTGATCAGAACGTAATAGAGATAACCTCGAGCATTTGATCTAATTTAAACGTGGTAAACTCACTAATTCAAAGTGTTCTTTTCCATAGGGTTGGATTTCCGTATTTACTATTTTTTTCTCCTGTACCTCTTATATTTTTGCCTTAAAAAAAGTTATTTAGAAAAGTGACTTGGCTTAGTTAGTTCTGTATGCAGTTAAAATTAACGTACTAACTTCATGCACAATAAGCCAAAGGTTGCAGTGCTATCGGGGCGGCAATGCCGCGGACGAGCCTTGAGGGAGAGAAAAAAAAATTAAAAATCACTGTATACATATATCTGATTTGAAATTTAAAATCTTTTTAGACTCAAAATTCTGATTCTACGATGCACAGTTATAAATATATATTCTTTGTGGTTTTTAGTATGAAAAATATCTACTTCTTGTGGTTGTCCTAAGCTCTTGTACCTTATGGTAAGATTGAGTCAATAGGCACAAACGTATTAAGTAATCAAGATATGAGATATTTGAGAGCGTCATTTGTGCGATAACTCATATATATTTCGGCATACATTTGGAATAATGGAAATGACTCTAAAAAACATCTTCAAAAAATGTTAAAAAATGATTCTGGAGTGATTTTTTGTCACATTTGTGAGACCTTGAACTTTTTTTGACAGCCTAAACTGCCACCTTCTCAATAATCAACTTTTAGAATAATAACAACTATTTTAAATTTTTGAGCTTGTAATTATTATTATTATTTTCTTATTATTCTTACTTTAACTGAATTTTCTTCAAAAAAATTCACCAATGGGGAGATCCCGACTTTTGAATTTTGATTTTTTTCAATTGAATTGTTTCTCTATTAAATTAAAAAAAATATTTAATTAATTACTTGTACTTAAGTAAGATGCCTATTTCCAATCAAACAACACACGGATACATTTATTCAATTCAGAATAACATAACGCAAAATACCCGCTCTAGCTAAATTTGTAAATTTTCCGACTACTAACACTTGATAATAATCTCTTATTTTGATATCAGGGGGTCGTGATCACTACTCGATTTTATGTTTATTGGAGTCTGTTTAAGAATGTAATCTCGTCACTACCAATCATCATTGACAACTGTTGTCACTTTTATTTATTCCGTGGACACCTTCCTTTCCTTTCTAATGTCTAAACTCGGATCTAGATCGGATCTCTCGAATACGATCACGATGTGGACTGATTGACGTTCATATAACAATTCCTCTCAAATTTGTTTACTTCCTTTTATGACATCGGTCGATTTCCATGAAGATTTTAGTTATCTGTCAACCATAATGACAAATAGCTGAAATAAAGTGTCAACTTAAATATTTGATTTTTTTGAAAAAATCTTGGTCGTTCTTAATTAGTTTTGTACTAACTTCAGCCTCTTTGGTGTATATGCAGTAATATTCTACATTTCCTTGGCTTTCTTTTTTTGTAGGGTCTGCTAACTTTCCGTATGTAAATCGCCGATAACTACAAAACTAATGGGCCGATTTTGATGAAATTCGGCTGGTACCTTTCTTTTGCAAGTGGCTTGGGTAAGCTTGTTACCTGGCAAAATCGAACCATCTCTTCTGGGGATATTTCGTGTTTCCTTCTGGAAAATATTTCTATCTCCATAAATAACAAAGCTATGGCAACCAAATTTGGTAGGCAGCTTTATATTATAAAAGGTGAATGCATGCCCCAAATTCAGATCCCTAGGTTAAAAGACAAAAATTCGGTGCCACTAGTGATCAGAGAAACGCACAAGACCATAATATTGTGTGTTAAACAAAATCTATTTAATATTACAAAGATTATTATTTTTGGCTTAAAAAGTCAAGAAGTACGAGAAAAAGTACTATCACAATTTTATAGTTTTCCTTCGGAAACTGTCAAACGGACGATTTAAAGAGTTAAAACTTGTAAGATTTAACAGGAGTTCTGGGCATGATGCATAGAAAATATTAATCGAAATATCTTCAAGAATGCCCTAGCTGGAGTGTTTCAAGTGTTACTCTTTTTCATTTTATTAAAATAATTGCGAAAAATCCATTTGAAACAGAAATTATTTGCTATGCTAAAGCGCAGAAAATTGACATACGAGCTTGTAACACGTCCATTACAATAAATCTGTCATAGAGTCCATAGCCGAGTTAGTTGGGGCAAGGGTGTCCAAACTAAAGCTCAAGAATGACGCAGGTTCAAATCCTAAAGATGTCTCACCTTTCTTTTGTATTTTTAAAACGTTTTACTCTTTTTTTACGCTATTTGATCAGATTTTGTAACTGCAATGTATTTCTAGCGAATGTTTATAGAGATCATTGATTAAAGTAATGAGTTCCCTTACGACTTCAAATTCAACTTCAATGGCAGACCTTTAGGAAGTTATCTAAATTATTCGGCCGTTCTTCGCACATTTCATTTGTCAGAAGGTGCTTCATCTTGCTGGAATCATGCATCCGGATAGACACCATAGCGATTTTGCAGTTCTGACACGACACTAGTAGTAATAGATTTATATATTTTTCTAAAGTAAAATTTCCTTTAATAAAGAATGGTCGAATTAAGTCTCGGTCGATAAAAAACAAATGTCGGCCCGGCCGAAAAAAAAAGTTACAGAAGGCGATGCCTTACTAAATGCTCTTATTGATCGTGGAACTAATTAACAATTAATTGTACATTTTTGTAAGACAACCGTGGTTTTATTATATTTTTCTCCGAATTTCTGTCATCTGTCATCCAATCCCACTAAAATTTGATGGTTGTGTATGCAGAATAATTCGAACATTATAAATATATATGTTTACATTTAAAAAAGTTGGTTACTACCAAGGTGACAATTTAACTTGTGGAAAATTCCAATATCACAAATATGTGAAAAATTAGTCAATAACTTTTATTCACAATATTTTTTCGTTGTTTTTTCTTTTTAAATTAATGCCATTATTTTAAATATATGCCCGAATTTGTATATTAACTATACAAATAAGCTTACTAGTTTCGTGTATAAAAATAAACTGTGGATAAGCTAACCTCAGCTACTTGCCTACGAAAGATTTTTTTAAAATATTTTTTTAGCTGAGTGTTTTAGAGTCGAGATGCAAAAATACAACGTTAAATTTTATTAATTTGTACCATTAGCATAAGTTTAGGCATGATACGATAATATAGTTTCATTAAGTCAATTCATCCTTTTATAATCACAAACATTTCTAAATGATAGAAATGAACAAAGCATCTTTAAAAAAATTAATTTTACGCACCACAAGTAACGCACTTAATAAACTCATTAGTTTATATAAATAAAAAATAAATATATTTAATTTTTTAAGACCGATTTTTGAAGAGATAGTTTGTACAATGGTATTAGAAGTTCTACAAAGAAGCGTTGCGTGAGCGAATGCGTGAAGTTGACGTTAATACGTTGCGTCGTCGTAATCTTCTTCCCTGAAAACAAAATAATAATGATGATAATAATAGTAATGGTTTTGTTTTCTCACTACACATCCAGTGGACAAACATGTCAGAATGAACTAAGTGTAAAATAACAAACACGTAATATTTAAGAATAACAGACAATACATATCTAAAACTAGGAACATTAAAATAAAAACCTTAAAATGATAAGCATAACAACAAAAAACAACAAATTTTTCTTAAACATACAGTTAAAACCTACAAAGGCAGATTAGTCCTAATTATTTACAAATAATAAAATAATGATAAAATTATTGTAAGCAACAAAATATACAGTTAGGAATACAATTACGGAAATATACATTAAAATTGTTTGTATTTTAAACTAATAAAAAATTACCGATATGTGAGTATATTGTTACAGAGCAACAGCTCTTTAAACTCTTGTTAAACCAATTTAAAAAGTCTCTTTTGATGGTATGTGCTAATCTATTGTAGAAATAACAAATAAAATTGATGATAAGTGCAAGTGCCGAAGATTTCTGACATATTTATTTGGATATTTAAGTCAAAAATTTTATGTATGATATCCTGTAGAATTTATTATCAAAGGAATACATTTACAATTATATATATATATATATATATATATATATATATATATATATATATATATATATATATATATATATATATATATATATATATATATATATATATATATATATATATATATATATATATATATATATATATATATATATATATATATATATATATATATATATATATATATATATATATATATATATATATATATATTATATATATATATATATATATATATATATATATATATATATATATATATATATATATATATATATATATATATATATATATATATATATATATATATATATATATATATATATATATATATATATATATATATATATATATATATATATATATATATATATATATATATATATATATATATATATATATATATATATATATATATATATATATATATATATATATATATATATATATATATATATATATATATATATATATATATATATATATATATAATATATATATATATATATATATATATATATATATATATATATATATATATATATATATATATATATATATATATATATATATATATATATATATATATATATATATATATATATATATATATATATATATATATATATATATATATATATATATATATATATATATATATATATATATATATATATATAATTTATATAATATATATATATATATATATATATATATATATATATATATATATATATATAATATATATATATATA